>VWZF01002258.1:0-376971 GCA_013396755.1 Sclerurus mexicanus | reverse complement strand
AGTCGCAGGTGGTGGCGGTAGATGACCCATGATTCAGACCCATATAGAAGAGTAGACAGTACAACGGCTCTGTAGACACTAATCTTTGGACTTTTCTTCAGGTGTTTATTGCACCAGACTCTTTTATGGAGTTTTCCAAAAGCACTTTATGCCTTTGCTAACCTGTTGTCTATCTCTGTATCAAACTTACCATCTGAGGAAATGATGCTTCCCAGGTAGCTGAACTGCTGGACTGACTTAAGCTCTGATTCACCTATGGTGATGTCGGGCTAGTAGAAGACTTCCTGAGGTGCAGGTTGATAGAGAACTTTTGTCTTCTTCAAGCTGACTTCTAGCCCAAAGAGCTCAGCAGCCTCTGCAAAGCAGAGGCATATATATATATATATATATACAATGCATAGATTGCTAACTTGACTTGGGTTATAAACCCTGCTCTGAAAGATCATGGACCTTAATTTCTAAATCAGCCTATATGTCTTTGCTGTATCAATATTCTAATATTCTTCCAGACTTATCAAGTAATTAATACTTTAAAGCAAATAAACTGTTTGCTTTTGGCATTTTAGGAAACAAAATCTTGGTTATGCAACGATGAAATTTGTGTGCCTCTATATGTATATGTGCATATATAATGTTAAAAATGAAGATCTTTAATAGATATAGGCATTAAATGCATTTGCATCTATTAAGTTATAAATTGGTTAAGGTATTGCAGTATTAAAACCTAGTACTCTGTGAATTTCCATGTGATCCATGCAAAATTAGTTTGAAATTATGAAACAGTTTCATTTTGTGACTAAAGTAACATCTGAAAAATAAGCTTGGCGAAGTGAAAATGCCCCTCAAAGACTCTAGAAACATGGAACTTCCAGGCATTCCAGGAGCACAGAGGGTAAAACTCAAACAGAGCAGATCAAGAGCTAGCAGGTAAATCTTGCCTATGAGTGTGCAGTGGCATAGCAGGACAGTCGCATCAGTCACACGTTATTGTAAGCCATCTGTGCATGCAGGGTACAGGTCAGGAACACACCTTGGTAGCTGACAGTATCATTTGTTACATGAGATTTTTGTCAGTGGAGCTCAAAATGTTTCACAAAGGAGTTGTGCCAACATCTGTATTTTAGAAATAGAAAAAATTGAGGTGAAGGGTGAGTGAAATATCTATCATGTACCATAATGATGGGAGAGTCTGGAGTTAAACTCTTATCTTGTGTGTTCAGGAGCACACATGGGTGCTGGAGTGGTGTCTGTACCCCCAAAATGGATTTGGCTTGGAAAGAATTTATTAGCATGGAATCCAAGAAAATGAATATGTTGTCATCCATGGAGAGAAGAAAGGGAAGACAGAAATAATAGAGAACACTGTTTTGTAGCTCCCACTGTGTTTAGCTGTCCTAATGTATGGTATCCTGTCTCAAAGTGACAGAACTTCGTGTTTCTTTGATCCGTAGGATAACAAATCTGTGTCTATGGCACTGTGTAACAAATATCAACATTTGGTTCTATTCTAACTCAATGTTCTTCCTGTGAGGAAGCAGCCAAGCTTACTTGAACACAAGTAAGATTAATGAAAACAGTATCTAATGCCAGTTTAAGTCTGAAAATACTTCCCAGAGAGAACCAAGGCAGTTACATTTTCTATTAACAGCAGAAAAATGAAGATCGTGTTGCTCAGTAAATGCTGTTTGCTTTGTTTGTTTTTCTGTTAGGGGAAGAATCATATGTTCAATTTTAGGGCACAATTTAGCTTGTTTTATTACATCTTAATGTAGCCTTTGAAAATCACCAGTTATCAGTTTTGCTTTGAAAGAGCATGTTCTGCAGACTGTGACAATACCCTTTCCTTTAGGGAGCAGCAGGATGAAGAACCAAAGACTAGATATGTGTGAATTTAGTTCAGATGAAAATGTTCTAGGTAAAGATAATCTTAAATGGAGAATTTTATGCTAAATTAGGCAAGAAAATTATGATTTGGGTTTTCAGATCTGAAGTTAGTGAAGTTACACAGTTACCAATACAAAGGGACCTCAGGAATTTTGTAATGTGGTTAAGAAAGTAAATGGGTTGTAATCCCCAAACATTCAATAATCAAGTCATATGCATCAAGGAATAAGATTGGCAGAGACCTCTGAAAGGTGTTTTGGCACTCATATTTAGTACAGCGTACCCTGCATATGTTTAGGATACTTGTGTTTAGTTAGCCACTGAGAATACACAACATCAGACATGAGTGGTGTGACTTAGCAGAGTGTTTTGGGGAATGACAAAGCATTACATCAGCTTTGCAAGAGGACAGAGTGAAGCTGAAACTGCAATGGAATTTTAAGTTTTGTGCCAGCGTTCTGCAGATGGGGGCATTTAGCTTTTTAACTTGCAGTTCTAGGTGACATGATTTAAAACCATGTCAGCAAAGTAGAGACAACTCAAAGGTGATGACGAGATTAGTGAGAACTGGGAAGAAGTTTTATGAGCAACTGAAAGGGGAGTATGGCAGAAGAGATAAAAAAAAGAATTGGAAAAACTGTTGTGAATGTTTTTTCCTCATCTTTTACATCTTTCTTCCTCTTCTCAGTCAAAATACTTTAGTGCAGCAGTCGAGGGGAATGCTCCCCCTTGTCCCCCCTCCTCCATGCGGTCCCCGAAATGCCTCAGGAAGGAGATGAACAGAGACCACCAGAGAGGAGAAGCAGAGAGAGAGTTTATTCATATGGTCAGGGGTTTTTAAGGGTTTTCAGGGAACAATCTAGGGATAACAACCAATGGGGAAAGCGTTAACTAAAGGGCCAATGGGGGGATTTCACATAGCCTTACAAGGATGAATTCTTGCATACTAAGTTACGGAGATAAGGAGCTTCAAAGGGTTTTTGGGAAGAAGAAAGATGATTCAGGGAAAAAACTACAGGGAATCCATTTTATATCACACTAAAAACTTCAGTTTTTAAGGCATTTTGGCTATCTTCTTCCATTAAGTCCACTACCACATTTTAGATGAGAATTAAAATTTAAAGTATGTCTGTAGCTTACAAAAATCATGATGCAGCATTGCAACTAATATAATTCAACCATTAAAATTGGAAGCAACATAGTAAGGCATGGAAATGTGTAGTTAAATGTTAAAATGGGGAGTTGTAATGATTGCAATTCTTTGAGAAGTGTAAATAGAATGTGGATCAGCTGAATGTGATGCACTGGTGTTATGCACATGACATTTTATTCAATGTGGAATCTTCTTTCTGGCACAAGAATGAGAAGTACCTGCCATTAAAGTAATTTAAAAGTCAACTGAATAAAGCTAGAGATCGTTCCACAGCGATGGATAAGAATGTTTAATAGATAGTAAAAGAAAACTGTGGCAGGGCAAGTTTTATGAGGCTAAAATTTTGATATGTACTCCATTAGGTAGCTCTATATGATGTATTAATTGATGTGCCAATCACTATGGGGAACACCTGCATCTGTGTATAATTTGTTTTATAATTGTGGTGGAAAATTCAAATATAGTAGTTCATAATGGATGGAGGAAGGAGTTTGAAGGAGGGCAAAGAAAGCAAAAAGTTGGTGGAAGATACTTTAAGAATAAATTTTATTAAAAAATTGCAAGTGATTCTAAACCAATTGCATTAAGGCATTATATATAACTGGTATACAGTGATTGGTATTGTTACTTTGAGAGTAATTATAAAGTCTCTATATTGTACATGTTTCAGGTTTTTTACACCATTTTTATATATGGTAGGTAACTGTACTGATGATGTTTTTAACCCTGAATTTGTGTAATCTAAGAAATGGCTTGAAATTAACACAAATGTGAGACAATTTGAGAGATAATAGTGCACAATGGCATTGTAACACTATAAAACTGTGAGGTGAAAATACTTAGGTGATGCCCTTTGTGGAGATCATTTTCCCCAATAGAATTGAAACCTAATTAAACAGATTTCCTTACTCCACATGAATAACAATTAAAAATAAATAAATACTAAAAAAAAAATAAATTGTTCAGAACACACAGTTAGGCATGGAAAGACCAAGGGAGCGGACGGGTTAATCTGAAGTAAAAGTAAAGTCTTTCGTTATTCATCAGTAAATGACAGTTAGGAACAAGCTGCAGTGTTTCGATAAATGAGAGATGTAAAATGCTGGCGTGAAGCAGTCAAAGTAGAACACAAGACTCAACCAAGCTCCTCAATGAAAATGCTAATTTCACATGATTAATCCTTTCTTCTTTTCTGTCAACATGAATATTAAGTAACTTCCTTTCCAGGGTCACTGGGAAGTTGTAACTGTTTTACTTCAGGTTCCCCTACCCTGAAACACAGAGCCTGACCTTAGTGCGTAGAATGACCTTCATTTTCTCTTTCTGCTCCTTTGAACTACAGCTCTTATTCCTCTCATCCTGGAGGAGGGAGGCAAATGTTGGCACAAGCAGTCAGTGGCAATTACTGATACACCGGGAATAGGTTTTTGTCAACAGCTTTGTAAGTGGCAAAGAGGCTCAGCTTGGGAAGGGTTCTCAGTGTAAACCTGGGCTCACCTTCCTTTAAGTTGGTTTTCTCTATCTTTTTACAGTAGTGGCTATGAGTCTTGCATTTCTCATGTTTGTGTGATTTACAGTGAATGCTTTTTCTTAAAAACTTGTCTTTAGAGGCCTGATAATCTAAAGTATTGTACTGCCCAGTGTGATGCAACCATACTTCCACATGGATGTTGGGTCCCTGTTCCATTTCAGCTTTATGTATGTGCTAATACAGGCGTAGAGGTAAGAACCCAATATGTTAGTTGTCATGTACACAGAGGCATATTAATCACTTTGATTTAAAAGCTGAATTTCATTTTTATGGCGTTCATGTTTTTTTACCCAAACACTTGTAATTGAAAGACTTGGTGATGTTTAGATGACGGATTTTTGCCTTTTCATGGGAAACAAGGCTAAAAAAGCATTAAAAATAGGGACAGAGGGCTTTCAGCATAGGACAAATTTCCCTTACCTTTGGAAAGAAAAGAAACAGGCCCTGGTTTCACAACTCAGTCCTTGATGTAGTTCTTCATGGTGTGCTGAGTAAATCTGTAGCATAAAGATATTATTAAATCAATACAAGCATGGCTATTATAAAAACTGATTTAAAAGATGGCTGTGCCCTGTGGATGCATTCCAGATAATAACTTGACCCTCTCTTTCCTCTCTACTGTCCCTCAGTGACCTCTGCCACCTGCATACACTTTTGTTGCATTCCTCTCAGCTCTTAATCGTGCATTAGCACCAACTGCTTCTTTGGTGTAGGGGAGGCAGCAGATGTGGCACTGATTCTTCATGGGTTTTTCTGACTCCTGTTAATGGTTAGACACATGGCCCTTTTTTTTTTTGAGAATATCTGCAATATCTTCATATTGAGCTGGCTTGGTGTGCAGCAGTGTCTGCTCTGGAGAGTAGAAGACTCTCAGGGTATGGCACAGCTCAGCGGTGGCTGGGGTTTGTCCTGTTTATTGTAAACCACAAGCTGTTTTAAAATGTGATAAATTTCACTCAGCAGAAGTTACGTTTTCTTATTTTAGTTTTCATAATATCATAAATAAATTGTACACACCTGAGCTCTTAAAAATGTCAGTTTTACATTGTTTGAGTAATCTGAAAGAGAATAAAAATTTCTGCTCATACCTCACCCATTACAGAATGGATTTGATCCCTCCTGAGCCAGGCCGTGTAAAATTAAGTGTCTAATCTTAGGCTGTTGGTTAGATTCCTTTGGCAGGCACGGGAGAGACTTGTGCTAATGGTTCATCCTGTTTCTACTGACCTTAAACCTGTGTTAGGACAGTGTGACACTCTGGAGCAGAATTCTTTCTTCAAACAGGCCTACATGTGTAGGTGAAACAGCTGAACTGAAATCTTTAAGACCTCATCCCGGAAGAAATGGTTTTTGGGAAAAGATTGTTCAGGAAAAGAAAAAAAAACCCAACAAACAAAAACCCACACAAACCCAAAAAAGTTCTACCAACTCTTGCTGAGAAATAATCTTGTGCTTAGTTATTTACTGATAGTGCAAGTCTAGAGTTTAAACACTCAGTCTTGTGCTTTCCAAGTGGGAAAAGAAAAAACAAACAAACTAGTTTTCTTTAGCCAAGAGTTTATGGATGCCATTTAATATGAAATTGAACTTTGTTTTAAAATATCTGGATGAAAGTTTTACAATTCTGCAGTTAAGCAATGGTATGTACTACCTGTGAACAAACTGACTCAGGAATTTTATTAGCATGCAACAATTAATTTCAATATTTCTCTAAGTGTTCTCATAGTGTTATGTACTCTTCCCTCTGCTAGGTTTCTGTTTATTACTATAATACTTGAAATGTGTCTTTCAATTAAATTATTTTCCTATTGATATGTTTGTAGAAGCACATAGTGTGTTATGATAGCATGGCACGGAGTGTTTTGTTTAGGAGCTGCTAAAGAGTCAGTAACAGGAGGTTGCATACCTCTGCTTGAGTGTTTCAATTTTAGTTCAGTGTAAGCTGAATTTCTAGACATAGGAATTCATTTTATTCTCTGCTTAGGCTATTTACACTCTGTCAGAATGTAGCTTTGGTTATGAGGAGAAATCTGTTGTGCTTCTTTTATTATTTTCTTCACTTGTGATATTGCCTGTGGAGATCAGAACATCTTGCTTTATGCTGTCTGCTACAGTGCAGTCAGAATGGAACGGCTCTTTGAAATGGGCATAGGGAGGCTCTAATGTGTTAATCTATTTTACTGGAATTGCTTTAAGGCAAATTTTTGTGACTACTCAGCAGTTTTCTAAAGAAAGAATCACAGAATCATAGAATGGTTTGAGATGGAACGGGCCTTAAAGATGATCTTCTTCCAACCCCCTTGTCATGGGCAAGGACACCTTCCACTGGAGCAAGTTCCTCAGAGCCCCATCAAGTCTGGCTTTGAACACTTCCAGGAATGGGGCACCCAAAATTTCTCTAGGCAACAGGGAGTATATAAAAAAAAAACAATGATCCATAAATAGGCTCAGAGAAAGCTTTTATTACTTTGATATGTGTGGCCATGTGTTTTAGAAAGAATTTGCATTTGGCTTTGGACATTCAAATGCTGACTTGTATTTTTATATTACAGGACTTTTGCAAAGGGAAGAGAACTCTTCTTAATTTTTAGCTACAATTGGATTTAGTTTATGAACAAATCTCTGTGTGTGTTATATATATATAAATACATTTATGTCTGTGTGTAAATATAGTTACAAATTGCATAAAATGTTCTCAAATTATAAGTCTTCAGTGTATGGCAGGTTCTCTTATGCCATTCTTAAGTTTGTCTTTTTCTCAAATGTGATTTGCTTCATGGGTAGAAATCCATTACATTTAATTTCAAAATGTAAATATCAATACACAGACACTACATTGTAATTGTGCTTATCTGATGTGTAAAACTGTAATGCCCTTATTGAAGCTTCCAACTCAGAGTAGTGCTCTTGCACTACTTTTCGTAAATAGAAATTAAATATATTGCTTGACAAATTCCGTGCATAGTTCTCACTACTGCTAATCTCTCATTTCAAATCTAGATTATAAAACTGTTAAATACATTAACTCTCTCTTAATCTTACTTTTTCTAATGATTGTCTGCCTCTGCCAGATTTTGATGAACTGGTTTTAGACTATGACACTAGAAATAATCACAAATGGTGAGACTTTTTCCTGACCAGCATTTAGCAATGATTCTGTGTATATGACTGAGAAGATGCAGACAAAACAGGACAAGCAAGGGGCTACATATATTAGTGTGATGAAACAATGTGTGCAGTAGATGAAAGTAGGACTTTGAAAATGGGGACACTTTTGTGTAATTCTACTGTTCACAGTATATCACAGCCTTTTAACTTGGGGGAAAAAAGGCAAATTTGGATATCCATAGTATCATATAGATGAATCATTGTTTGACACCTGTAAATAAAGGGTTACAATAGATAGCAATAAACTGATTTAAAGAAAGGCATCAATTGGTTTGCCACAGGGATCTTTTTATTTGGGTTGTCTTGTTTAACATCTTCGTTAATAATCTAAACGAGTGGGTAAACTGCATGCTAATTAAATTCACAGATGATACTAAGCAGGGAGGTGTTGCAAACATAGGGTGGCCAGATTTTCTAAGTGAAAATCTGGACCACCTGTCATGGCAGGCAGGGAGAGAAAGGTTTTTAGCAGGGATGAGGGAGGGGGTGTGCACAGAAGGACTTGACAGCTTGTGGGAGGGAAAGAAAGACTGCCCACTCCACCCCCTCCTTAAGCAAGCACACCCTCCCCTTCCTTCTCCAGCATCTTCTGGCTTGCATCCATTGTATTTATACTGTTTACTATCCTTAGGTAACAAAAAATTTACCAGCTACCTATTAGCTGAAAAGTGAAACCCCTTATTCAGGTGTGGATGTGAAAGAGTGGGAGGAGGGGAGGAAGCAGTAGCAAACTCCAGGCAAATCATCCTGGTAAGCTCTTCCAGCTACTGAAAATTTGGGTGACACAAGTGGTTTCTTTTAAAGGTGAAGATTAGAGGCTGACCCTTCCATGTTAGTCGGATTTATATTGTTCTAAAAAATGTGGAGAAACATATTTTCTATATGATCTGTAATGATAGAGGGGCACTGTGCCTCCATCTGAATCTGAGGACTGTTTAATAGCTGATCTTGCATAAATGGTTGTGGGCCAAGAAGAATGTAGGTCATGATGCAAGGCACTGAGTGCCAAGGGGAAGTCGTCTTTCCTCTGTTTTTTCCTGTTTTTCTGTGACAGAGGCTCCTCTTGTGCCTCCTCCACTGGCCCAACCTGTTCTTCCTTGTACTTTCCTCACTATTTACTGAGTACCTGTTGTGTTTTCATCATTTCTCTTAACATTACTTTGGAAACATAAGTAGCACATTGAGTGTGTTCCTTCCTGTCCTCCAAGGATTCTGAATAACAGGTTTGAAAACCTTTATAACTTTGTCAGTCCATGATCATGTGATCACCTGAATAACAATATACACTTTTTGCTGAACATACCTTCAGCCTCCTGGACATTTTGTAGCATTGATCAGGGGGAGAGATCAACGTGGTATTCTTAATGAGACAACCACTTTTAAAGCGGTGGCACTTCTCTTTCTGCCTTTTACTTTAGGCTCAGAATTAACTGTCCCTGGCTGAGGAGGTTAGCTTCATTCCTAATTCTTCTTATCATCCTACTTAGAATGTATTGGATAGCCCATACTGCCTTGGGGACAGTTTTGAGGAAAAAGCTTTTAGTAGTCAGAAAATCTGGCTTTATTTGCATATGTAACTGTAGCAGTGTAAAAGTTAACTTACTTAGAAGTTTTGGAGTCTGGCAAAACAATGTGCTTTCTAATTTTCTCAGTATCTTGCACTTTTCTTGAAATTTTGTTTGGACAGCCCACTTTCTGTAAATTCAGTGGCAAAAATCCCCCAATCCAGTATCGTATGTGGATCTTTGTTATGTATTTAGCTGTAATGCAGTTCCGTGTTTGTTACCTTGAACAATAGATAGTTCAAAGTGTAATGGCCATGTGACAAATGAGGAGCATGTCATGCTGCCTTCTTGGAGATTTCTGCTCTTGGCTTTTGTTTCCTAGGCATCTTTCCCTGGCAGTGTTATGCAAATTAACCAATTAATGACAGACAAAATGGCCTTCCTGCATCGCCATGCTTGTAATAAGAAGGGCAATGCTGTAAGTCACGTACCTATTCAGTGTGCTCTGTAGGCCACTGCGAGGGCATGATTAGCCTGACTGTGGAAGACAATTGCAGAGGCATCTGCTCGGTTAATTTTGAGAGAAAATTTACCAGATGGAGGCTGAAGATTTAAGTGATTAGAAGGTAGTAGATTGGAATACAAATTGGATTAAAAGAAATTAGATTGATATAAATCGAATTGAGTCACAACAGTTTGTGTTGTTTGTACCAAGGGGCAATGGATTATGGGAGAAGCAGATGCTCCAATGAGATAGGAATTAATGTGGCTTTGACGGTCCATCTGGGAAGGCCTGAATATCGAGTACATCCCTAATCTCCCTCTCCATTTATCAATGCCATAATGTTAATTAGTACTTCATTCATTAAGTTACTTACAGAGGAAAAAATCTCACCCCTAGCCCCTCTCTGCTTGAGGATTTGTTACTGTGCCAAGAAATGGAAATCTCTCTTTAGCCAAGCTGGTTACAGTTGACTGTTATGCTAGACCTGTGTCATTTTCCTCAAGCTTGCTGCTGCTTTTAGCTTAAATGAAATTTATTTGGCTTTGTTTTGCAATAAACTTGTCTTCTTAAATCCAGCAGCATAGTTTTTGAAGTCCTGTCTTGATCCCTACAGCTAGCTACTGCTAATAAGCCTTCTCACAGTTTTACTAAGGTACTATATATTTTACTTTATATAGTTGCATGGCATTGTGGTTAATGACCAAACTGTAGCTATGACATTGGTAGCGGGAGGCAGATCTTCTCTGGGAGAAAACCAACAAAGTTGTGTGCGCACCTGTAAGATCTCTGTTTGAAAAAGTTGTGTGGAAGAAAAGTATTGAAATACCTGATGTGGGGCTTGTCCTCAGGTGTGCAAAAGTGGCTGATGACAGAATTGTTGGCTCTTAAGTGTATTTCTCTTATTTTAGAAGATAAATGTTTGTTTTTTTAAACTCTGGAAAGTGACTCAAAATCATAACTTGAATTTTTTCATTAGATAGGGAAAATTACAAAAGGAAAAAATTGCTTGTAAAATCATTAACAGATAACCAGGATTGTGAAGGCACAGACTTTAATTCTTTTTCTAGTCACAGTTTTCTGGAAATGAACATGAGATAATAAATTAGAAGTATGCTCAGTAAAAAGACAAAAGAGAGGACTTTTCTCTCTTTCCTCCCCCAAGTGCACACATAGGTGTGATGCACGAAGGTTGTATTATGATATTCATGTAGAGTGCAAACATTGACAAATGTTGGCCTCCATGTGAGCACTATTATAGTATGAACCTTAAACTTTTCCTTGTGTTTTTCCATAAATATTTGATTTATTTTCCTAGATGGCAAAGAAGCTTCCACTTCATGTAGAAACCTAACTGCAGCTGTAGTCCTTTAGTTATTAATGAGAAAAGTGTTAGGTATAAAAGCAGCCTAAAATGTCAGATACAAGAATGACTCACATTGTTCTCGTATGTTCTGGAGGAAGTAGATTTACTGCAAAACAGTTTTGCAGGAGTAAAGGTGTTTTTATCATGTTTGAGGGATTTTTTTTAATCTGTTAAAAAAAGCCCCAAAACCTGTCCCCTGAAAAATGTATTCGTTTTAGCTCTAGGAAAAGAGTGTAGTAGGCATGGGCAGGCAAGAGGTTGGGGGGGAGAATAGCTGGAACAGCTGAATCAAGTTGATCAAAGGGATATTCCGTGCCATATGTCATCATATGCTCGGCAATAAAAACTCATGGAAAGGAAGATAAAGGGGGGACATTCGTGGTTATGGCATTTGTGTACTCAAGCAACAGTTCTGCATGCTGAGGCTCTGCTTGCCAGGAAGTGGCTGGACATCTGTTTGCTGATGGGAAGTAGTGAATTAATTCCCCTTTTTTTGCTTTGCTTGTATGCACAGATTTTTCCTTCCCTTTTAGCTGCCATTATCTCAACCCACAAGTCTCTTACTTTCCTTCTACTTTCTCTCCATCTCATGGGACAGGGTGATGAGTGAGCAGCTGGGTTTGGCTGTCATCTGGGATCAAACCACTACTGTTTAAAGATGGAATTTTATTTCCTTAGTTTGTCTAGACAGCATTCATCATATTTACTGAAGGTAGCTATTTAAAAGTCAAAGGTTACAGCCTGAGAAGGTGGAATCTGCTTCCTCTATATTTTTTATTTTCTTCCTCTATTCCTATTTTCACAAATTTCCTTGCTTACAGTAAACACTTTGAGAACTGCCTAGGAGTTTTTGCTATTTTCACCCACTGTGCTGCCCGACCTTATTTCTGTGCTTTTGCATAGTGCTGTTTGATCTAGGAAAACATGGAGGAAATAAATGATATGGTGGAATGAAGCTTTTAGAAGGTCACAGCAGTAGTCTTGCCATTCCACAGCTCTCAGAGGTGGTTGTTTATCAGTAACCCATACTCCATTAGCAGAATCAACAGAGATCTCTCTATAAAGACAGGGTAAACAACAAAGGTTTATGAGTCAGTGTCTTCAATTTTACTGTTTTGGAAAATCTCCCTCTTCTTAATATAGAAATACACTGTGAAATGTGTATCCCTTGAAAGGCCAGGTTCTTCCTAGCTGGGACTTGCAACAGCAAGGTCCAAGAAAACCTCTCACTGCCTTCATTTTGAAGTACCAGGAGAGACTTGCTTGCCGTGTGCTGGCTTGGAGTGTAAACACATGAAATAGAAAAGGTGAGAGAAAAATCATTGAGGGCTGCTTAAAAAAAAGATCCAAGAGTTGGCACAGTGACTGGCAGTGTTTGTGCTCTGTCACCAGGCCCAAGAACATTAAATCCCATTTTGGCTGCAGAAGTTGCAGAATTGTGTTTTGTTATCTAATGGAACAGACAACTGGATGGCTTCTGAATGAGAGAATGAAAAGAGAAGAGATTCACCTTGTAAACAGAGTTGATAAACTGTTTTGGATTAAGAAACACATCATTTCAGTAACTGCAGGTACAATGGCAGCAAGGTAGAAAGATGGCATTAAAATACACACAATGAAGACTGTAAGGCATTTGTGAAACATGCATGTAGAGAAAAAAAGGACACAAGGAAAGAATATTTTTTAGGTTTTGTTTCTTGTGGGGGGAGGGAGTGACAGACGTGAGAAAGGATGTTGGGGCAGGGGAACTGCAAATATTCTCTTAACAAAAGACACTCACCTGAGATATATATATATATAAAGTATATATAATTGTACTATAAATGCATTAGGAGAAACTAGAATTAAGACAGTAAGATATATGTGCACAAATTTAAATTATGTGTTATCTCTCTGATTATTAGTGATGAAAACTACAGTCGAGATAAGATGACCTCAAATATCAGTGTGATAACCATTGGAAAACTTGAGATACTTTGGCAATCAACCAACCAAAGGAAAACCTACAACTCAAAGACCCAGCTTCTAAATATGTAAAAAGACAAGTGCATGCCATAGAGCACCAGTATAAAACTTGTTACGATCTTTTGTGTTTGGGATGGATGAGCTGTTTTATAAACATGACTTACATAGGTAAAATAGCATGTGGCTGAATTTTCTGTAGAATTTGTTTGTTTTCAGACATCAGGTGTCTGAATGAGTCTTTAAAATGCCAGCTAGCAAAAGGTGAAATGAAGGGGCATTTGCCAACATCCCGCCTGATCCTTCTATGTTGACATACGTAGCAGAGATACAATTGTGAGGAAGACTATACTAATTCCAAAAGCCTTCCACTTCTGAGCATATGAAGGTGTATTTACTCAATATGGGGTTATAAAAAGTAGGATTAGAAGTTTTCTTCACAGAGCTTGATCTATATTTTCATCCATGGGTATTTGGGAGAGCTTTTTTATTAACCAGTTGAAGGTCCCAAAGAGAAAGTATTTGACAAATGGCAGAGGTGTAATCTGTAGATTTCTAAACCAAGGTATTACAATGAGTTTTTGATATTTGTCATATTTCTTTAGATTTTATTGTGAGCTTTGCTGCTAAATTAATAGTGATTGGCTGATAGTTACTTAGAACTTTACAAAAGCTTATTGTAGGAATGTTTGAGTCAAGTTTTAAATTAAGTATTGATATTGCCTACTTACAATTCCCTAGACATTCATAGCTGGTGTGGTTCAGAGGAGCAGGGTGGGAGTCTGTGACTGGTGTCAGCCGTGATTGCAGTGACTGCACCGTGAAATTTAGAACACCGTATTTAAATTCCTGCTGTGCTTACAGTAGGAATCCTCCACCTTCCTACAAATATTATTTCAAGATTGTTCAGATGGGTGAAATTATTAGTTTCTGTCACTGTTGTACAATGTTCTTTTTGTAATACTTAAAATCATTGACCCGATTTCCATGGTATGGCAAATGTGTAATTGTTTACATTTGCTGACCGGAGTCGGATTTTTGTAGGTTGCACAATGTGAGGAAAACTTCGTTACAGTCTTAGCAGGCCCAACTGTATTGCTTCTGATTTGTGAAACTTCTGTTTCCTTAACTACCCTGAGGCATGTCTGTCTATTTTTCATTTCAGGGTTTTTGTCTAGCTGTGAGATATCAGACTTGGGATTTTCAGGTTTTAGGATATAGGATTGTTAGTGACACCAGAGAGTTTTCATGAGTTGTGAAGATGAAGGAAGATATAAAAAAGTTTCCTTGGCTGAAATATCTCTATGTATAATCATCTGTAAAAGTTAGGGTGTCAGAACTACCAAACGTAGCTAAAAATGTGGTCAAAATTTATATTATAGTTCTGTTGTGGGGTAAAGCTGAGTTGTTCATCAGAACTGAAATGCAGACAAGAGTCATAATTCTTTCTAATGGTGCAACATTATGAAAATTTTGAGTTGTATATCAAAATCTTTATATGAAAGATAAATGTTAGGTAGCTTTAAGAGTACTCAAAGAGGCTTTTTGAAGACAGGTTGAAAGATTTTACTTGGGGAGCCACTTAAATTTATTGGAGTTTATTTATTTACAAAGTTATTCTGATTTCACAGATTGTGGCAGTTTTATTCTACTTTGAGAGCTATTTGACTCATGGTTCTTGAGGGGATCTGGACTAGATTGTCATTTGAAAGCTTTTTTCATAGCTGTTATTTCAGTTTAATACTGGTAAAATTGATGTGTTTTCACATTTACACATTTTTAAAGCTTTTAAGTATATATTTTTAATGATGTCTTGAGTGGTCATTATCCTCTGTCAGTAGTAAGTTTTTAACTTTGAAGAACCTGTGGTTATTACCTTTCTATGTAAAAGCAAAATTTTCTTGTCCTAATTAGCCATTGTTTTTGCCAGTGGTTTGTGGGAAGGTGCAAAGATTCCCTTTGCCTGGCTCATAAGAAGTCTTTGCTAGTTCCCCAGTGCTATGATGACAATATGCTCTTTGTATAAGTTGTTGTGCAGTCTATAAACAAATTCTTTTGTTTTACCTTCCATCCTTGACCTGAAAAATAGCTGAAAGATGTTTGTTAGAGTCAAGCATACACTTATGCTTTGCTTTGTTAAATTCCAGACCAGTTTTAAAAGGCTCCCAAGGGAAGAGCTCCTGTGCTTGAGTTCTACTGGATGAAAAGAGAGGGAAAAAAAATTCCTGCTCTTTGATGCTTTTGTTACATGTTCTGTATATATCACAGAATAATTTGGATTAGAAGGGACCTCTGAAGGTCATCTGGCACATATAAGGAGTGTGTGTGTACATTTTATATATAAATATAGATGTGGTATGTATCCAAGTACAGTATATAAATACAAAGACATATATACACATTAAGATTTTCTCTTCTGTTTTTCTTAGCTGGAAGTGTTCTTCTTCTCTCTCTATCATTTTCATTTCTTAAAGTCATTTTTGTCATCTCATTATTTAGAGCCAGTGAACATTAATAAAACCCACACTTGAATTGGAACAGTTATTTTCATTTCAAAAGCCAGAGGCTTTTTTGAGAAAGATCCTACAAGTAAGGCTTTGTTGGGGGCATTGTGAAGGGTTTGTTTGTGTGTTTGTCGTTGGTTGTTACTAAGTCAGTAGTTGTCTGTTACATGCTTTCAGGGAACAACATAGCCATGGTAGATATTGTACTTCTTGGCTTGAACTCTTTATCATGCTCCCTTGCAATTACTAAATCCAATGTAACTTTCTCTTTGAAGCTGTGACTTGTATTTATAACATCACTTTTCACCTGGAGAAAAAAATTAATCATTTGCCTGTGAATCTATATTCCAGTTTTCAGGGCTATTGTGCCGCTACTCACTCCTTCTCTCTTACCTGCATCCCTAACAAGCTGTGTTTCATCCCATGCTGTGTCCTGGAATGCAACAATTTTAGAGGTGTGGTAAGATTGCAAAATAAGTGAAATATGACACGTATATTGGTGTGTGAGGAGAAAACAAGTGAAGAGAAGTGCATTAGAGTAAAATTGCATTAAGTCTTTGATTTTTGGAGTGCTTCCCCTGAAATGATTTATACAAGGAATACTGTGCTTATATTGTGTCATTAGATTATTTTTCACATTAAAAAATAATCAGAATTTTATGTCTGCAGTGTTTCTTTACTATTAAAGCTGATTACACCTCACTTAGCAAAGTCACAGTTTCATACAAGAGAAACTTAATACAATCACCCTTCCAATAGGATTTGGTCAAATGTTTTTAATGACGATTATTGATCTCTCTTGTCAGCATTTCCTACTATCCCTTCTTGGCAGGCATACACTATAGAAAAGGTGACTTATCTGGAAATGCATGTCCTGGGGAAGTTAGGCTGTGTTGCTTAATGGATTAATTTTGCTCAAGGAAAAGCTTTCAGAGGACCTTGTCATACCTGACATAGCTTTGAACAAAAACCTTACCTCAGAAGCGGTCATATCCCTGGACTCTGCTCATCTGCCAGATCTCAGGGGAAGGGGACAGGCTGTAAAGTATAAATTTTCAGAATGTAGTCTTTACCATGTCACATTGCCTAGAGGAATGCATCTCAGATAATCACTCTAAAGCCAGTGCATCAGCCTGTACTCCAGTTGAGTTTTCTCATTATCATGACTTTTTTTGTACATTATCTTTTGTTCAAACTAAGATGTGACTGACTGTATCGCTACTTGAGATCTCTGCTTTCTCTCAGTCAATTCTGTTGCTAAAAGGGTAGTGAAAGCAACATGCTTATTCATTATATTAAACAGATGTGTGTGATGTTTCTGATAAGTACTTCCCATGTGGAACAAGGCATATGAAGAAGCAGGAAAATGAACAGTAACTGTGACTGTCTTTGAGTAGATTTAACTAGAGGAGTGTCTTTGTAGAGTCTGCACAAGACAAAAGGGAGCTGGAGCCTGGCCATGTGACAGATCCAAGAGATTCTGCAGAGACTTCTGTAGCTATCCATCCTGTCCCTGAAGCACATTATTAAGTGTGATTTTAGTACCTTAATTTCAGATTTATTTTTTCTTAATTGATGCAGTGAAAATAACCCAAGACTCTAGCATAAAAGAAGGTTCTTTGCTATTAAAATATATCTTTGGAGCAGTCCTCCATGCAGAATGAAATATATCCAGGCCTTTTCCTTCCTGCATCTATTACTTTCTGTTGCAGGAGCTTTTTATTTTTTTTTCTATTACTGTTTTGCTGTTTCTTTTCCTGATAAGCAGGGTTTTTGCACTGTCTCAGGGAGAACATGTGTTGTCGGCAAAACTCTTGCAGGGAATGGATTCAAAATGCTGTCAGAAGGACAGAACAACTAGTATGTCATAGAAGGAGTGTCTGAGGGAGCTTGGAATGTTTAGCCTGGAGAAAAGGAGGCTCAGAGGTGACCTTAATGCTCTCTATAACTACCTGAAAGGACGTTGTACCCAGGTGGGGGTTGGGGTCTTCTCACAGGCAACTACCGACAGAATGAGAGGAAATGGCCTCAAGCTCTGCCAAGTGAGGTTCAGGCTGGACATCAGGAGGAATTTCTTTATGAAGAGGGTTGTTGAAATAGACTGCATAGGGAGGTGGTGGAGTCACCATTCCTGGAGGTGTTCAGAAAAGGACTGGACATGGCACTTAGTGCCATGGCCTACTTGACAAAGTGGTGATCATTCTGCTGGTGGAGTCAGTTATTCTGGAGATCTTTTCCAACCTAAATGATACTGTGATATATTACATATTTGTCTTTCAAGTTCCATTGTTGGAACAACTTCTGTTCGTGTTGACATTACTTTTTTCTGAATTAAATATGCAGTGCACTTGTTAAGCACAACCTATCAGAACTTCTGAACTGAAAATATTTTAGATGTATGATACAGTGGAACACATCATGTCACATTTTAAGCTTCCCTTTGAGAGCAATAGTTCAAGAATGCAAGGGAGCTAAACGAGTTGGTGGCAGCTCTGTAGTAAGGATGATCTCTGGTATCCATAGTGCTAAATGTCTGTTGGTCCTGGTGTTGAAAATATAGTCCCAGCTTTCTGGTTTGATCCAAGTATATTAAAGCTATGCCTTTGGAATGTTAAATCAAAATGAGAGACTTCAGAAAGGATGTAAAAGGAGTAGTGGTCTTGGAAGTCAGCTTAGGAAGAGCTTTTTTGTGTGTAGAAACTCAGGTAGGAAAAAAGCTGGAAAAGAAGCAGAGATGCAAATAGCTGATGTCAGCAAGGCAGAATGTCACTGTATTCGATTCTGTTAAAATTTCACCTGTCGGGGTTTTCCCATGTTTTTGTACAAATATAGGAGCGTCTGGTGTTGTGGCAGATGCTGGAAGTGCCGTAGAATCACTGCTCTCTTTTCATTGTTGTATGACATAATCCTTTTTACTGCTGAATTATGTTCAGTAATGAACTGTGCTTGTGAATTGCTAAGTTTGTGCCAGAAACAGCTGTAGAATGCAAGATGAGGTTTCAAAGCTATACCATGATAAAAGCACAGAAAGGTGGGTTAAACAGACATGCCTGATATAATGACTTGTGATGAAATAATTGTAGTAACTTCTTGGTAAATGCTGTGGTCATACCAAGGAAACATTAACATTAAACACTACTATAATAGATTTGTATGTTATCTTTTTTCATGTGTATTTTGGTGGAGGTTTTTTGTTTGTTTTTAAACAGTGCTTTTAATTATTATGTGAAGTAATAAAGAAAAACATGAGTTTAAAACCTTCTTTGTGCATTAATTGATGAGGTGTGTGTGAAAGTAATCATTTGGAGAGGTGTGATAACCAGGCACCTGCAATAGCTCTGTAAACCTGAATGTGCAGTAACCTTGAGTGTTCCACATGTGTGTTCAAGTGCGTGTTAATGCTCCCCTTTGCATAGGTGCAGATTCATGGAAGTTTTCAGTTGTGATAGAATCACGGAATTGGGTGGATTGGAAGAGACTCTAAAAATCATTTGGTTACAACCCTCCTGCCACAGGCAGGGCCACCTTCCACTATCCCAGGTTGCTCAGAGCCCCATCCAACCTGACCTGGAACACTTTTAGGGATAGGGCAGCCACAACTTCTCTGGACAATCTGTTTCAGTGCCTTATCACCCTCACAGTAAAGAATTTCTTCCTAATACCGAATCTAAACCTACTCTCTTTCAGTTGAAAGCTGATTCCCCTTGTCCTTTCACATGCTCTACAAAAAGTTCCTCTCCATCTTCCTCATAGATTCCCTTCATGTACTAGAAGGCCACAATTAGGTCATCCCAAAGCCTTCTCTTTTCCAGGCTGAGCAAAACCAATTCTCTCAGCCCTTTCCTTGTAGGAGAGCTGCTCCATCCCTCTATTGGTTGCCTCTTCTAGACTCACTAGAACAGTCCTGTTATTGTAGGATTTCTTGTTTTGCCCAACAGCGTGCAATGGCTCATTTGAAGTCATTGCAGTCCATCATTCTTGAGGAATCCTAAACTCAAGGGTTACTCATGTGCACTATGCATGCATTAGATATGCTTGGATCGAGAATCCTTGAGGGAGGAATGGAGAAGGAATCTGCCTAGGACACACCATGGTTCACCTGCTTTAGCAGAACCACTTATCGTCTCATGAAGATCGTGGTTCCATCTTACTCTGCGGTAAAAGGAAAAGTATCTTCTGCCCAGACTGCACATGGGGTTAAAAATTTTTCTGTTCCTTCTAAATAGGGTTGTATTTGCAAGAGTACTGGTGGGAGCCATGTTGAAACAATCAAAACTAGGAAAACACCATTTGTGGCTGTCTTTTTCTGGCCCATAGAAAGTGTTTAGAGAGGGGCAGTGGAATCAAGTTTTTGATTTCCCTTGTTCTTTCTAAATCAGCATATGTTTCAGGAATAGCTGTTGGTGCTCAGTTGAGTTTGGGAAGATCGGAGTTTGCTGTGCTCTATGATCTCTCTTGTGTGTGTTTTTCTTCCCCCCCTCAAGTACAATGAAGGGAATTCCTTGCAGCTGTGGATAACTGAAGGTATACCAGCCATCACATGAATGTGTGGTACGAGTCCTCCTCAGAACACCTGCTGAGCCTTTCTCCTTGCTGTTTGGCATGCTCTCTGCTGCTCACATCTCAACTCTCTCTTGTGCACAAACAGCTTAAACAGGGTAGAGTGAGGTAAACATGAATTTGGTGATAAATATCAGTACTGAAGGCAAAGAACTAGCCCTATTGTGACCTGAGAAGGGGTTTTGAATTGGGCTGTGTAAGGTAAAATGTTTAATATTATATGGGTAAAAGCCCTTTTGAAATGTTTGAATATGGCTTGTAGTTTTGTGTTGAATGTATGACTAGGAGTTTTGAGCATTATCTACAAACCTTTGTGTACAAGAAAAGTAGTCATTTGGATTTTCATTCTGCATTTCCTGCTGCTCATTTCATTGTGCTCTCCTAACCATTTATCAAAATTCAGTTGTAGCTGTTCTCTCCTCTGACTTAAGTCACTCTGATGTCTCAGAAACACCTGAGCTTTTCCTTTCTTCCTGATACTGTTTGTAGCAATTTAATGCAACTTAGTGGGGTTTTGTTGTTTTTCTGAGAATAAGCAATGAGTTAAATTGGTAGCCTTGTGTGGAGAGTTATAAATGTCTCTAGTCAATGTATTAAGTTAGCTTTTTAGTCCCATGTACTGCCAGATGTTCATCTTTAACAGTGATTTCAGTCTTTTTCAATGTTGTGTATAGTGTCATGGACCAGAGATACTCTTTAACTGAAAATTCTCTTTCTAGATTTTAAATGTTTGTTTTTTGGTTGTTGTTTTTTTTTTTTCTGTCAATAGAAGGGAGAATAAAATATATCTTTCTTTTCTGAATGTGCTATAAGTTAATCTGTGCTTAGGTGTAGATTTTTTTATTTTCATATACAGGCATTATAGGTTATGGATTCCTTTGCTATACTGGTAATAGATTCTGGAAGCCACTGAAAAAGTCCATTTGTACAGCACTGGTGTAACACTTAACTGCTATGGCAAGCCTTAGTTTAATGACCTCAGTGTTAGTAAAACAGAAGTCCAAAGATGCATTCACTCCAGGGTAGTGGGCCCAGCACAAATATCTTCCACATATCCCATTTTTGTAGGGTCTTCCCTCTTTCAGCCTTGCTTTCTTATCCTAGGATTTGAGTGACAGGATAAGGCTTTGTTGGAGAAGAGGGAGGACAATGTTCATGCTGCGTTGAAGTAGCTCCACAGAAGAGTATAGGGCAAAGCAGCAAGTTGCTATTGTAGGGGGCACAAAATTAAGATTGTAGAGTCTCCAGTTTTATCAGTATCTGGTGGTTCTGATAGTTGTGAAGGCTGAACAATGGCATGGTCGTCATCACTGTTGTAAAGTGAAAAATAGCATTGTGGGGATGATTAAAGAAAAGATCTACTTTGGGAGGTGTGACATTCCAGTGACAGAATCATTTTGTTACTTAATCCTTAACACTTAAAAACATGGAAGTGCAAAAAGTGTAACCCTATTCTTTCCAAATATTCTGCACTCAGACTGAGCCCCTGGAGTGCACTCAGGGATAATCTAGGGTTCCAATCCCTGATTAATATGCTATGTAGAAATGCTGGAGATGTTCAATGCTTGGTAACCGTCTAACCAGGGCTGTGATGCAGTGCTTTTAGGGATACTGCAAATGGGTTACAATGTACATTTGCAAATAAAAGATGATGGACACCCAAAGCAAAAGTGACAAAAAGGGTGAATATAGAGAGAAGAGAAAGGGAAATGGATTTATAATGATTTCTGAGACACTGGTGTTTGCAGTGCACTTTCAAGAAATGTGGGATTGTTCAGCCTGGGAAAGAGGCTTCAGAATGTGAGCTGTGGCCTTCCTCTACCTGAAGGAAACCTGCAAGAAAGATGGAGAGGGACTATTTATAAGAGCATGGAGTGACAGGACAAATGGGAATGGCTTCAAACTGAAAGAGTAAGTTTTGATTAGGTATTAGGAAGAAATTCTTTACTGTGAGAGTGGTGAGGCACTGGAGCAGGTTGTCCAGAGAAGTTGTGGCTGTCCCATTCCTGGAAGTGTTCCAGGTCAGGTTGGATGGGGCTCTGAGCAGCCTGGGATAGTGGCAGGTTCCCTGTCCATGGCAGGAGGGTTGAAATTAGATGGTCTTTCAGGTCCCTTCCAACTGAGGCGATCCTAGTTTTTCTGCCTGTATTGTACCTGTGTGTGTGTATATGCATGCAATCTACTGAAAATTTCTGAAGTGTGCTGACATTTGAGATTTCTGTTGGGCGATTTTATTTTTTTTTTCTTCCCTTCTGTGTCCATGCCTGAACTGTTTTGGAAAAAGGGTGCAAAGGATACATTTTAAACCAACAAAGAACTGTTAACCAGTGGGTGGTAAGATGCATTGGTTTTGGATGTCCTTCTATTGAACCTGGCAGATGAAAGGATGGGAGAACAGCAACCATGAATCTAGAAGCACACAGTGATCTAGAAGTAATTGCAAATAGAAAGATTATTGGAACAAGAAAAAGATTGTCATGCATGTATGTGTAGAGGATCCTCCTTTAATCCTAGTCTACACCCACTATGGATTTGGAAATGCCTTAGAGCTATATATCTCTAGTCCAACTTGGGAGTTAGGTGTGAAAGTATCTGATACAGTCTCCAATATGTGTACAGGTTTTCATATTTTTGTTTTTGGAGGGCAGAAAATTTTGTGGCATTGAAAGAGTAACTTGTGAGAACTCCTTGGGAAGTGTGACTTTAAAATAAATTGTTCTTTCCTTCCTGTCTCCTTTTCTTGTTCTCTAGGATCCCGGCTCCGCCAGGAAGACTTTCCACCGCGGATAGTTGAGCATCCTTCAGATGTGATAGTGTCTAAAGGAGAGCCAACAACTCTGAACTGTAAAGCTGAAGGACGGCCAACTCCTACTATTGAGTGGTACAAGGATGGAGAGCGAGTGGAAACGGACAAGGATGATCCGCGCTCCCACCGCATGCTGCTGCCCAGCGGATCTTTATTTTTCTTACGTATCGTGCATGGACGCAGGAGTAAGCCTGATGAAGGAAGTTATGTCTGCGTAGCAAGGAACTATCTTGGAGAAGCTGTGAGCCGCAACGCATCTCTGGAAGTGGCATGTGAGTAGTTTTACATGATTAGCATTGTGTAAGACTTTATAGTTGCCATAATGCTGTCCCCCAGCACTGAGTCAGCACCCTGGGAGGTAACAAATGTGGACAAGTATGGCATTTTGTGAGTAGCTGTAGCTCTTAGTCAAGGCATTTTTACATGTCTTTATTCAGTAGCAGTGACTGTATGGAAGAGGTGATTTATACTGAAATGAGGTTCTAGCCGGTGTATAATCATGATTGGCACAAACATGGAGAAAGGATAATCTTCCTCAGAAGAATAATCTAATTTTTAAATTATGCCTAAATTATGCCTATACTGGAACTAATGTGGAAAAATACCTGTCATTTAATCTAAGGTGCACTGTCTGTTTCTCTTTATCTCATCATCTGTTACCTCAACAGAAGCAGACAGCTTCTTGGTGACTCCTGTTCTGTACTGCTGAAAACCTCAATATATGCTCCTCTATCATGAACTTGATCCAGGCCTCATTCATTATGTCAATGGCAAGTGAAATTGTTGGCCATTTCTCATACCATCCAGAGCAGTCTCAGTCTGTATCGATTCTCTTTCTCTCAACAGAGAAGTCGACACGGCTTTCAGAGACCACCTGGCATGCATGGTCTGCTTCCAGTAGAGTTAGCAGATACATTCATTATAGTCACATAGCAAACAAGCTCATCATATATAAAATACAATGAGTTGCACATGTTTTTTTGCTGCTTAGCTATATGGGTTGAATAAAGACTGATTTTTTTTATTTTTTTTTTAATTCAGACCACGTATCTTCACATAGAGGTGTATTTTGGTAGATTTATGAATGCTCTCCTCTTGCTGGACTCATATTTTTCCCCCACAGCTCTTCATCTGACAGTAGTTTAACTAAAATATGTTTGAAGTAGGGCTTTAGCACAAAGTTATTTTGCTTAGTTAATAAAGAATGGATTTAAGTACACAGTAAATGGTATGTTATTTAAAGGGGTGAAGCACAGAATAGAAATCATTATTCCTGATGCCATCTGCAGGCTTTTACAGCTAATGTGATTTGATCTTGAGGCTTCAGTTTTCTTAGAAATTGCAGAAAATGCCATTTTTAAAATATTTAAACAGTGGAATAAGCCAAGTAGAACAGACTTGTTCACTGCTTTTCACCAGTTGTAACCTAGATTCAGAACTATGTCAAACAAAAATAAAAACAGTTTTGGCCCACTATCAAAACACAAGTAAATGTGCCAATAAAGGCATCACAGGTCATTATTCAGTTTTGTAGGTATTTAGGAATTGAGGAGAAGACCAGTTTAAGGAAGGCTGAAACCTGGGTGAGTATGTCTAGAAAAAATGACTGGATTATTTGTGTCTTTGTACATGTGTTTTACCTGTCTGTTGAGAAATCCTATCAGAGGCATAAACACTTGAAGTCTGTATTGTAACCTTGTTAAGATTCAGAAATCTGTCGAAGTTCAGAGGATTGTTCCAGTTGTACTTTGAGTCATCAAATTAAAGCGACTGATTATTTTGAAATTTAAATGTGCTCTATATCTTGTCAGTTTTCACTGATCCCTACTTCGCTGCCTGCTGAGAGACTCTTGTTACAACATCCACAGTCTCTGGAGTTTGTTTAACAACTGTAGCAGGTCATGCATGAACAGTGCAGGAGATAGTGGAAAACTTTAAATATAATAAAGCTATGCTTCATTGTCAGGTATTGTAGGGCAGGATCAACATGAACCCTGAGATCTGAAACCATGGCTGAAATTTTTGCAATAGCAACATTAATATTTTACTGTTTTCATAGGTTTGAAATTTAACTGAGTGAATCCCCCTGTTAAATGATTTAGCAGGCTAAAGCAGGCTCTCCTGTTTCACTTCAACAGTACTTTATCTTTCCTTGGGCCATACTGTGGCTGCGATTACAGAGAGGCCTTCATCAAAGAAAAATTATGTAAATCATATATACATTGCTTGTTTGCTTAATTTTAGAGATTCTGCTGTGGGTTTTGCTCACTGGATTTAAAAGCACATGGCATGTATCAAAGGCATCCTTTGGAGGATCATGGCAAAGCTGCCTGTTTTCCCTTGGATTTGAGATGCTTTGTAATACAACTTTGGGTTCTAAATCAGGTTTTCAAATTACTTTCAGAGAAGAGTTATTTTAAGGCTCTTGATTGTTTTTCTCATATCAGCATTTCTGGGCTGAAAAAGATGGGCAAGTCTGAAGCAGCCCATTTGCACTCTCAGAAAATGAGATGTTGCTGACAGGCTGTTGTCAGCAGCGGGTCCCCATTCACCTGTTCTCAACTGCTGCTGGAAGCTGTTGAGTTGCCTGGATTTTGGAGCCCTGTCTATGGGAGGATGGCTGCCTGCAATCTGGTCTGGCTTGGGCTATCTGTCATGGGGTTGAAAACTGCTCTTTCCGCACCAAGCCAAACTGTTTTCATCACCAGAAAAAACAAGTGCAGTTGTCCTTTGCTGACAGCAGGGTTCTGGATTATTATATGACTGTAGGTGGCCTGAAATTGTGCCATTAGAGACAAAACTGTTGCTTTTTACAGGTTTAAAATGACTGAATTGGCTGTTTTTGAGAGAGAATCTGTAATTGTTTTACTTTGCTTATTAATTTGTCAGTTACCAGTAACAACTTTTGAATGATTTATGTAGATTCAGACCATAGTGTGGGCCATGTTGAATGCAATAATTTTGCCCATTGGGTTTTTTGGAGTGAGTTTTTGCAAGTTGCCAAAATCCCTAAGCTCTTCCGATGCAGTAGCAGTTAACACATTTCCAAACATGATGAATTTAGGCACCAGCCCATCCAAGGCATATAGGTAAAGTCATTAAAAATAAATGTTCTAGTCCTAAAGCTTCTAAAAATAATTGTATTTAGGAGGGTAAAACATCTTTTGTTTTATCTATTAGAATTATTCAATTGAAATTGAGAAGGCATTATTAGGAATATGTTGATGTTCAGATTTTCTTGGGAGGTTTTTTGATAGGGAAGAACACTTGAAATAGTTTCATCTTTCACGGAGCTGCTTTTGTATTTAGATGCCAGAAGTTTTAAAAGGAAAGCACAGTTTCTCACAATGTATGAATTGACATGACTGAACCTGCATGGTGAAGTTTTCCAGTGGGAATGTCAGGAAACACATTTGCAGCGATGGCAGCAGGTGGGATTTCAGTTGCCAGCACTGGGGCACCACAAGTGAGCAAGAGGAGGAGTGTGAGGGTCCCCGCTCTGAGTCAGGGCTGCCTCTGATCCAGGCTGAGTCAGCGGCAGCCCCCAGGGAGAGCAGCTGTAGCCCCAGGTGTTAAATATGTGACAGCAGCTTGATCTATCGACCACTGTTAGAGGGGGCTTTGGCCTAAATGAAAATTCATGAAAAATTGATGAAGTCCCCAGATTATTTTTTTCCCTTTTCCTTTTGCAGTGCTGTGCCAATGCAGCGAGGAGAGATTAAATGAGGTGTTGAACGCTTTAGTGGCAAGGAGGTTGTGGTTCAGGGGTCAGTGGAGGAGGGGGGAAAAGACACATTTTCTACCTTAGTTTCCTTTAAAAGAAAACATGAGGCTTTTCGGATTAGCTGGGATTTGCTGCCATTTCGATATAATAATAAAGCTCAGGAATATTCACAAATAGGATTCTTTTCTGCATGGGTTGGCAAAGGCTGGGAGTGTGTGGGTTGGTGTGGAAAGCAGTGGAAGGCTCTGAGTCATAATTCAATTGGAGAACCAGAAATAGATTGAATTTTGTAATGGCAGTATAAATTTGGGCTTCCATCTTTCTGAGTCTGTGCCTGAACTGAAGTCATTTGGAGAAAGAAGAGGTCTTGCATTATTTATATGCCACAGATTGCTTGAATAGCAGGCTTTGGAACACTCTCCAAACATAATGATCCTGTTTATGTTAGATTCAAAACTGAATTATGTTTTTATCTGTAACAAGAGAGGTTATAGTAGTACACTGAGTTTAGTGTGAAGAGTCGTAGGTGTATTGCAAAGCAAGCATAAGCCAGATCTTAAACACAGGAGATGGTAATTTTGGAAATAAACATGATATGTTTTAATGTTCAATGGAATAAAGGCTGAGAGGTATAAAATATATGCTATGCAATCACATCTGTATCATAATGCTAATGACTATTTGTTGGAGCATGTGCAAAAGGCTGCAGTATGTTCACAATAATGGAACTAATAATTTAGTTTGAGATATTCAGAGTGAAAAAAGAGCAAGCGTATGTGACTCAAATAGGTGAAGGATTTTTTCATGTAGTTTCTCTTCAATGTATGACTTAATAAAATTGTTAATAATTTTGTTCTTGGTAATTTCAAAGTCTGATTTTGCTGTGGGGTTATTTTCACACATGAAGAGCATGTCCTGTTCCTTTACTTATGCCTCTCTCACTCTCATCCTTCTAAATAGAGTGTGAAAGGCTTTCTGTCTGAGCTGGCACTCCTTTGCTCTCATCAAGATAGAAGTGATTATTGTAGAAATTGAAATGCTGAACACTGTGGTCTGGTCTATGAGCAATATCAGGACATTGAAAAGATCATGCTTTTCTTAGTCTACATTTCTCTAAGTAGAAAATTAGCAAACCATAGCTATTATCACAGCACGCTTAATGAAAATGAAATTCCCCTCCTAGAAGAAAACAAATAAAATTGTATCTGATTAGATAGTCTGGGGAAAGGCAGAGTTAATAAGATGGTGGGAACAGTAACATTTCTCTGTTCTTTTGAAGCTTTCAATAAGCAATTCCTGTGGATTTTTCTGTGGATTAGGATGAAGCCATTGGGAATGCCACTGTTAGAAAACATTACTTATTATGATACTTTTGTATAGGACAATTTAATTCTTACAGTCACTATTAGAAATCAAAGAGGTTAATAAATACATGAGTGAAGACACATCAGATAAATCAAGACATAACTTGATATCTCATTGCAAAGTTTTCTTTTGAGCCAAGAAAGTTGTTCTGATAATTTACTTTATTAGTCTAGCTGTTAGTTGAGTATGTGGTTTAATTTCTTCTGAATTCACCTAGGATAAGAAATTTAGATATTTGAGAGGGAGTGGATTTTGTACCAGTAGCCAGACTGAACTAGAATTTCTATAGTATAGAAGTGTTCTTCATCAGGATAAACTAAACTCTATCCTAACACGTTTCTCACAAGCTGTTTAAGTTTGTGAGAGTCATCATCCACTAGGCTTTAGACAAGTCACTGCATTCCTTATCCCTTGAACTCCACCTGGACGTGCAGATTTAAATGTGTCCAAGGCTAAAAGAGCTAATGACTCCTCACTTTTTTTCAGTAGATCCAGAGATATTTAAAATTTTATCAGTCATTATATCAAGCTGTACAATGCCTGTAGGTTTCTCCAAACCTTGTTCTTGTCCTCCATGTTCTTTTTCTTGTTCTTTTCATACTGTGGTCATCTTATAATAGATTATTTTTTTAGAGGTTTACAGCATAATGAAGTCTAAAGAAAGATATGTGTGTTCACACATAACAAGCAGACTTGGGTACCAGAAGAGTGTTTGTTGTGAACACTTAAGATCAGCTGTTTATGTGTGCCTAGTGAAAAATTTCCTTAACACCTGGAAGTTGTTTCCACTATGTGAATTAATACTTCAGCACAGGTCAGTGTGTCTTTGCCATGTGCTCTCATGCACTGTGTACTCACACAGTCTACTATCATGCCCAGCATTTCTGCAGTAGAAATAGTTCTCACATCCAGAAATGGTGAGAGAAGTTTATTGTAGGGGTCTCTGATTTATTCCTTGAATTCTTCTGCCTGGAATCTACCCTTTTTCCCCACTCAGAAGAGAACTTTGTGTTACATTTTTAGAAGCTATTTGCAGTACGCTTGATCTGATTCTGCTTCTAACAATTTCTTGTGCATTTCCGTGTTTTATTTTTATTGGCTTTTTTCTTTCCCTTTCCTTTTCTTTGATTTTATTTTATTTTTAAAAATCTAATCCTGCTGTTTATATAACTTTGAATTCTCTCTACTTGATAAAATGTTGACAGTTAAGGGACTACTGATGACTTCACAGAAGGCTTGAAAGAAACCAAAATCAGCTACTGCCTGATCTGTTAGTGTGCACATCAGCAGGTTCTGATTTTTTTTCCTTTTTTTTTTTTTCGGTTGACATTTCTCTGATTTTTAGTTCATATGGGAAATGAAGGAGAACAAGATAACATTGCATTTTTACAACTCTGTTGCCTTTGCTTAGGAGCCCATAAGCACTATTTGAATGTTAAGTGAAATATTAGCTATTGGCATATGCTTCATTGTTGTACTGTTCTGCAGTGTCAGAGAGGTTTAAAAAAAGGACTCATTTTAAGCAGTGCTTCAGACCATTCCTTTGCAAATTTTGCATGATCTCAATTCTAATGAAGTTCATTAGTATGGTAATTAGAAGTAATTATTATGGTGAGATTGGTGGATGTTTTACACATATCCATATATATGCACAAATATAGTTTTTTTATTCTGATAACTGTATTTGTTTGAAGACACTAAAACCTCACCCTTCTTCCTTATTTTTTTTTTCCTTTCTTTGTTCGGATATGTACTTCCCTCCTTCCTGTTCTTAGAGGACTAAAATTTAATCATGACTTTGGTGATACTTACACTTCAAATGCTCTCATAGATGTTATACTTTGAATAAGTTTCTAATACATGGAATTTATGTGGGAAATGATGTGGTGGTTTTGTTTCACTCCCCTTGCTTGAATTTTTCAACTGGCAATGATGTGAATGTATAGTGATACTTGGGAAACTGCTTTCTTGTGATAGAGAAGGGAGGTGTATGCAGTCACTTTCTGCTGTCTCATAGATCTGTTTGCCACTGTACAAAGGGACATAGTGATGTAAAGAACTGGGAGTCCTGGATCACTGAGTTCCTGTATTCTGCACAGCTGTATTTTGTCATTCCATGCAGAAATGTTTCAAGCTGCACTTTGAAAGGCAGTTTGATTGCCTTCCCCTTCATCCTCAAGCTCACTCTATTATTCCCTGTTTCTGTTGAAAGCCTCTCTTGGAACTTGCATATTCCAATGTTGAGAAAAATAATTATTGTGCTTCCAGTGTAAACATAAACATGCTTGATTTATGCTATCTTGTGATTTTGGAGCTCCTCTCCGATGAGGAAAGGCTGAGAGAATTGGAATTGTTCAGCTTGGAGAGAAATCATCTCTGGGGAGATCTTACAGTGACCTTTCAGTACTTGAATGGGATTTATAAGGAAGATGGGGACAAAATTTGTAGCAGGACCTGCTGTGATAGGACAAAGGGTAATGGTTTTAAGCTGGATGAGGGTCAGTTAGGAGTAGATATAAGGAAGAATTTTTTTATTATGTGAATGGTGAAACACTGACACAGGCTGCTCAGAGAGGTGGTGGATGCCCCATCCCTGGAAACATTCAAGATCAGGTTGGATGGGGCTCTGAGCAACCTGGTCTAGGTGAAGATGTCCCTGCTCATTGCAGGTGGGTTGACCTTTAAAAAGTCCCTTCCAACTCAAACTGTTCGATGATTCTATGATCTGATTTTTCTTTAGTTTTCTCTCCTTTGTATTTATAGTCCACAGTGGTGTCACTTCTCATCCCTGCTATTAAGTTAAACAGGAAAAGCTCATATATTCTTTTGGAAAATATTTTCTTGGTCCTTTTAGTCATTTGTCACCTGTTCTAGTCTGCATACATTTTTTGAGACATGAGTGGGTAGAGCACATGTAATATTTCAAGACTTGAATGCTGTGCATTATAAACTAATATTAATAACTACCTTCACTTGTCTATCAGTCATATGATGATGTTTAACTTTTTTAAGCACTTGGCAGTTCACAGCATTCTGTAGTGATCTGGTTAAGATTTTTCCCTTCCTCTGTGATTTGTAACAGATGAGCTTTACTTTGTAAACTTTGTGACTAGTTTGAAAGCAGGTGACCTTGCACTTTCTATTATTCCACTTCAATGAGTGTCTCCTATGCTAGTCTTCAATATCATTCCATTCTTCATGTTTAATGTGATGCATAGAGTTATATTTCCTTTCTTTGTCTGCAGCTTGCTTTTCTCTTGAAATGTACTTCAATATTTAGAATGTTTTAAAATTAGGTTGATAACAAAGCCCATATGAAAGCACAGTCTGGGTATAAATTAGAAGCTACTGAAGCAAACTGGAAAGTTTGACTTTTTCAAGGTATGCCAGGATGGCTTTTTCTTTTAGCAAAACATAATTGTTACTAAAGAGTAAATGGCAAAAAACCCAACCTGAAATTACTTTTGGAAAATATTTGTTTTTGTGTTCCACCTACATTGTTTCTAGCTCTGTCTTCTTATTTTTATATGTTAATGTTTCAAGTCTGGAATCAGCATCTGGAAATCACATCTTCCTCAAACAGTTTAATTCTGGGGTTGAGTAAATGTTATTTGTTCTTTGGATAGTTGGAGAGGGAAATAGGTAGCTTGCAACCTCAGCTGGGAAATGTGACTTAAGCCACTTGAGATGCTAAAGATACATACCTTAGAGCCCCTATTAATTCCCTTGGCATATACACAATTCTTATTCTGCTGTACAAGCATCTTAATTACCTGCTTCAAACCTGTAAATTCCGCTCCTAGAGATGTATGCCTGAAAGTCAGTGGTGGCAATACCGAACATCAGTCATGTTTTCCTTGAGCTTCAGAGCCATCTGTTCAATGCCATGTATCGTGTTGATTGCAGAACCACGGGCAGAAGCCAAATATTTTGATTGGTAGCATGATATCTTAAAAATATGAGGGATATTCTTCATTTTATTTGCCTCCCTCCACCTACTGTAAAAAGACAGGTGACTTTCTTCATGCTTTTATTAAGATTGTGTTCCTACTTGAGTGGCTTCTGATTCTGAATGTATTAGTTACTGCAAATTTTTGACTTTTTAGTAGATTTTATATGATTTAAACTTTGTGAACTTTGATTCTATCCGTCTTATTGCCCCCTGGAAGCACTTAATATAAATAAACTTTTCAGAAAAGAGGCCATAGGGAAAGAAGTTGCAGCAATCCAAACAAAAAAATCAAATTCCAAAACAGCACCACTATCGTCTCCATCCACAACTCTCCCACACCACCACCCCCCAAAAAAAAAAAAAAAAAAGGAAAAAAAAAAAGGAAACGATAAAAAATTGATCTGCAAATTGTTGTAGAATTTCCCTACTGGTCTCCTTAGTCTGAACGGTCCCTCCATTGAAGCCCATACTTTTACACTTGTGGAACTGGAAGTGTGGAGTTTGGGACAGAGCCCTGGATTTTTTTATTCTGGATTTTCTTATCAAATAACTTGGTCAGACTATAAGGACTTCTTTTGCTCTACCTAGAATAAAAGAATACTTTCAGTATTCTTTATATAATTCACTTGCTAATTTTCCTATTCATTAATATATTTTGATTTGCTATCATAAATACGCTGTGCATATGTGCAGATCTAAGTTTATATGTCACTTTTCCCTTTATACACCTGCATAATAAACAAATGAGAACTTGGTTTCTGTTGGATCAAACCCTTTTCCAGTTTTATTTCAGTGCTGCAGATATGTTTAAAGGTAGTTCAATAATACTGATTTCCATCTCACTTGGAAATAATTTCACTTTTTGCAGAATGGAGGAGTGGATGTAAAAAGTAGAAGTTAAGAGTGTAAGAAAGTAAGTTTTGTTTCAGCATATGATCAGGTTCCTATCAGTAACAGGCAGAACAGGTTAACAAACAGGATAAAGTTTGCAATATAGGTATTAACAACATAATAATTTTCTAGAGTTATGGGAATGCAGGCTCTCAAATGATATATATGCATATATGTGTGTATATATATTATAAATGTGTCTATATGCACAAAATATATATATGAAATACATATATACTATAAGAAAAAAAAAAATTATGATTTGTCATTGATACTCATTAAAATCCCTAAGCAGGGGACAGTGTAGGAATTTTAGTGTCATCTGTGCTGCCCGTGTTTCAAAGAAGCTTCTTTGTCAGGCCACCAGCGTGCACAACTGCATGAAATGTCTTTCCGTCCACTGTCACTGTGTGCTAGAGCCAGTCTATGACATAGTGTGCTCTCTATTGCTCCTTTCCCTTAGTCCAGTACATATGCAAATAGTTACAGAAGAAATACCAAACTGACATTATTTCTCTGATTCTTTAGTTGTCCTCTCTTATGTCTTGGTGTTGCTGCTTGATACCCACCAGATATTTGTAAAAAAATTGTTTTCTTTTTTTCTTTTTCTAACCAAGTAGACTGAAACCCACTGAAGGCGCAGTGTAGGTAAGATTTGTACTTGTTTCCATATGTAGCATCAACTGCAGGGGGTATGTGTACACTCGTGCCAGCTGTTTTCCCACTGCCTATCCCAAGCTCCTGAGTTGAGGTGACCTCTGAAGTGCCTGCTGCAGTGAGTGATGGAGTTATTGAGATTCAGCGACACCCTGACCCTGACCCCCTCGCGGCCTTGGTTTCACTCATCCATCTTCCGAGCCCCACAGGCTGTGATGTGCTGTGCGGAGACAGGATTAAACAAGTGTGAATAAACAAGTTCAAAGCTTTCTGTTGTGGCTGCCAACACAGAACATCAGGAAAATGAGGCATTAATAACCTAGTGCAGGGGAGGCAGGTTGATTTGCCATGGGAACACCTGGGGAAAGTACCACCTTCTATGCAATCAGGTTTTTCTGTGCCAGGAAAAGTTTGCTTAAGACCTCTTTGAAGGGTGCAGGATTTGGCCTGCCATTCTTCTTAGCCACAAAACTGGCAGCAGTCAGACCACAGGTAGAATACATCACCCAGAAAGGTGCTGAAAAACCTTCTCTGAAAGCTGCATCTTTTGCTTGTATCATGTGTTATTTGGACTATGATTCATCAGTGGTGATCAAAGGGCTTTTTGCAGTTTTAACCTAATCTGTTTACAGGAAAAAACAGTCTGAGATGTGTTGCCAGAATTATTTTCTTAAGGATTAACCCTAACTCCTCCTTACAAGAGGAGTTTTGTTCTGCCATAAACAAAACTTCTTTTCTGTAATATGATTTCAGTGTGAATCTGTGGGTAAGAGGCTGAGATAAGATATGCTTGTTGTGACAGTGGTTTTAGGGTAGTGCCTGTCTTCCCTTTGTCAAGACACTCACTTCACCCTGTGGCACTTTCTGATCAGTTGACTAGTCAGTGATTAAATACATTTATTTAGTTCAATGGGTCAGAGATGTTGTAGTGGTTAGAAAATTACTGATGGATTATCAATTTCATCACCTCTGACATCAGCCTTAGCATAGTTCATCATCTGAGAATTCATAACACGTTTGCCTGAGCAGTAACATGCTCGGCTACCTGTGTGATCGTGGATCTAGGTACTGGGAATGTTGTGTTCAGGATTGATAGGACAGAAATCACAGAAATTAGAAGGCCATCATCTTTTTCAGTGATAAACACACTTATTAATACCAAGTACTAAAGAGTGTTCTAGGGTCAGAAGTAAGCTTATTAACTTACAAAGCTATAATTCACCAATACTTGTCTTTTCCTGCAGTGTTTCAAGAAATAAAAGTGCTTTTCAGAATGGAAGAAGCTTTGGCTTTAGAGCAACCAGACACTTATGAGGCAGAAAACTTGCAGTGATTTTTGAAGTCTAAAACTGGCCAATTCATATTGAATCAACTTTTTCTTTAGAGACCTATTTAATTTCAACCCTGTTAGCCAGTAAATCTTGTTATTGCTCTCTGACAGCCTAAGATTAGGGATTTTTTTGAAGTCCAATTCTGGAGCAAATAACTTCTATGTTACAAAACATTTATTTGCAGATTGATGAGTTGTTGGTACATGTGTACTAAGGTTTTTATTTTCATAAATTTGTGTGTACCTACAAATAAAAATCTTGGTGTCAGAAAGTGACATACAAAGCCTAGTGCTTCCAGCAGATGGACCAGTGAAAATGTGCAAGTGATTTCAATCTAATGTCAGTAAGAACTTTATTAAAGGAAATAAAATCATTGTTTATAAATACTAGAAATAGCACCAGCTTCTTAGCCCAAATATCAAATATATATCATGTACTATAAAAGACCTATAAAGGGAATAATGGACATGGTTGCTTCACAGACAAGTGAAGAAAACGTTGCCTCCAAATGGCTACATATCCAGGAAAATTATGACAATCAATGGGAAAAAATGCCCAAAGAAAAAGTATTAAACACACTCTGGGTTTTTGTTGGGGTTTTTATTTATTTTTTCCCTTTCCATGTTAGTTCTAATAGGATTCCTGTGCTGAAAGTGACTTGTGAAGCAAATTTGTCTGATACTCTTTTGGGCTGTTGACCTCAAAAATGCAGTTGAGAATAATGCTGTATGCAGTAGTGAAGTGAAATCTAACATAATGAAGAAGTTTCAAGTTTATTTATTGTCATTGTTCTTCCTCTTGCAATGTGGTCCAGACAACAGAGCCAAAATGGGGTTTCATTTTGTGTGTAGATTTGAGGAAATATGACTTTTAATCCATAGCCTATTTGACTTCATAAAAGGTGATGAGAGGGAGTTTTTAGAGAAGTGTTGCTTTTGTAATTTAAAGTCTTATAAATCTTCTGTGTTAGCATTATACCAACTATTAACAAATGTCTTTATGGAAGTAAATTGTTAATGATTTGCTTTTGTAGTAGGCTTAATGTTTAAGGTTCAAGGAGTCATAATCCTTAATTCTTAACAGTTCTTAATTTAGTGGGTTTTATTTCTGGGAGGCCTGAGAGCCTGTTTCTTTCTACTTTTTTGGGTTTTTTGAGTACCTAATTTCTATTCTTCTTTTATATAATAGGCAACTTCAGGTTCCATTTAATATAGCAGTTTTGTGGAAACATCTTATAATTCCAAATAGTTTACAAGTATGACATTTGAAACCTTTAATGTCATGTGCAGCCAAAGGGGAAAGATGATTTCAGATGAGATAGTGATTACAGTTTTATTACTAATACTGAAATAAAAGTCAGACCCGAATCTTACATTCAGGACTTGTATCAGTTAACCAATGAATGGATCTTGTTTAAGCTCTTAAGTTCTTTCATGGGTTCAAAATGCTGTCACTATGAATATAAATCTGAGTTAAAACTTTGTAGAAACTGGCTGCATAAACAATTTCATTTCTTTTTGTCCAGTTTGTAATGTCCATTGTATAAAGTATTTACTAACACAGATTTTGATTTCCCCCTTTTACCTAATATTCCTTCCAAGTTTTAGAATGAAAGGGAAAGTCCTGGGATTTCAGTTATTTTTTCTGCTACAGATTTCTATGTGTTTACACCCCCATTTTACAATCTGTTGGGCAACTTTTTATCTCGAAAGAGTTTCTGAGACTGAGGGTACACCTGATGTGAAATGGTATAATCATGCTGGTCCAGCAGGGAGCTGTGGGACATTCTGCTCCTGTTGATACAAGAGCACTGTTTGCCCACTGGATCTGATCAGTGTTTATCCACATGCACAGCTTTGTACACAAGTTGTTCTTTTAGCCCAGAGAGATTTTACGTGCCATGGCTGCTTTTTTTCTTACTGTAAAAGTACTTTAGTTTGTACTGACTCCTTGATTTTTCTTTTGGTAAGTGTTTTGAATATGCTGAGAGGGAAAAAGTGATAAGAAGACATTAATCTAGAGGGGATTATCCCAAAGTGTGGAAGAATATACACAGTACTTGAAATGACTTTTAACCCAAGTTTGACATTTGACTTACTTTAGAGCTGATAATATCCTTTTGAGATCTCTGACTTATAATCAACCTCATTAATTCTTGTGACTTCTCTTGTTTCTTTTTATTGACACGTAAGATGTGTTATTTTAGAAAATGAATTCCAGTTCTTTGTCACAATTCCCCATTACAAAAATGAAGTCAGGTTAAACTACATGTACGCTCAGAATATGACAATAGTTCTGCTCTTTCAGTGGGGGAAGCATGCAGGAATTATCAAGTTAGACCCTAGAATTTGCATCAATTGTTGTGATGTCAAAGCTGCCATATTAATATTCTTAGTTTTCCATTTCAGTGGTTAAGTATAATACAGATCAATCTAATGAGGTTTTAGGTACACTAAGTACTTCTTGCTTTTCCAGCTGTATGGTCTTGAGTTAAAAATAAGCTTTTCAAAACATATAGTCATAACTGATAAAAAAAACTTTTAGTTTTAAATAAAGGGAAATTTAATCAGGAAGGAAAATAATACGTAAGTTTTGTCTCATTTTCTTAAAACTGAGCATGCTATCTTTGCATTGACAAATAGTATTTAAGTCTTTATAAATTTGTAGAATTTGTTTTCACTAAGTTTTTATGTGGCCTTAGATGGGCCTAAGAATGAAAGCTGTTTTACAAAAGAGAGCTATCTATAACAGTTATTTATTGGGGTAGATGATGCTCTAATATCTAGGTGTATTAATGTATTTTCCTAACTAAATACAGAGAGGAAAAATCAGAAATCTTCCTAAAAAGCGCATGCAGTGCTTACATTGTTAGATTCAGAGCTTCAAAACCCAAGATTTTTCAGATTTATGCCAGGAGTGTGAAAACTTTTATATTATAGTCTAACTCAAGCCTTTGTTCAGTATACTGTGTTTTGTTGATATTATGAGCCCTAAAGAGATGAAAAAGACATTCTTGTGGTCTCCTATCCTGACAGCACCATGGTCTGGGTAAATAATGTCACAAACCATGTCTGATGGATTTAAAGTTGAATATGGGTGGCCTTTTTGCTAACTCTGCTCCCTGTTCTGGCTCTCAGGCTGGGATAAGCCTGCATTGCTTGTATTCGATATATGCAACACAAACCCCTGTGGACACTTTGGTGTCAGGAGCCACAGGGAATTATGTACTCAGAAATGATGGGATGTGGAATGTGCTGAAATCTCAGGAGGAATAAGGAACAAAGAATCAAGCCTTTTCTCTCAAATATGAATTATCAGCAGTTTGCTGAATACACTGGTCTATCATTCTATGTTTTTATCTAGTTTTTGAGAAATATCACCACTCTATTTTCCTTATGAGTCCCTGTGGAGGTGCTCTGGAACAGAAGTGATTGTAGTTTTTAGACCATACATGAGCATTTTTTTTTTTTTCAAATATAATTTCCTGTTTTCTTTAGAGATTTAAGAGGATTCTAGTGTAGAAGATAATTAGTTTGCTGCTACACATTTTTGTTAGGGAGTAAGATACTACTGCCTTTTTTTTTTTTTCTAATCTAATTTACGTTTTTAAGGCTCTTTCCTGAACTTTGTATCAGTAAGAGCAAGGTGTGTAAAGACAAGTCAGAAGTTATTGGCTCCTCCATGGCATGTCTGTTTGAAAACGAATGCAGTGTGATTTCTAACAACTGACACTTTCTTCCAAAGCGTCTTTGAAATGAACTACCTCAAGATTCCTAGGCTATCTTGAACAAATTTTTCTTCTGGGTGAAGGGTCAGGTAAAGGTTAGAAGTACATGGAAACAGGAAGGCGGATGATTTGTGCTTCTGATTTTCTGTTTCTGGCTGTTTCCAACTTTTGGTTGCTGTGCCTGTTGGAGAGGCGCTCAGGGCTCCCGTTGTGCCAGATCTGGACTGCTCACAGAAATATCAAGTCTTGACTTGTTTTCTAAGGATACAGAAGTATGTTTGGGTTTCAAATCTTAGACTGCAAGCCTATGTTTGAGTAGTCTAGAGTAGCAGAAGCAAAAGCAGGGCAGACTAATTCCTTATGTTACAGTGTAGATCTGTTCTTTTCTTATTTTGGGCCTGGCAGAGGTATGTTAGTAATAAAATGATTCCTTTCTATAATAATGTACTTAGCAAGGTTTCTCTCTTTTAGAGCATATATTTGTGTGTTTGTAAGGAAGAAATAAAATCTAAATGATGACTCCACAGCTTTCTAGCAAGGTAGGCTAATGAATTTTGGGTTTTTTTTTGATAACAGCTTAGTATGAGCTGAAGTACTTTATTACATTATGGTCTCCTTGTACGTGAACTTTTCACCTGATTTGCACCTTTCACCTATGTCTCTAAATAAAACCATTAGTGAACTACCTGTTACTTGCATCTGCATTTAAATTTTCACACAAACAGCCAGTAAAAGCTGTAAGTTTTCCGTAGATCTCACCAGAGAATCCAAAGCATGTTAACAGCTTTGCAGAACTTTGGGAACTGCCATTTAATAATAAGGCAAACACAAAGCAATGCATGGCTATTTCTGAGCCCTCGTCTTCTGAAGGTTCCTTTTTCCACTTGAACTCCTGATCTTTTTCAGTCTTTTCAGGTAGGAAAGTAACTTCAGCTTCAGTTTCCCTAAAATTACTGTCATTATTGAATTTTAATGTTATTTTTTTCCCAAATTGCAAATTTTATATGTTATGTCTAAAATTTGCAAAAGTCAGTCCCTTAAAACAAAACTGAAACTTAAATTGTACTTTGATTCTTGAGGTGTAAGTGCATGTGTGCCTATGTATTTAACATGAATTAATCTGTGTTTGTATTCCAGTGTAGTTAAAAGTATATTCATCTAAATCAGCTGCTCAGGTTATTTCCTTTTCTTAACTGCAACATGTGTTGTTTAGGATTGTTATAATTCAGCAAATACAGGGTACTTATATAATAATGAAACAAATACTTAAAAATTTTTAGTGAACTAATGCTATTTCCTTTTCCCCAACCCTACCTCAAGACAAAGGTGTATCAAGGCACATTTGTTAAGATCACTAAATATCACTTGATCCTCATCCCCTGTGTAGAGATTTGATCCTTGGCATGGATTTCAGCAGCTCTAAAGCAAAACAAAGACAGACATAAAACCCTTTGAAAGCTTACCCAATGGCAAATTGCTCTTTTATGAAGCCTTATCAGGGTTGTAAAACTGGCACTGTAACCCTTGTGTGTAGTGAAGAAACTTGGTCACGTTTAGCCAAATGGTGTACCACCATTCAACCTCAGCACAGTAATCAAAGTGATCTTTTAAGAATTTGGCTGCAGTCTCTGGAGAAGAGAAATTCTGGAGACCACCATGAAGTTGAAGTAAGGCTTCCTATTGTGTATGCAGCTTCAAGCCTTTGTACACATTTGACCCCCAAATGACAAAATAAATGAAAGCTGCTCTTCAAAGTAATGCAATCAGTTCAAAAATATTGTGCTAATAAAGTTATAAATTCTAATTGAAAGATTTATGGCAATCCATTTAGTTGTTACTAGGTTATTTGTGACAGACAGATGCAGAGTAACCTGATTAGAGTCAGCATTGTGATGACTTGTAACTGCAGAGGGGAATAAAGCTTTAAACCACTGTCATAGCCCATTCTCTGAGATGCATTTGGAAGCTGATTTGAAAGAAAATATATGACCCTTAAATGTAGGTTTGCAGCTGCCTCAGATAGGTTGGCTCAAAGAAAGTGCTAAAATGACTGGCAGGTCTTTCTTTACCCAAGTTTTAATTTGTAACTCAATTTTACAGATGGATTTAGAAGAGATTCTATTGAAACACATTTCAATATAAAATTAATTTTCTATTCATTTTACATTTAATATATCATGTTAGGAAAAACAGTCTTAATTCAGTTAATAACAGAAATGCTAGTAAGGAGTTTATTCTTTAGGATTTGATTTTTTTAACAAGCTTTATGAAAATATGTGACCTATATGGACATGCCCTTGAAAAATGTAAAAGCAGTACTTTTATTCACTTAGATTTACTAGAACCAAATAATAGTACAAAGATACTACAAAGAGAAAGAAGCTAGTTGCTGTGTGCTACGCATTCCTAAATTTAATATCTGAAAAATGGACATTGTTTTCATACTTCCATATATATAGTCATATAATTACACCTTTCAAATTCTTCTACAACTGAGAATGAATCCAGTTTTGTATTTGATTTGTTCAACTTACATATCATAAAAAGGATTAATTGGCAAAAAGGGTACAGTTTTGTATAACCAGGAATAAAATGTATCAAGTTTTTGAATAATGCTCTAATAATGTGTATTGCAAATCAGTCCTTGCTCCTAATTCAGTGCTCTTGAAGGTTTGTCACAATAAAACAATAAAATGGTTCAAGTTCAGGCTTATTGGCAAGTGCTGGTCTTATCCTTTCTGATTAATACAGGTCTTTTTCTGTAATATGTCAATTTATATAATATTCAAAGTTATAATCATAATAGATGTAGTAGTTACAGTTGTCAAATGGAACTATTTTGACAGAACTGCTTTTGTAGTGAGAGTTAAATGATTCTTATGACTCTAACCTTCCAGAATAGTATGCTTTACTTGCTGGCATTTATTTGACAAACTTTGCTTGTAATGCTATAGGAGGAAATACTAACTTACCAGAACATAAGAAAACACACAGTGAACTGTAGATCTGATCAGAGAATAGATTACTAAATTTTGTGTTTATGTAGAGTAGGGACATTTCCTTGACAAGTTGCAATACTATTTAATTTTCTGTTTGTATTGACTAGTAAGTTTATTAAAATAGTAGGAAATACCAAACAGGAAGAATTATAATGTGTGTGTCTGTATTGATATATTTTTGTAAATTTGTGTATGCTTGTGTGTGGTACGTATGGATCTGTCATATTCCAGATAATTATTATTGTCATCTTCAGATTGTCCACTCTTTTTTACAAGAAAAAGACTAGTTTCTGTTGTCTGTCACCTTAACCTCCTAGTTGTGATCACTTCATTTGAAGAGGCCAAATTTGTCTGTACCTTCAGGCTGGGTTCTTGTCAGTGTTGTGGTGGGGAAAGCAAAGGAAAGAAACAGGTTATAAACTTCTCTTTCTAAACGTGAGCTGTTCATGAGCCAAGGTCCTCTGAATAGCTTTTGCCAATGTACTTCCTAAACTCTGGCAGGATTTTGGAGCAGGTTACAGTGCCTAGATACTTAGGACTAGAGAAACTTTCACTTTCCTATCAACATCTCCTGAAGAAATCACCATTTGCAGGTGCGAACCACCAGATTCTGAGATCCTAAGCAGCTGGGTACCCTGAAGATTTCATCAGTGTTACATGGGTTCAAGCCCAGCTGAGCAAGCAAGTCCCAGCAAGTGTAACTTCTTTCTAATAGTGTTCATTTGAAGCTTGGGGACCTGGAACGGTTGAATAATTCCCAAAGTGATGGATTAGCATGCAGAGAGCAGTTGAGGTGGTCAGAGGTAAATGTAATTCATCACATGGATATTATATTACTGCTGTGTCTCTGGGACAAGCATAAAATACATTTTGGAAACTGGCAGAACTTGTCTTTTTAATCTGCAAGTCCTTATTTTAAATATTTCTTTAATCATAAGTAGCAAAATCATTGTGATTAAAGCTATCAGTACAGCTTTGAGAAAAATATTAGAAAAATAATGGTTTTCCACTATCTGGGAATACTAATGTTAGCCACAAACTGTTGTGGTATAGGAGCAAAAGAAGACCCAGAGCACATAATTTCTCTTTTTAGTTAACTTCTATTCTGCTAGAATGTGGCCATTGCACAAAACTGAAAACTCCAAATAGGCTATTTTAAGAACTGTAATAATGAAATTTTGTTTTTTCCTAAGGCTTTTCCATTTTGGAATTTGTAGTGAAGCACAGAACTATGATAATGTGGACTAAATAGCTAGACTCTTCAAAGGATTTTGGTCTTCTTATGTTAAGAAGGCTGTTGAAAAGTTTAAAGATTAGTGAAGGAGATAATCAGCAGATGTGCACAGACTCTGTATCACTTACTTCCCTTAAATTCTGCCCTAGGCATGCAACTCAGATGGCCTGGCCTGCTGTTGCTAGTGAAGGCTGTGGTGCACCTTTGCTGCATGTGTAGAAGTCAAGGTGATCCTGTAAGGTGCTGACAGACAACTTCCATTAATTCCAGAGATTCTCGTTTTGAAAGGTCAAATGAAGTATCATTTCCATGCATATTTTTCCCCAGTTTAAACACACAAACCCACTCATCCCAGGTTTCCTGTTAGGACTGGTTAAATCTTATTCTGAATCTAATACTTAAAAGCCAGCAGTAGACTCTAAATGCAGGATAACAGTGTGCTATTTTAACTGGAAAGAGAAATTCTGTTTTGCCAGTGTTCATCTTAAATGTTTACTTTCCATCTCTACTTTTATTTCTTTGCTTCCTAATCTCTTTAAGTAGTGTTTATAAAGACTTATATTTGATTCACTGACTTGATGAAGAAAAATTTGTTGCAAACTGCATTTGGGGTCAGTTTTAATTTGCAGTTGCAGTATGTCACAGTATAAGTAATTCCTTATCAACCTGCAAGGTGACTGAGGTACTGAGTTGAAGATTGTTGTTCTGGGGAGTCTCAAGTGTTTGTCTCTGGTACCCATTGCTGTGCTGTTTCAATCAAGAACCAGAAATGCTGTGATGGGCACATTTGGTTTGCTCACATCTCTGCCTGTCAACACTTCAGGAACCCTTTCAGTACCCTTTTTCCTGTTGCTCTCCCTGATCAGAGCATGACTTGCTTACTAATATTTTCATAAGGTAATCATTTAATAGCAACTCTGAGCCAGAAGACAAAAGGAAAGAGAGTTCAAGGGCTCATTGCTAATTTCTCTCCCAGCATAATCCAATCAGTACAGCTCTCCAGCCAGGACTTATAACCCTTAATAAGTCACTCTATTCGATTAAGAGGAATTGATTTTCTTCTACTGTGGATCATAGTGATTATGATGAATATGGTATCTGCTGCTCACTTCCCTATCTTCCCTGCTAGTGCCCATTTGTTTGCAGGGTCGGCAGGTAAATGAGCCAGAGAGATGACACGGTGTCATTAACTGCAGTTGGTGTCAGCACTCTGACAGCTGTGGAATTGAGGTGTCTGTAGATCAGAGCAGGAGCCAGGTGTGAAGGTCTCACACAGCAATCCCGTACTTTTGACAACTCTAGTGACAACCTTAAATGCAAGAAATGATGGGACAGTAATTTAAAATTTCAACTAGGAGAGCAACTTGCAGTCGGTGGTGATGTGGTTGGCAGCACGTGGGTCAGAGTTTAGAGGTTTACCAACACTAAAGCAGGTGGGAGAGGGCAAAGGAGAGCTGCCAAGCTGACATGTTTCAAAAGTAAAGCAATATTGACCTTCTCTTCAATCAGCGGATACCAGTAGAAATATTTCTTGGCAAGTTTACCTGTTTGTTTGTCTTCTGCAGCTTATTGGCAGTAGAACATTTATTTGGCTTTAAAGAATTTAATTCTTGGGGAGGCAGAGTTGGAATAGAGAGGGAAATTTGCCAGGAAAGTGCCAGTGCTGTTCAAGATGATTGTGGGAATGGTCACATAAATGTTTTTTTTATGCATGTTTAGCTCTTTGGACTATCATGAGTTTAGTCAAACAGCAAAACAAGACATTAAAACTGTCTGGGAATTCTTCTTTCCATATCATGGGAATAGTAGCCTATACCTGGACAGGGATGCCCTCAAGCTGTAGACAACAGAGCAGGTGCAGGTGATCTTAGGGAAGAAATGAGCCAGTCACATGATTCAGCTCTTTCCCGTTTATATTTATCTGTTAAAACTGCAGTAAAAGTTAAAACATACCAGACTTTTTAATTATTATTTTCCAGAACTATTGCCAAAACCATGTGTGAACATCTACTTAAGAAGCTTTATTTTCCAAACTATTTAATTACCTTCTTGCTGAGCAAGGAAAATTGGTGTTGATTTATATAATCTGAATAAATTAAGGCAGAGTTTTCAAAATCATGTAGTTTGACATCCTGCATAACCCAAGCCACAACTTTTGTAGTAGGGTCAATGTGTGGCTGGAAAGACACATACTTTTGTTTTAGGGCTTGAATTTGTTCCATGCTATTTTGAATAAATGTTGAATGTCTGGATAGAGTTAAACATTTCAAATTAGGGAAATCACATCCCATCTATGCTGTTTTGATGTTGAGATGACCCAAAAGTAAAACCACTACTTCATGGATTTTAGTTGTTCTGTTCTAGGCTTCATATCACATTTCTTCTTAAATTATACAAACTGAATATTCTGCAGAGAAAAAAGTCTTGGTGCCTACACCACGTGGTATTTCTGAGAAGTCATATGTCTTAAATATTGCAGCTGTTTCACGCAGTTGACATTTACTTTCCCTGCGTAGCTGTGAGGAATGGCAGTAAAATGGGATTCACATCGCCAGGTGGTGTCTCATAAGTACAGCTTTCAAGCACTGATTAGATGGCAGTCTGATGGTTTTGGAGTGCCTGAAATCTACAGCCTTGGGATCCAGAGACAGTTTTCAGGGAAGCAAGATTAAATTTTTTCAGGTTTCAGAATATTTTGAGAAACCTGCTTCATTAACATTGAAAGAACCGCCAAAAAAAAACCCCAAACCCTCAATCCAGTTACTTCAATTTCAGTAATTTATTCCCTCCATTAGCTTTACTTGCAATTTGAATTTTCCTAGTCCCAACTTCCAGCTATGAAATACTGAAATCCTGCAGTGGGAATGTCACCCTAAGGAAAAAGACTTGAAAAAAATGCAGCTTGCATAAATATTTATTACCTACGCCTTTTCTCAGATAGTTCTAGAAGCTTGAATTTTTTAAGTATCAAATTCTAAACTGTCATTTTCAAACTTCACAAAAGGGACACAGGAATAAGTTGAACACTGTTGGGTTTTTTACTGTACTTTAAAAGTGTAGACAGTAATATTAGGCAAAATATCCAAAGAATAGCCTAGTCACTGCTAGTTACTCCCTGGGTAAACATCTTTGCTGCTATTTTCTTACATCCAGATATCATTTCAGTAATTTTAAACTGCTTTGTTAAATCAGGAGCTTGTGTTCCCATGGTTATTTCCCTTTTCCTCTAGGAAATATAATCTTCCATTGTGTTATTGTGGGTTTTTTTTGTTTGTTTTGAAATATGATCTTACCATAAATCTTGAACTGTGCCCAGTTTATCAAGCAATGTTTATTTGTATGGATTGCTTGCCACTTCATTATCCAGTAATGTGTGTTGTGTGAAAATTGGATTAGTAGTGACCTTATATTTTCTTCTCGATTACTGGCAGATATTGAATTGTTTTGAGGGTGTGAACCAGTGCCATCATGACTCCACTAGGAACTTGCTTTTGCATTGGTGATTCCCCAGTGATATCTCTTTTGCTGGATTTATCAATTACCAGTTTCAAATCCACTTAGTCCGTGCCAAGTTTAATTTGCAGGATGCTAATTTTCTAATGCAAATATTATGTGGTCAGATGCTTCACTGCATATCTAACATCTTTTCTATGAAAATGCATTGATCATAATACAGTGAGATGTGATACAGTCATCAGCCTCCTTCTGAGCAGCAGGTTCAGACTTTTTTTTCTAGATTATTGAAATATTTGGTTTCTTTTTTGCATAATCACTCTTGGCTGTGTAGTGCAACTTTGCCTTGAAGGGTGTTCCCTGTTGGTGTTGCTTTTGAGTGTGCAGAACTGCTTATGCTGTGAGAGACCCAGGCAGTCTCCTGAAGTGCACCAGTGCTGTTTATGTGATGAAGATGGCTTAAATGCATACAAAACCTGGCTATTGTGGACTAGAAAGTGGAATAATCAGCTATGACAGTAAGATGTTGCCCAGTCTTCAGCATCATTCTTTCTTATGGCTTTATTGGTTTGTATTTATGTCGTTACTTTAAGAGTAATGGCTGCTGGCAATAAAGACTTGATATTTAAATTACTATTTTGACCCAAAAATGATCTATTTAAATAAAACTTTCTTATGGACAGTTCTTTTCTCTTTAAGGCCTATAAAATGTTCTTGTTCAAGTCCTCTGGACATTGTTTTGGCTCGTGCAATTTGGAGACGTTGGAATGTAGTTAGGGCCCTGGGGAATGCAAGGTTAGAGTAGCACAGAGGAGGCTCTTGTTCTATCCTTGGTTGAATACCTCTCTCTGAGCAGTACTTAAGAGGATACAGAATGACCCTGGGCCAAATTGTTTTCCATCCAGAAAATCTGCATGACCTCAGTTGTCACCTACTTTTTATATATTGCAGTCTTCATGCTTAATATATTTCTTCTCATTCTCTCTTAAGGTTTTCTGATATAAACAGAATTGGCACATGGTTTACTTGCTAGAATTTCTGTAATAATGAATGGTTAAGAGCACTTGATAATATAGAGATGATTGTATTACCAATACCCTGATTAAATAAATGATTTTTTTAGCTAAAACATAAGCCTCATCTCAGAGTGAAAGTTTCAATGCATTTTGGTAAATTTGTTTTCGGTTGCTGTCTTAATTCTTAGTGCTGGTTTTATATTGTATCTCTTGTAGAGTCTACTAGTTCATTGATAATTTTCCCCCCTTTACCCAGAAATTCAGTGGCAAGCTAGAATGAGTATCCACAGTTAACATTCCTGCCTCTCTCCTTGGAATTTCTACTAGCAGGGCAACAGTGCCTGTAAGCATCACAGGAGACAGAGCTAGGAAGCACTGAGTTTGCTTTTAGACAGAGAATGCTTTAATCCCCTGGAGCTCTGGGATATGCTGAAGAATAATGAATGCCTTCATTTTTGTACCCCTGCAAAACTTCTTTGGTAAAAAGGTGTATTTATGTCAGAAAATAATTTCCAACATATGAGTGCAAAAAATTATAGTCAGTATAGACTACAAAAGCAGTACCTCTAGAATATCCTTGACTTTTACAGGCATGTCTGTGGGGTTTTTTCATTGCTGGTTTTCTGTTTTCTTTTTTCTTTATCTTGAGTCTGATTTGAATCAAGGTTGAGAATTTCTTTACTACTTGATGGTCCTAAGCAAAACACTAAGGTTGAGTTACAAGCTCTTGAAAAATGAGTTCAGAGTGGTAATTCACTCTTCAATCTAATGTAAAAATTGCTGCGCTTAAAACTAGTCATGGACTTAACAGAATAACCAAGGAGCTGAAGGAATGGTTGAAGAACATAATTAGGTGGTGGAAATAAACAAAGATCCTTTTGGACTTTGTTGGCTGCTTTCTATGAGCTCATCTGATGCTGTAAGTCAAGCACGGAAGTCTCAGTGGACATTCGGTGATTGCTCATAATACTTACTACATCATTAGAATTTTGAATAGAAACAGTTGAGAATATAATTAATTAGTTTATGTTAGAAAAGTGCTCTGTAAATACTAGCTATTATAAAATAAACTGACAGTCTATTCTGGAAGAATGGTACACGCATCCTTGTTACTGTAAATCATTATGTTTGCTAACAGTGTTCTGCTTATTACTAAGGAGAATTTATAACTGATGAAGGGTTCAAAAGTGACCTGGAGCCTTGAGTCCTTAATTTATCACAGGAGCAGGACATTGTTGACAGAAAAAAAATAAATGTTGTGGTGCTTCCAGTACCCCCTAACCTTGACCTAGAAGAGACATCTCTGGGTAGGATCCAGTAATTCTTGCTCCATGCCCTGTAATTTGTGACCTTTCTGGTTATGATTACCAATAAGGAGATCTGTTACTCTGTGCTGAAAGTTGGATTTTATTAACTATAATATATAATACACTGAGGCCTACAGAAATGGCTTCCCAATGTTGAAAACAATGTAAAGGCACAACAAAAAGACCACCTCTGTCCCAGACAACTAACATTTGAACTCTTGTGCTGTGAGTCCTGGCACCTTTACAGGTGACTGACAAATCAGACTTCCTTGTGAGGCACTCAGGTTTCTCTGTGTTGAATTGTCAGTTTGTAACACTTGGGTGTTATGTGCATTTTATGATTTATTTTTTTTAAGCAGATTTTACTCACATTTCAGTTTCAATTATTGCTGCACAGCAAGTCATTAATACAATGTAAATACAAAAATCTGTAGCTGAATAGTCTCCTGTGCAACCACTGGGCAAAGCATTTTTAAATGTTCCTCTTGCTCTGGTGAGTTTGAAAACTTTTGCAGTTTTCTTACTTTAAGTTTGGTAGCAGCAGCCTTTCTCAAATTTTTTTTTTTGCCTGTTTTTTACAATTAGGAATGAAGTTCAACTACTTTCCAATCAAAGCAGATTTTGACAGCCTCTTATGTGAGTGAATAAAGCTATAGGTGTTGCCCTTATCAACATTTAATAATAAAAAAAAGAATCTAGGGTGCATCTTCACTTCCTTACAGACAGATGGAAGTCCAAACTAAACAGAAAACAACTGGGAAGGGAGAAGTGATTCAAATGCATTGCCTCATGAGCAACATGTATTTTATGTTGTGAAATATTTCTCAGTTTAAGTTCCAGGAATGAACAGTAATACCCAGGCTATTAAACATGTGCTTTCAGTGCACTTTACTTTCTATGAGAGTGCAAATGCCCCAGTTAAAACAAGTCATTGTAGAGGTCTTTACTTGAATGCTGTTAAATAAAGTGCATACCAAATTCAGAAGCTTGTTCTAATGAAAAAAGTAAATCATAGAAAAAATATGAAAGATGTAGGAAAAAAATCACTAAGAATAGCCTGCATCTTAGTTTTCATTCTAAATGAAGAGTAAGTGCCATCGTGTTGTTGCTGCATAAATATTATAATATCAGACCTAAGAACATGCTGTATTTATTATGAGAAAAGCTGAGGCAAGTGTTTTCATGCCAAAGTGTGCTGGTTTGCTGTTAATAACCATGTCTACTTTCCTTTATGAGCTACTGAGATCCAGCTTGAGCCTGCAATAAATCCATACGCAAGAATATACTCAGGTCTCTGTTATGTGATGCACCACGGTGCAACAATGCACTGTCTACTGCAGGGGCTTGCTCAGTAGCTGTAGGCAATATGTGTTCCTGATTAATGCATAGGATTAATCAGAGTAGGTGTGGAAAGGAATGAACTGATGGGTGGTGAAAAAACAATAAGTTTTCACTTACAGTTAGATGTTGAAGCTCTGTGATAGATATTCTAGACTTTGCATTGCTTTGTGGAGACTTCAGGCTTAGCTCCATATTCCTCTTCCCCTACTTGAACCTGTCCTCAGATACTGACCAATGAAGTTGGCAGTGTGCTGGGAGAAAGAGTGAATGGTTCCTACTGCAGTTCTTAAACCTACTCAATTCTTTCATCTGCTTATACTCTTGACAGAATTGCTTTGATCCTGTTTATAAATCAGTATAATCCCTGTAAGCAACTGTTGAGGGACTTAAAATGCTTGGTGTTTCCAGGGGATTTTTAATAAGTGGAGGTTTTATTAATAAAGATGTGCTACTTTCTGCTTCTGGAATGGGCAATATTGAAAATGCACTTTGTCAAATTGGGGAACCGAATGAAATTTTGGAAGCACTAGCCATGTAAAGATCTGGTCTGTGTTTTATGCTTTTCAGTCTTAATGTTCCTAGGCTGTATTTGCTAAATCATTACCTGTTCAACTGGATCATACACTTCAGTATTTCTCTTGTTCGTATATTAATGTTAGCAATGCTTGCAAATAATCTTGAAAACACATTTGAAGACTTAAGAAAAAAGAGCAGGGAAGTCTCTGTAGAAATGTATACAATGTCAGGTTTCATATAAAATTCAAGGTGTTACTGGATTTGATGGTCTTTGATTTCCATCATTCCTGTAATTATAAATAACTCATTCACCTGCTGTAGACTATGGAGAAACACAGTCAGACACTTGCCTGGCAATACACAGGTATTTTTTGACACTTTTTTTCCATGTGAGTTATTCATTATGGTAATGGTACTGTGCGATGTGCAATTTCTGGATTTATGACCCATTCTCGATAAGCCTGAATCCAGTCTGCATGTGCATCTTTGATAAGGTTCTAATTGGATAGCAGTGACCTTTCTGAATGTAATTCTAGGAGGAAGATTAAAAAGCAGTCCAGAAAGTGACAGGTTTGGGACAATAACATATGAATTCAGCTCTGCTGGCAGGCATGAGATGTAAGCCATGATAAATTAGAGGCAGACCAAGCAGGCCTGCTGAATGATTGCTCATTTCTGCTGCATCCTTGGGTAAAATCCCATGAGTAGCACCAATGGTGCCATATTTTCCCTGTATTCCAAATTCAGTGTTTACTGATTATGCATGCCATGAAATAATATAGCTGATGAAGTTTCAGAAGGCACTGAGGAGAGCCTGCTGAATGTTAGTCATCTGAGTGATACTGTCCCTTCATGTGTTAGGGGAGTCATATATTTGCCATTCTCATTAAACTCATTGATAATAGCCTTCTTCTGCTTGCTGCTTCTGATGGCTTTCTGCTCTAATTAAACTACTTTTACTAAAAGTGATCATCTTCATCCGCTGTTTGATTAAATAGATTACAAATTGAAACTAAAATTAATCAACCCGACTCTGCATGCATCTCTTTTTTATTCTTTGAAGATAAGACAGCTATGAAGTTGAATTGCAGAACTTGGTCTAAATATGTGCTTGGAGGAATGAAAATTGGAAAACTTAAAAAAAAGTTGTAAATTCATATAGAAAGTTCAATAAAAGTTTTATAATTTGATTAACTTGCCAATTATTCAGAGGAGTCACCAGATGCTTCCCATATTGAAACATACCTTTTATTTTACCTTTTTTTTCTGGATTAAATTTTGGAAATATCTTGGATGTCTTTTTGTATTTGCATTATTATTTCTACATTGTATTTGTGGCGAACACCTGACAATAAAACTATCACTATGTATCAGGGTTTATGCATACATAGCTGAAGGGCTGTTTCTTCTATTGTTCTTAATACAGTTTTTGCATTGTGACAAAAATACTGAGTTTGAAGTCACTTTTTACCTTAGGTGAAATGCCTGCTCTGCTGTATGAAGTCTGAGATCACCATACTGAAGGGGGAAATATTTATCATGGCAATAAAGCTATGAATAACCTGGTTTTAAATCTTTGTAAGCCACTTGTATTCAACCTCCAAAGTGCACAGCGGAGAATTCAAGTGGTCTGTAGCTTTTGAAGTAAAATGGAGGTGAAAGGAGAAAGATGTTATGAATGTAAATAGAGTTCTGGGTAGAGGTTACTGGAGTTCTAAAGAGGGATTTTTAGTTTTATTTAAGTTTATAGATTTAGCCATATGGAAAATAAAAACTGATTTTTTTTTTATTCTGATGCTTAATATTATGACAAACTTATTTAAATGAAGTCTCCTGGTACTAGTGATATTTGTGAGAGGGGAATGCAATTACTTATTAATGCCTTGGTTTATTGGAGCATGCTGATAAAATGAACTGTCATTACCTCCTGATAGTTTGTTTTGTTTTAGCTTAATCTGTTTGAAACATTTAGAAAATACATCATGGTAAGAAACTGAGAATTTACAGGGCATACTTGTCATTTAAATCGTAATAGTCTGCCTAATGAAGATACTTAAAAACAGATAGAAAATTAAATATTCTTTGCTTTAATAATTTGACATTTGGAATTTGTCAGAAAAGTTTTTCAAGTGAAAGGCCACATTTTGGTTGATCTAGTAGAAGTGTTTTAGAGACAGGTTGAAAAGGGGAGGAGTTTCCACTGTTCGTGTACCTTGCCAGCACAAATGTCCATTAATCAGTCTGAATCTGACTGCCAGCACTTAGGAATTCGACTGAGAGGGGCAAAGTGCATATGAGAGATACAGGGCTAAAAACAGCCCTAGAACCAGCAGCAACCCCACTAGGTGTGTGTTTTAATAGTGTTTCCAGGCTATTTCAGGTGATGTTGCAGGTAATTTAGGGCTCATGTTAGAGGTGAGGATTGTTCCGTATGTGAAGAAGTGTTACGCTTTCTAAAAGCAGAGTTGTCACATAGGATTGCTTAGTGTGAAATAATGTTCAGCACTTAAATACCAAGATCTTAATTATTTTTCACCATTTCTTTGCTACTACTAAATTTACTGTCCCATTCTGAACATGGAGTGATCTGGGTGCTTTTTCATCATCATACGTACCCAACATTTTGGGTTTATTGTGTCATGTGAGGTACACGTGTTTATTTTTGTATTGTAGAGTTCTAAATATTGTAAGTAAATGATTGCGGGTTTTACAGTTTCTAAGAATGGACAGTTTGAACTGATTGAGTGCAGTAGTCAAGGAATGTCTTCTACCTCAGTAGTTTACTGTTCTTTTTAAAGCAGCGTTTTAAAATATAAATGGAATATGTGGTATGATACTATATAAACCTTGGTAACTCTTTCACAGTAATTCAGAGCAGTGTGTTAATAGTGGCTGTTACTTTCTGAATACGTGTCTAAAAAATAGATTATATGAAACACAGGAGATGTGCAAAAAAAAAGGTAGCACTTCTTGCTGTTGTAAATTGGTGCTGTGGCACTTAAACTGGTGAGCTTGGTGCAGTTTATGTTGTGGCTTTAATTTGGGCATTTCAGCTAGTTTCCCTTGTTACCATATTGAATCAATTGTCTTGTTTTATTAGTTTGGTTTCTTGGTTTTTAAATCTTAATGAACTTGTCATCTTGCTACATAAAAACTCTGAAAGTGGACATGTGCTTTGAGATGGAGATAATGTTGGTTCACTGACCAACAGCATTGAAACATAATCAATACTTCTGGGACAGCAGGCTTGAGTGTTTGCTGAAGTGTTCTGCAATGTCTTAACTTAGCTGGATGAGAAAAAAAAAAGGAAAAAGAAAAATAAGCTAAAGGTGTAACAGCACATGTTGATGAGATCAGATTGTACTTGAAATCTCCTTCTGATGGAAAATACTCCATTTTTACATTTTGGTTACTGGAGTATCTCTCATTTTTTATGGGAAATTCATAATACTCACAAAGCTATTTGTTTTATTACAGTTTTCACAGTTAATCGTCTCCTCACAAGCACACAAGGCTTGTGGGTGAATACATCCTGATTTGCATTAGCAATTTTCCTGATAAGAAAGGATGTTGGTGTTCCGGATGCTTGTTGGTTTTGTAGCCCTGGTGCTTTAATGTTTTCCATGGAAAGGCAGCATTTGTCCCCCATAGGCAAACTCCCATGCTGCTGTTCTGTGGAGAGCCAGGGAAATCAAAGAGCCACCTACTGACCCCACCTATTGTCTGGCCTTGTCGCCTTCTATCAGTAGCATGCCACAATCAGCAAGATACATGTGTACCTCGTGCTTGCTTGGGGTTTGGCAGACCCGTCCCTTGCACCTGTTTGCTTATGCATGAGCTGTGCATGTTTGAATCCAAATAGCTGATGGAGAAGGAAGGCACAGAGGGAGGGAGCGAGGAGGGAAGTCACCGCCAGGCACTATTTATTAGGCTGCTTGGAGGAGCCAAGGCACAATGATGCTGTTGGAGGCAAAGGAAGCATTGGGAGAATCCGCCAGTATGTCCTAAGTTTGGGAATTTTAGCAGGTGTGGACAGTTGATCATGGCACATGAAAGGCATCTGATTTTTCTTCTTATTTTAATTCTCGGTTTTGATCTGTGTTGCAAGAAGATTGCATGCTTTGTGGGCGATGGGGGAATCCGTACTGTTCTTGAACAGAACCTTACTTGTAATAAAAGCTGATAAAAGTGCTGTTCAGCATGAGTAGGGATGACAGAATCCAGCCTGTTATCTGCTAACAAATCTAATCTATCCAGTCTTCTGGGTCTTGTTGACATATGTTTACAGTTGTTACAGAGAAAGGTCCCTGCTATGCGTAGAAGTCACATTTAACCTTGTTCAACAGATGCTTTTAAATTTTTTTGTTAGGTATTTCTCATACTGAAGCTCCAACATGAGTGTGTGGGAGCTGAAGTGATTCCATGTACTACTGTATATTTCTTGTCTTTTCAGTGTTCTGAGTAAAGTACAGGAAAAGCTGATTCCAGGTCAACTCACTGAAAGTAGGTGCAGGGCCGTTTGCTCTCTCTTTTGTACCTGCCCAGAGACAATGGAGCATGATCCCCTAAGCACAGAGATTAAATACCTTCTCTCAGGTCCAACTTTTCTGGTTTTTCCATGCATTTCTTTCCTTCCTGCTTTGAGCTGTGCTTTAAAAATAATGTTTTGCCTCAAAGCACTGTATATAGATAATGTCTAATTTGACTACTGTTACTCATGATGTAGCTTTATTGAGGTGAGGGTGATTCTCTGCAAGAGATAGGAACATAATCCCCATTTAAGTGCTGTGGAATCAGACTCTTTAACAACTAGATATTAGCTGTATTAACTATTGTCTAACCTTTTACTATATGCATATGTCAAGTTATTGTTGCCATAATTCAGAAAATGCCTGAACAGTTTTGGTTCCCAGGTGATGCATTTTCTGTTCAGATCCAGGCTTCCTTAATGCCAACTGGACTTAAATTCCTAAAGCTTGGGGTTTTTTCATGTGTAGTCTCTCAGAGAGAGATAGAGGGAGATAAACATCTAAATATCTTTGAGAACAGGGACACTATGTGCATGTTGCCTTTGCAAGTGGGTTTTGGGATCCAAGGATATTCTTGCAATATTGCTCTTATTTCACAGAACTGCAGAAGGATAAATGAAATTGAAAGTTGCCAAATTTCATGAACTTAGAGCTACTATAAATCTTACTTGCCTTGTCAATGGAATTTTCTGTGAAATATGTACTTAATTTCAAGCATTATACTGATCGCTCCTTTCTCCCTCTCCTTTTTTTGGTGCTATCTTTATATATTGATGAGAACCAACACAAATTTAAGGTGGGGGGAAAGTTTAATGTTCCTAAGAAATAGGAATGTTGGATTCTTTTATATGGGGAACTGTCTTAAATGTGATTTCTAAAATGAACTCTTGTTATTAAATTCATATTGTTATTTCAGGTATTCCTGTCAAACCTTTTCATAAGGTAAAAAATTTTCATGCTTTAAAATATAATCACAGTAAGTATTTTAGCATATTACACTGGATTTATTTTGTATCATTCATTAATGCATCAGATGGGTTCCTGTGCTTTTTTTCTAGTGAGAATGAGCCATTGCTTCTAATAATCTTCTTCCAGTGTTTCACCTCTAGTCCATTGACTGATACAGCTGTTATCTGACAAAAGGGGAAATAAAAAGAAAGAACAGGACACATTCCTGTGGTCTATTTTGCACATTCAGCCATGGTAGAAAAAAATGTGGTCAGTCCTGTAGTAAGTAGAGTAGCATTTGCAATTGAATATGTGTAATGAATTCTGGGAAGACTCCACCTCTTGTGTTGCACAACAAAGTCTTTGAGCTGTTGTTTCTCTGTGCCCCACACAGTCTGAACAAATGAACACTTTCGGACTTTGCATACAGAGTTTCAGTGCTTGGGCAGGAGGTTGTACATCTGCAGGCCCTTGCATGACTAATTTCATGTCAGCAATGGGTTTTACTGCCATTTAAGTAAGAATTTATAATAATAGCTGTGAAGTTGCCAAATGGTTAGACTAGTAAGTTTTAAGGCCACTAAGCTTAAAAATATTTAGATTTTTTAATTCGCCTGTCTTCCTTGAGCACAAACATATTTAGATGTTTTTTTCAATCAGTATTTACCAGAAATACTTTTTGGTTCCTCATGCTAACACATTTACTGTAACACAGCTGCCTTTCAGTAATTTTTCTATAGCAGGTGTTTTGGTCAGATTGACTGTATACCTGAGGAACAGCAGCACAGTAACTCTACTTAAAAGCGTGGGTATAGAACTCCTTTTGAATTCGATGGGAATAATGGGAATTTACCCATCTTGTGACCTCTGCCCAGTGGAACCACTACATACAAAACCAGTTCCTTCCTCTTGGGAGTTCATGCCACATTTAAACCTGCCAGGATTTAAAATTTCCAGAGCTAACTTTTGCCATTTCTGCAGCTTTTATGAACTTAGGCAGCATGCCTCAGAGAGCCATGTGTTTGTGGCACCCTTACCAGCCCTGCAGACTGTGGGACCTGTTTCAGATAGTTTAGCTATGAAAATATCCACGAGTCTTCACTAATCTGAACAGTTTAAGTTCAATAAACTTCAGAGTTGGAGAATAGTCATTATATCCCTGTACTGTCTGTTCCTCTGCTTTAGGCATTTAATTTCAAAGGAAATTTCAAATTCAAAGAATCTGGCAGCTACAGATTGAAATTGCAAGTTAGTCACTAAAGTAATTTGCTTTGGACTATCCTACAAGGCCTGACTAATGTTTTATTTTTCTGTTCTGTTCTTCTGAAATGTTGTGTGTTGATTTTGAAAACTTCTTTAAACAGTCATATCTGTATTTTCAGATGGGTTTCACCTGTTCAGCTACAGTGTGTCTGTGGGCTTGTTATCTCATAAAGTAACCGAGAATGCAAATAAAGTGTTTGGAAACCCTGTGAATCTGACAGATCCTATGAACATTTTTGTGTAGACAGTAGTATTTATTGTAGGTTAGCTGTTGTGTTGGATTAGTTTTCCTGTGAACTTTTTAGTATTTATTAACATGTGCAGAACATACAGAAACATATTGATGGTCTCCAACAAAACAATCTATTTATCAGGAGTCCAGTATTAGTCATGGGATATATATTCCCACAGGTCACTGTTGTTTTCTATATATTTCAGTAGATTGAGGTCCTTTACTACCATTAACATCCCTCCCACACAATTCTCACCTTGAACTTCCTTACCTATTAATATATGTCCTTGCTGCCTAAAAATCCACTGTTTAAGGAGTGCTTTAAGCAAAATGGAGTACTGGCTTGGTTACATTCAGTTTTGTTACAGACATGATCTGTATAAAATATTTTGATGAGAATTTTTCATGTCTAGTTTATCTCTTCCATTCTCTTGTTGTTTTGACTGTCAATTAGTTTCTCTTTTCTCATTTTTTCCCTTTATATTCTGCATGTTTTCTTTTTAGCTTAATCACATCTAACTATGGTTACAGATAATTTGTGAAATAACAGGGAACCACATAAAAAGCAGAAAAGCAAGGGGAAAATGCTTTCTCAGGAAAATGTCAAAATTGGATAATTTCTTTTCTCTCTCTCATCTGTCTGCTTTTTTTATCATCCCCCCTTCACTGGATGTATAATTACCTCATTGTTTCAGTAATGTGAAACAAAAATTAGATGCAAGAGAAAAATCTAAATAGAAGGACTCTAAATGCTTTTTCAAAATGAAGAATTTAACTAAACCACTCTAAAGTCCCCTGCTGGGCTCAGGCAAGCTGAAATTAATTCAAGAAGGCAGATAAAAATTTTAACCAGCCCGAGTGGAGATGACGGATGTGACAGCTCTCAGTTAAAATGTCTTTTAGTGGCAAATGCATGCATATTAGTCAAGTGATGTGACATAACTGTCCTGGGTGAAAGAAGATGAACCAATGACCATTTGCATTGAGAACAAAAGAAAATTTAGAAGATTGCAATATGGATAAGAGGGGGGAAAAAGTTGGCATCCGTTTTCTATATGTAAACCTGTACATATGTATATATACAGATGGGTGTATGAAAGAGGTAGTTTAAAAGATCTTGTGGGTGATGGGAAGTAACCTAAAATTAGTATTTTTGACTTTTCTTTTTACAGAAGAATTGAAAAACAACTGTAGTCTAGTTTGAATGGGATCCACAAAAACTAGTTTTTTCCTTTTTCTATGCATTGTTGACAAGAAAAGGCTGAGGTATGTGTTGTTAATGTATACATACTTCATTTTAGAAGTCTTCCTCTTTTGAAAGATGTTTTTGGCTCCTTCAGTGTCTTCTCAGGCTGAGCAGATGTACAGATTGAATGTGAGCAGAATTTATTCAAAGACCATCAAAGTATGCAGTCACCTGTGAAACACTACAACAGAAATAAATAACATCAGGAATGGACCTTTATGAAATGAAATTACCTAGAAGGAAAATATTTTAAGAAATATTGGTCGGTTTACCACTATTTTTTTTTTTTTTTGAAAGTTGTGATTTATGAGCATATGCTACCAAGTCTCACTAGTTCCCAGTTAGAGCTGTCCAGGTAATTGTATTTCAGTATTATTCTTATTTTTCCCCACCATAATCAAATTGTATTATCATAATTTTGTTATTCAGATGCATCTCTCACTGTGTACCTCAATAACATTCAAGGCCGCATCTGGAACTTACTATTCTTAAATGCTGTAGGGAGAGTAGGAACAGGAGCACAGGAATACCCTTCTATAACACTTGGTTGCAAAATAAGACATACTTCCACCCTGTGTTATAGAGGGAATTCTACCAAAAGGTTAATGCTTGAAATATCAAAACTAATTGGGCATTTGGGATGGCTACTTTTGGTATCTTTCTGTGTGAGAGTGTGCAATGAATTGATCCTTAACATCTTCATTTTAATACCCAGTCTAAAAAAAAAAGTTTCATTTCCAGTTGTGACATTTTTAAATACGTCCTTGTGCAGCACTCTCCATGACACTCTTTCACTTGAAAGGAGCAGGATTCATTAAGAGAGTTTTAACTGTTGAACAAAGTACTCTGAAACAGGGTCAGAGGGGTAGGGGACTGTAAAATGCTGACCTGTTCAGAAATAAACTGCAATTCAGCAAGCCTATGGCAAGCTACTCATTAACATTTTAACAAGGGTAGCTAATAGCACAACAACCTGATTACAGCAATGTGTCTGTATACATTTGCTCTGCAGATTGTTTTTTTAATGCCTCTTCATTGTTTCTTTGAAAATAATGTTTATAATATTTTAAAAAGTTGATCTGAGCTATTATAAGCCATTTGCTAGAGACACTAAGTCAAAAGGGGAATATTTCCTTCATTTATTTTAATTAAAAACATGCAAACAACATAAAGGTTATGGGTTTTTTTCTTTCTTCTGATACCCAGTGCAGGCATGTACATTAGAGAAGATCAGGTTGTAAATCAAATCCTTCTCTAAACCTACAAATTTTCAGATTTTCTTAGTGTCTTCATGAAGGTGCCTTGTCACAGTTTGTCCAGATCTGAGTTTGAAATGGCCATAATTCCAGCTCCCTGCTCTGTCAGCTCTCCCCCTGACCTTGAGCAAGGCTTCTGTAGCCTTTTTGTGCTTCAGTAACTAATCTGTAAGATGAAGACATTAACTATTCACAGCATCACAGGGACGCTAAATATTAACTGCTTTTTTGATTTATAGTGTGCATACAGTTAATGTATAGACAGTGTACAGCCTTTCTGGGGGAAAGAGATGGAGGTAATTTCTATAGGCTCATGCTTGCAGCCTCAGAGTTTCTATTGTGTACCTGGAGTTCAGAGTATTCCTTAGGCTAGAAAAAGACCTTTAAGATTATTGATGATTGATGGGTCTGGAATCCAGGAAAAATATCCAAAAAATTTCATAGCTTCATGTTTCTGTCTCATTCAGTAAACTAAATAGTGAGGAAAGAGTATAAAATAAAATGCATTGAGTAGATTACACCAGAATAAACCCTGTATGTATAAAAATATCTCTATTTAAGTGTTCAATTGCTTCATTAAGTACAGTCACTCTTACTTAGTGTGCTTAGCATGTTGCCTACCAGGATGTTGCCTGCCTATCTTAATAGGGAGTAGATTTGTATTTCAGGAGAAGGGATGTTGACCACAGAGGAGATACCTGTTTGCCTGGCTTTCTAATCTTGCCTAGTCAAGGAGTATCCAGGTTATTTCTCTCTCTCCAGTGTATGGTTATTTCAAATACTAAAAAATATTTTATATTGCTATTTGGTATATTTAAAGTCTAAATGATACTTTCAAGTGAGTTAGTTTTGAGATTAAAATTATAATTTTAAGACCTATAAGGCATAGATATCTTAAAAAGCAATGCTGCTTCAACTATTACATCTGCTTGTACTTGGTTTCTGCCTTCAGAATCATGAAACACATGATGCCAGAGTATCTCCTATAAATTAAAATAGAAAAAAAAAGGTAGACAAAAAGAAAAAGAGAAAGTAAAACTGTTCTAAAAAGGAATACACAGTGCTTGTCATTACTTTGGTGGCTTCAGGAAAACTGAGGATCTGATTGGAGTGTAGTGAACTTGCTGGTTAGCAACAGGGGATTGTTTTGGATGCTGAACTTTTTCCACCTGTTCTTGTGGGCCAAGACATAGGTACGTCTAACAAATTTGTAGTAAGATATTGAAAGAAACCTGCAGTGCTTTTAAGACTCTCTGTAGCACATTTAAACCCATGTGAGTCAGCAGGCCTGCCTGAAGGAGGCAATTTTCAGAGACAACTTTCCTACTGAAAAAGAACTCGTGGATAGGAGAAGATAAAGGATGTAAAGATGAGTCAACATCTCAAGAAATTAGTATGAAAACAGTGTCAATGCCCCTTCAGGCCAAATTAGGATTTTTTGCTATTCTATTGTCAGTTAGTTGTTGGAGTCCAAACCAGCTAAACCCAGAGAAGCATTTAATCTATTTTTCTTTGTACTTTCATTTTAATCAACAAAATTACTTATCTTTAGGCATCTCATTTAGGGTGTTGTGGAGATCCATTTACGTATGGCTTCAAATGTAAAGCACATATTAAGATCATCATCATCATGGCTAGGTTTCGTGAATGAAGATTTGGGAAGGGTTCTACCCACGCTTGCTACAAGCATGCTGGTGGCTAAAAGGCCAATGCGAGATAGGCAAGTCCGATTGCAAAAGACACAGCAGAAAGTCTCCGTTGGCACTACTGGCGAGGCACAGTTCTTCCTGCGTTGCCTTTTTTCCCCAAGACTGATTCTGTGTGTGTTCTCAAAGGAAGCAGAAGCGTTATGGATGGTGTGTCTCCATTTCTCCCGACTGGAGGCCAGAGTGGACCATTGATGGTGGTCAATATGGCCAAGGCTGAGGTATTGTTTCAGGGAATCTTCGTGTCTCTTCTTCGGGGCTCCTCTCTTGCAGCAGCCGGTGGTGAGTTCCCCATAGAGCACAATCTTAGGGAGGTGGTGATCCTCCATCCTGGAGATGTGCCCTGCCCAGCGCAGCTGCGTTTTCAGCAGCATGGCCTCGATACTGGTGATCTCTGCCTGTTCAAGGACAGACACATTAGTCACGTAATCAGACCAGTGGATGTTTAGGATTGTGTGGAGACAGCACTGATGGAAGTGTTGGAGGAGTCACAGATGGTGGTGGTAGATGACGCATGATTCAGACCCATGTAGGAGAGTAGACAGTACAAGGGCTCTGCAGACATTAATCACCTTTTTTTACCACCACCAGCACAGCTCACAACCTCATAAGGGCACGCAAGCTTCTCCCCCAGGACAAGGGGGTGTCCATGGAGAAGACATATTAAGATAATGTAGGAAAAACAGTACAATCAAACTCAATGCAAGATCTTAGGGAAGGGGAAGGTGATATTTATTTACAAACTGTTTCAGCAAGTTGTTTGTATGCACTCACACTTCAAAGCTTCATGCTCAGATGAACCAAGAAGTTTGTGTCTACGTAGTCTGATCAAGATCACTTGTGCGTGACACAGGCATGGAGGGATGCCAGTTCCTCTTGACTGACAATCACAGACTGGTCTTTGGACAGATCTTTGGTCTTTAACATAAACATCACATTCCTCAACCCTTATTCCTGGGAATAATATCCTTCACTATCAATACAGGCCACTCTTTTAAATATTTGTTCTGCTTTTATTCTGGTGCTAACACAGAAATTTTCATTTATATTTTATTGTTACCAATCTTGATTTTTTTTTTTCTCTGATACAAATCTCTACAGTAACCTATTAGGAAGAGCATATACTATTCTCTCCACATTAATTCTAATTTAACTTACTGAAGACAATGGGAAATATTATCCTCTATAATGCTGGGCTACATACACGTCTCAGCTAAAAATGTCTTGAAGTTATTGTCATAAGTAGAAGAGATTCAAGTGAAACAATTAAGTGGCTGTAATTCGGTGTTCCTTTATCAGAATTAGTCACCTCAAGTAGGAAGAATTTCTCAGAATTTTTAACAGTTACTTTGAGGGTGAATTTGCTATTTAGTTTGGGAATAACAGCAGGCAAAATATTAAACATCCTTCTTCTCCTAATGCTTTTAGTTCTAATTTTTTGTTTGTTTCTCAGGTGATACAGATTTCTTTGTTGCACGTGTCATGCTCCCTTTTCACTGGATTAATCTTGTAAAAATATCTGGAAGTTCAGGAAGAGATGGATGTTCTGGATGACTTTTTTAGCTACTTGGTTTTGGACCTGACTGAAACTTAGTTAAGTTACTGAGTTTTGTTTCTTGTCTTAATACAGCAGGGAAAGCTTTTAATTATTCAGCAACTTTGTTTTGCAACATAGCCCATTTTTGAGTTATATTTTATATTACTGTGGACATACAAGTATTTTTTAATCCAGATACTGATACTTTCCCATTCCCTGTGAAAGTGTGAGATGAGAACTGTGAGAACTGAGGGTGGGGTCACAAGACCTCATGGATAGAAACTATGATTCTGTGACAGCTGCCCTTCAACAAAGACTTGTGCTTATCTAAACTAAACACCAGATCAAAAGATCACTCTTTAAGCTCTTTCTCCCCTGCCGCCCCCAGCTGGACTAAACCTTATGGTTGAAAGAGACCCATAAATTTGTCTTTTCTCTTTGTGGGGTACAGCACCTCTGACCCCAGGTGTGGTAACTAAAATGACTGTCATGTCACAGTGAGAAACTGTTGAAGTCTGTATGTCATTTTGGCAAAATCTAGAGTGACATTTCCATTTATCTTTGCCAAAAGCATTACTTGTGAGAGTATTTTTGACAGACTGCAAACAAAATTATGAGTATTCAATTGATGCAAACTCATGAATGGAATAGTTGCAAAGTTTATTCAGGCTTTTGTTTTTGGGAAATAAAATATTTTAACTGTAGTACAGAGGCACGGGAGGTTTTATTGTCATTGAATGAGTTGTCAGGTATTCATTTTTCATTACAAAAGGTTTAAAATTTTGATTGCATCTTTTTCTGTATTCCATTATTTCAGTAGTCCCATATGGTGAAAATAAAATTGACAGATGCAAATCTTGGTTTTATGTTTCTTGGCTTTGGGGAGGTCAAAATGATAGATTTCAGTCACAGAGTGTAGTGAGCCTTTAACCACTATGCTTTTATATTAAAATATGCTTTTATATTAAAAATTAAAATAAAATAGGGCAAAACACAAGTTCTCAAGTTAGATGTGACATTGCTTATAAAGCTATAATTTTGTCAAACACTGTTCATTCACAGAGTAATAACGTTACTATAATCATGGGAGTAAAGACACTATTCACTCTCATGATTTCCTTTTTACATCTCCTGCTGAGTAGGACATTTGCATAAGCTTATTTTATAACATTTGTTAATTTTTCAGTCTTCTGAGGGTACGTTGCAGTTATGCTTTCCAGTTGTGCTCAATTTTATTAATAGGGAACTGAATTAAAAGAACTTAATCCTCACCCAGCTGCTTACAAAATAAGAATAGAGGCAATATTTGTGTGCGGTGCAGCTTGAAAGGTAGAGCTGATGGTTTTAAATATCATATCTGTTATGCCTTTTGGGTTCTGACATTCAGCTCTTCATGTAACTTCAAACTCTTGCTGGCTTGTTCATACTGCAAACTTGCTCATGTGTTAAGCCTCATTGACCATCTTGAATTGAATCTCACCTTCACAATTTGGGAGATAAGCAGGTTCTTCAGACACTTGGCATTATTTCACAGTTATCCTCTTAACTGAGGTGTAACTCACCGGCAAAATATTTAAGCAGATGCCACTAATCTTTGATGTTGATTATTGAATTATTACAGATACAAATAAGAATTTGTAAGTATTGGAATGTTCTGAATGTTGAGATATTGGCACTCAATGGAGAGAGTGGTGCTTGTGTTTGGTGATGAGAGTTGCTGTGCCACATGACAATTTCTGCTTTTTGTGTTTGAGTTCTAAATATATTTATTAATATCACCTTCAGACAGCATTAAGACACTGACTGCTTATTTGTCAGTGTAAATCTTTGAGGTGGCTCTGGTTTATGGGGACTAAACTTCAATTGTTTAAGTGGTTATCAAGTTAAAGAAATAAAATATTACCATAAAGTGAAACTTTTGAAAAAAAATGATACCTGTTGTAACTGTTGGTAGTATTGGCATATGCTGAAAAAGAGTTAATGGAACATCAGTGAGATGGCATAGAGATACCAGTGTTGAACAAATATTTGACTGACCTGTCTGTCTGTGAGGGAAGATGGACATGATAGTGTGCTATATTTACTAATATGGTCCTAGGAGAAGTCAAATTTGCAGAGGTTTGAGGTGTGGCTGCCATCTTTTGGTAGTTGTAAATCAATTTCTTGTATTTATTCAGTTGTTCCAGAACAACATCTGAGCCCTTAATATAAGTATTCCAATAATTAGCAATATGTGGTTTTGCCTTATATTTTAATGACTTAACATGAAGTTACTGAGTGATAGGCAGAGAGGTGACTTTATGAAATGGTGTGTTGTGTCCCATGCTTCTCTTTGTTTTCTCCTTAAGATGATGGCCTATTACCATTCTGAAAGAAAAAAACAATATGCTGTCTTACTTAAACACTCCTAAATATAAGGTAAATTTTATTCCTATAGATGTTTGCTGTAAATCTCTTCTATTTTTCCACAAGAGTACAATTGAATATTTTGCAAATATTGAAGGAAACTGGGAAGTGAAAAATTCCCCTGGACAACAGATTATATCAAAGTGACTTTAGGAACACGTAAAAATATGGATTATTAACTAAAACTTTTATTAAACAATTTTGAATAGTGGATTATTGATCCAACAGATTGTATTAATTCTGTTAGGTTCAGAAAATCTCTTCTACTGTAGGTTTCAAATTATTGATCCAATATTGCAAGCTGGTGGCCTGTGATAATTCCTCTGTTTCAGTAGTTTATTTCTAGTATATAATTGTAGAGGTAGTAACTTAATGAATTCAACCTACAGAAGTCTGTAATCTGTTTTATTGTCATAGAATGTGTATAGTAGTTGTCATGTGTTGTCATTGGTTATTTAGACGTCTTTAAAAAACACTGTGGTGATTTAACCTTGGCTAAAGGACCAGTTGCCCACCCAGTCCCTCTCTCAATCACCATCCTCAATCTTCTCCAGGACAGGGGCAGACAAATAGGATGCAGTACCTCATGGACTGAGACAAACACCAGTTACCACCATGGGCAAACCAGACTCAGCTTGGGGAAAATTAAATTAATTAAATTAACCTCCCTTTCCAGGTTTAACCTCATTCCATTTCCAGCAGCTGTACTTTCCCCTCTCTGCACTGCAGAGGGATGGGAGGTTGTGGTCAGTCCCTAAGGGCTTTTCTATGCTGCTTCTTTCTCCTCATGCCTTTCCTCCATCCCAGTACGAGTCCTTCCCATGGGCAGTCCTTCAGGATAAACCTGCTCTTGCATGGGCTCTCCACCAATTGCACTTCCTCCAGGGCACAGCCTCCTGCTTTACCATGATACCCTACCTGGGCTGCAGGGGATTGTCTTCTACATTGCCTGGAGTACTTTCTCCTCCTCCTCACGTCCACGCTCTGAGGGCTGACTCACACACTCTATTCCTCAGTGCTAAGTAGCATTTTCTGCTTTTTCTTATACACACGTCCCCCTCCTGCTTTGTTGCCATCCTCTGTCAGGCTTATCTACAACTTGACCACACACAGCTGGGATGATTTTTCAGACTGGTGAAGATGCACTTTGTTATAAATATCACTATTTATAGTAATTTGCTCTTATTTTTATTAATTTTGTCAGCAGTTACTTCTTTATCAAGAAATAAATGCTGATGCCGTCATTCTGAGTTCCATGTTTTAAAGGCTTGGAAAAGGTGGACATGGAGCATGTACTCCATGGGTCTCAGTAGAGTTCTTAGGAAGGTAAGTCTGTGATTCATGCAACTTGTAGCCAGTTTTATTGAAGCCATCTAGGCACTCGGAATGTGCCATGTGTCTTTTTTTATTCCACAATCTGTTCTCCCTTCTTTTGCTGTAATTTTGTCACCATTACATACTAGGACGTTCCATGCTGCAGAGTGCGTTAAGGGTTGATGTTTTCCACTTCATATGGAAAATTCTCCCAGACCTTTGAAGTATTTTCCAGAAGATACACTAAGTGTATTATTCCCAAGTGTTTATAGATGAGCTGCCTCTAGGCTATGGTTTAGCATTTATTATTACTGGATCTGTATTCAGAGTCTATGAGCTCTATACTGTTTGGGGGGAGGCAGATGGTATCACTTTAATGAGTTGTTACTGGTTCAGCACTAATGTTGTGTAACTGTTATCTACGTCTTGCTTCATGATTCTGTGCCCTCATACCAAATGTATTCCTATTATGGAGCCACTACTGGAATTTTCCTCAAAAATTTTAACATATTTATTAAGATTATAGGAACAAGTGAGATTCGTTCCCTCAGGGAGGGTTTTTGGATGTTAGGAGGAAGGCGAAATTCAAAATCTCACAGTTGCTGGGGTGAACCACACTGGGGCAATTGCACTAATTTTGAAACTGCTAAGGGTATGTAACACTTTATATCTTCCAAACTGTTTTGGTGTACAGAGATGTAAGTATTATTTTTTCCAAAGTCTATAAACCAGCAAAAGCAGCCAAAGGTGTCTCAACCTGCCTCCTGATTTCCTGTCAGGTCTCCCTACACCTACAGTGATCCCATTTAATGTCAGGAATATTTGTATAGTCAGAGAGTTCCTCCAGCCTGCGGATACCACATAGGTTCAAAAAGTTCTCTGTGGTGGGTAAGTGCATGTGCGTGTTTAGCCAAATTTAGAAGTCTGTCCAAATCTCTTTTAAACTGGACTACTTCCCTGGCTGGTTCGGAACAGGTCACGTAAGCGTTAGGAGTGGCCCAAGAGAGGGGAGTATGTGGGGCTGAGAAATTGGAGAGTGCAGGCCAGAGAAACTCAGCTAGGAGAGAGGTGAGCAACATCTGAATTTGGCACTAAGTTCAACACAGGTGTCGATAAAACCCTGTCCTTAGGCAGGATAGTGCAAAAAGGTGCTCAGAGAGGAGTTTCTTAGAATTGCTTGCATTTTTTCCTAGCATTTCCCAGTTTGCCTGAGAAATTGAGGCACAAACAACACTGTAATGCTAAATGTGACTTAAGCATTCAATTAGTTATTAAAAGAAGATAAAGCAATAGTAAGTTTTTTATGCATGAATTGTATTTTAGGGAGGAGGAAGAATGACATTCTGAAATATGTTACAAATTATTTTTATATGTAATCAAAGATTTAGTGCTTGTTCATCACCGTTTTCCACCTGCTTCTTATTCACAGCTTACCTTTTGTTGAGTCCTATAAATGTCATGAATTCATCAAGTTTCCTGTTAAACCTTTCAAATGCCAAAGAATGGCAGCAGGTATTACTGTGGGGCCCTTTCTTCTCTCCTTCCCAGTTATCTTCGCATTTTCATTCCTCTCTTTGAATTTCCTTCTTCTTCCCAATGCTTTTGCTGTTAATCATTACTTAGTGGTCGCTATAATGACTGTACTGTGGAAGTGCTGGTGAGCCCTGTTGTTACCCAGCCTACTGGCAATTGGGGCAGTATTCTAGGAACTAACAGCACTGAAGTCTCAGCCTGCCCATTGGTGATGAAATCAAGTCTTGGTTAGCAGAAATTTGTAAGTGTAATTGCTTTGATACCAAGATAAGATGTCCTGATGTCACATGAAATCCTGTAGAATAATTATGCCAGAGTTTTTCTCAAGACTACTGTTGGTGGTGGTTGCAGGAATGTACTCTGGCATGAAGTTTTTGGTGTTGACATACAATGAGTCTACTTTTTAATTCTATTCTTAAGCTTCTTTGTATATGTTGTGGTAATACCTACAGGTCTGCTATAGCTACAAGAATCATAACCTCCTGTGTAATGCTCAAACAGAGAGCACTAATGAAAAATGTGCTCTCCATTCCCTAATATTATTCTATTCCCCACTTCTTTTGAATCTTGTAATAATTATTCCCTTCAAATCCTCCACACTCATTTGTTGTATTACAGGTTCTGTTTAGCTAGTATCATAAATATAAATAATGCTTACCAAAACATTAAAAAGCTCATACAATATTTTGCATAAAATATTGCATTCTACAGTATATATGGTATTATTTCACAGTGTTTATATAATTCAAAAAGCATGTTACAGAAAAGAGGGACTGTTTAGATATCCCTGAGAGAGCTTAATGTGGAGCTAGTGAAAGCAGTTAATTTTAAGGGAGAATTTGAATAAGAAAAAGTATGTGGCTGACAGAAATGAAGTAGGGGATGTATCGAGCTCTTTTTCTCTTAAACTCTCAGGAGCAGCACTCTAAAGGATAGTCATCTCTGAGAATGAAAGTTCCATTTCTGTGAGAAATCATTTAGAACCCATCTGTTTGTATTTCACAGAAGCGGTGAGCACAAGTTATATAAATGATTGAAGATCGTGTGACTTTTAAAGGGCAAGAGTGTGAATGAGACTGTTTTACTTCTCTTGGAAAGAGAGTTACGTTTTACAACCCCATGCCTAAAATGACTTCATTTGCTGCCAAAAAAATAATTAGAATTAGCACGCACGCGATAGTCTAGAGGCAGGATTTTTAGAGCAGCTTAGGGGAAGGAAATAGAATCTTCATTTCAGAACGGAAGTTGGGTGCTGGGGCCTTTGAGCTCTTACAAACATCTGGCTTAAATGCAGAGGGTTGAGGAGTATTATTTTCCTAGTGTGTCTCCTATGAAAAGCAGGGGAATGTGACAAGGAAAGGTGCTCTGTAAGGCACTGTATGGGGGCTGTATAAGGCACAGCAAAGGAGCTGGGGGAAGGAAGAATAAAACTGGCACTTCATAATTGTTTGTCAGCAGAGAGAGACTGCATATGGCCCATTTCCTACCAGACTAGGCTGCATCCAGAATACTCCTGTAGGCACTAAATCCTTTCTGTTTCATTATAGCAAGTGGCTGCAGAAACGCAGCTACTTAAAGAAGCAAATAAATACCAGGATCCAATGGCTTTTGTAAATCTATGCAGGTGCATTGACTGTGTTCTGATTTATGCCCAGTCTGTAATGTTCTGTGGGACTGTGGACCTTGTACTTACATACAGCACAACATGGTGTGCTGGCAAAAAAGAAAGAATTACCTCTGACAAATCATGTGACATGTCCAGCAGGACTGAGAGGGTGTCACTCTCTAAACAAGTATCCCCATACCTATGGAAGGTTTTGCATGCAGTTTAGCAGCTCTTACTTAATATATTTAAAGGGGCTGCCTCATGTATCAAAAAATCTACCTGAAGACTGAGTCACAGAAACCCATGTGGCAATTCCTTCCAGGCCTTTGTGTTTAGTCTTGCAATGAGATGATTTTTATTTAGTGCCATCCAAAAAGGAACAGATGCTAGCTAGTCTTTCCTGCTGTAGCAAAGAATGTTAGCAAGAGAGGGGTGCAGAGGGAGGCTGAAGAATCTGGAGACTTCTAGAACCTTCTGGGATTGATGACTTGGGAGTTTTTATGTGGTTTTATTCTGATTCTGTTTGGTGACAAGCATCAGTTCTGTGAAGGAAAGAGCCCTACCTGATGGCCTATTCTTTTTTCTTTTGACTCACATACTTATATATGGGTGTTTCTGAAAAAAAGCAACAGAAAAACCAAAAACCCCAGCAAAAAACAAATGAAGTTACTTTGTATGAATCCAAAAAGTTAATTTTAAAAAAATTACAAATAATGCTGAAGTTTATCCAAGTTCACTGCATCATCTTGTATTCTGATGGCTTTATAGACTAATTTTTATCTGTTTTAGGAGGGGCAGTAAGTTTTTAACATTCCCTTAGAAAAACTTCACAAAAAACCCTGAACAAAATGATCTCAGAGTTGCACATAGATAAAAATGTTCCCCTGAATTTCCATAAAACTGTCTGCTGTATTATTTTTTAATTATTTATTAATTGTTGTTTGAATGTCATAGCAGAAATGTGCTGTAAAAGAGACCCTTTTTCATAAGAAAGACATTGCTATAACCTGTCTACAAGTACGTTCCAATTCATGACCTGCAATGAAAGGCAGATTCTGGCCATAATATCAGTGTTGTCTTTGTTAAGAACTAATTAAGGAACAGGAATGTTTCCTGTGTGAAAATTTAACTTTTGAAAAAGTTGTTCATGGTTTAAAGGTCATGTGAACTTTAATATCAAGGTTTTAGAAGAGTTTATATACAAGCCAAGAGTATTGTTGAGAGAACAGATGTTGGAAACAGATGCCGTAGACTTGTACATTTAGCTACACTTCTGTCAGAGCCTTGATTCTCTACAGCACCGTATCGTAAATAATGGGTTGGATCGCTCTTAATCCTTTTGCAAACAGCAAACTGAAAGCCAGGCTGTATTAGGATCCAGTAAAATGTATTATTGCATCCAAGGGCTCACCTGGAGTGGAGACACTTGCATACCATCCTTGTAAATTTCTAAAAATTCCATTATTTCATGGTATGGCTCTAATTTTTCTTCTGACAGGCCGGAGTTGAAGGGAGAAGGAGGTGGATTTTGGTTTTTGTTTCTGGGTTCAGTCTTACCTCAATTTACTCCAAGGGAAGGTTACAGTAATTTGATATGCAAAGTAGCTTTCTTGATGGGTTTTTACTGCAGCTGAGTGGGTGGACACATGGGTGAAATTCTCAGGAAATCTGCAGGAGTTCTAATAGTAATGTTGATTTTCAGCTTTTTATTTCAGTTTAACAAAAAAATTTAAAGAAAGGCAGATTTGCTTATAAACAATCAAAGTTGACTAAACTATAGAATGAGCATAAACCTTTTTAAGGATTAACTAATACTTGTAGAAAATTAAAGTCGCAAAGAAGTTGACTTTCTTAATGGTAATTATTTTTTGTTATGTCTTTCTTCTTGCCTCTTTTTTTCCTGTCGGTTTAGGCCTTACGTATAAAGCAAAGGTTTATTGATTTAACTTAAAACAGTTTTAAAAGTAGTTTAAGTTAAATACGTACTCTCGTTGAGACTTAAGAACATTTTATTTGGTTTACCTTGATGCCTGATATACTGAAAATAATCACAATAAGCCCCTTTAACTGAAATGACAAACACATTCTTTCATGTATTCAGGTAATACAAATAGGGAACCGTATTAGTTTAGGACAAAAAGAAGTATAAGTCTTAACATTTATGCTGTTCTTCACTTTGCTAAAGAGTATTAATACATAAAACCAGCTCTAAACTAGGGATTTTTTTAGCTCACATGCACATACATAGTCCAGTGGAAGGTGTCCCTGCCCCAAGGCACAGAGGTTAGAACTACATGATTGTTAAAGTTTCTTCCAGCCCCAATCATTCCATAATTGTATGAAACAACAGTCCCTGTTTTGATATTATGGATCTGTAATGCCAAATATCCAAAAACTCCATAGGAAAAATAGTTGTTCTTCATACATCTAAATATTCTTAGTTTGGAACCCACTTTTTCAGCCACTCCTTTTTGAAGACTGCTTAGTATAAGGGACTTACATGCAGTAGGAAATAATAAACGTGTGCATGAGAAGATGATTGGAAATGCTGAATAGTGGAGGAGGGAGGCTGAACAGTACAGTGCAAGTCCACATCTGTGAAACTGTCAGTAAAGTCGATCAGAGTAATCAACAGATTGTGTATGTGTTACCTCCCAAATGAAGGGAGAAAAGCCAATCAGCAGGAAGATAAAGATAGTTTCCAGAGCTTTCATCTTCCTGTCACCCTATTTGCATGGAAATACTGTTAACAGCAGACATCACATGGCCCTAATGAGAGCAGGTGTGTTCCCTCATGGATCCAAGCCAGTTGTGGGTGGTAATGTAACCAGTCTGTAAATGAGATTTTAAAGGGTGCAATACTTCATCACTGGCAATGTTGTCAACATGCAGAAGGCCCTTCCCTCTGCTTGGAGTGGGATGCGATTAGTTGCAGATTAAGAGTGATGACAGAATAGAGTTCAAAGCACACCCTCCATAGTGTCAACAGGCCTTAATGATAACATAGTGCAGCTTCCCTTAAAGAGTTTCATGTCTTATTCAATGTAAATGGTAAAAATGTGGCATTTTAGAACCAATGATGTGTTTTTCTATTGCTGCTGTCATAGTACACAGCTGCTGAAAGAGTGGCCGTTTGTCAGATCTCGTTTTCCTCAGTGATTCATCAAGCAGTGGCAGTTCATGTATGCAGTATCAGAATGGGAATAAATAACTCGCAATAATGCATTGGACAATGTAGCGTTTCATTCATCTCCCACCTACTTTGATGCCAAGATGTTGGAGATTTTGGCTAGGTTCATCCAAGAATGTGTCCAGTACTTTGCAGGAACAGGACTTAAGAAATGGGAATATTAATGACTTAATGGATGAGAAAAGCAGCGCTATGCATTCTCATTCTTTCTACTATAAACGTTTTACACTCCTTGAAATGCCACCTTTTCTCATAAATACTGTATTTTTATCAAATTACAGTAATTCTAAGAGGGAAGAAAAATTGATTTAAAAAAACTCAAAAGGAATTAAAATCTAATTTACTCACATAGCACTTGCTCTCACCTATAGCACGCAAATACATGATTTGACATAGTGGTAATAAAGTAAATGTTTCTGGTTCAAAAGGGTATTGGCATTTACAAAAAAACCATGAGTGCTGAAAAAGTTCTATGTGTTTCCAGTTGACACAAAGTGGCCTGGATGGAAATCCAGATAGTGGATGTGTTTTAGCTGCCATCATGGGAGAGTGATGTGTGGCTTTAATTTTTAAAATATCTGAGAAGATTAGTTTTAAGTATTGTGTATTAGATCTGATGTTAAATTATTAGAAAAAGGGGGAGATAGAAAAGACAGGCATAAGGAAAAAGCCTGATACATCACAGACTTCTCTTTTGAAAAGCCGATGTTGACCAGTGTTATGGGAGTTGGCCAGATTTTCTAATGGGAAATACTACAGAGGTTTCATATAGTCTAACTTTGGGTGCCTAAATTATTAGGCTAATTTCCAGAGACTATATAGTCAGTCTTAGCTCCCCTATAATGTCTGCCTAAAGAAGGGAGGGTGATATTGTAGTTTACATGCAAGTTCTACTCCCCAGCTTTGCACATGAGTTTGTGAATAAGCTAAAGTATCAATCTGTAGCTCACTACTTGGGATGTAGTTTAATTTTCTATTAAAATCCTCTTTTATTCTCTGAGCTTAAGAGTTTCTGGCAAGTTTTTCAGTGTGAAATGTGTTCTCCAGGGTCTGCTGGAAGGAAAGGCAAAAATAAGTTTCTTTTCTTTTGAATCCTTGTCTGTCTGTAGTAGCTAAAACTCACAGAAGTTGTTCTAGGGAACAGCCGTTACATGGTCTTACTGGATAAAATGCTTCTGAAGTACCATTTAACAGTAATTTAATGATAATATTTTGCAGTAGACATTTTTGTGATAATTTGTTGTGTTGCTTCATATCCCAATCTTTCAGCCCACCTGACTGAAAGATCAGTTGGCTGACACAGTTTTCCATAATGTCCTGCTACTTTTTCAGCCAAATCACAGGAGAAACACCAAAAAAATCTGTGGATAGTCTGGAGTGCACAGTAGTCGAACTCTTCCTGTGACAAGCATGATAGTATCCAGCAGGATACTCTCTCTAGAGCTGTATAAATTAGCATAATATTAGTATAACTAACACAAGACCATTATTAATTAGTTTGAAAAACAATTAGACACACATATGTGCCTAATCATAATTTCCATGCATATTACATTTGTATGTACCAACATGTGTAGATCCCCACACACAGAGTATGCATTACTCATATAGTGTCACAGCAGGATAAGTTATTTCTCATTGGTTAAGTAATTTTTCATTGGTGTCTGGTTTAAGTGTGGTGAGGATTTTTTCCATTCTCTTCCACCTAAGAGCTCATTTACACATCAGTTAGAGAAACATAGGAAACTGTGATATTCTTTTCAGTGTGGTGTTAGCAACCGCTTTCATTAAAAATTTGCTGGCGGTTTTCTCTTATGTTTTGATCATAATCCCCAGCAGTGTTCTGCTCTGGAGCGTCCTGCTAACATGAGTAGTGGGCTGGAAAATGTCACTAGATTTAAGATAATGATTTATCAGTTCATGAACAGAATTAATGGATGTGCCTGTGAGCATGAGAAACCAAAGTCCAATGTACTTAAAGAGGGTTTACTCTCATATTGTTGACCTCATTAGGCATCTTCATCATCACCTTTAGTAAAAAAATGGTCCAAGTAAATGCATCAGCAGTTTATCAAATACTGAGGGAGATAGATAATACAGAGAAAGTTTAGGGCTGCTGGGTAGGTGAGGGGAGGATGCAGAGAAAGTAGCCTTCTGTTTGCTGGCAGATGGATATTGAAACACTGTCTTCTTAACTACAACTCCCCTTTGTATGTGTACTCTATCAACATAAATTCATGAGAATTTCAGTGTAAGACTCCTCTACTCCCAGAGTAAATCTTCCAGTATTCCCATTCAAGGGGCATCAAGGCCAGAATTTCTAAGAAATGAATGTGTAGAGAAGAATAAATTTTCAGAAATGTGAAATGAATACTCTTGGCAGGTATTTATCATGTAGTCACAGAGTAGTAGCATGTTAGCAAAGACTGAAAAAATGCAAGTCAGACATGACTCTCCTGTGGGCTGAAATTGCTACAGTATATGCTTTATTCTCTCAGCAAATGATGAAATGTATGGATTTCTCAGTCTCATAAAGAATTATGGCCATGTAAAATATTATTAAAGCGTCTCATATGATTGAATGGTTAACTGATTACACAAGTGAAAGAAAGAGTAGTCTGGCCTGGAGAAGCCTGGCACTTACAAGTCTATTTCACATACCATTGTAGCTTGTGGTCTTAGAGACTGGCTTCAGAAAGCCAGTGAAGAAGGACTGTCTAGGACATGAATGTCCCAGAGGCTTTCACTTGTTTACTTAGGATTTGAGGAAAAACAATGAAAACAAAACAAAATAAAACCCCCATACAACAAAGGCTTTGAGCTGTTTATTTAGGATTTGAGGGAAAAAAACCAAACACACTAGTTGATGGTAATAGTAATGATAACAATAATAATGTATTTTGAATAGGATTTTTTACCTATATCACACAGTTGTTTTGTGCATCAAAGTGCAAACCCAGCATAATTTTATAGGGCTTCATTTGCTAATGGACCAATGTAAACTAACTTAAATACAGGCACACAATCATCAGGGAATGCTATTACAGCTCATGAATGCTAAATTTATGAATTCAGTCTTACATTGAAAATTTGTAATTTACCTCCCCTTGATCTCAGTAGACACGACACAAGTGTCTGATGGTTTGAGGATGATTTAACAGTCAGTACTTTTCTCTTTTCTTCAGAGTAAGCTTGGTGCAAGAAAGATGCCTGGGTTCTTGTCAGTTCTGGCCCTGAACTGTGTTTTAATGGCTCATGCGGGACAGAAAAAATGCTGATGCGTTTTGCCATGTAACTCAGATAAATTGCTATTTTACATCTCAGTATACTGGCAGTGAAAAGAGAACTACACACTGTGCTTTGTTGGACCCACTTGTTGAGTAGGTTACATGCTACTGTGAATATTTGCTTCATAATATTTCCAACTTGATTAAGAATTATTAAAGAGATGTACTACTCAAGGCTCTGACCTTTTAACTGGAATCTGGGAGCAATCGTGCAAAAAGTGTATACAAATGTAAAAAGAAGTCACAAGCAATTCAAAAGGAGTATTATTTCTGCTGTGTGGTAGGGTTTTTTTGTTTAAAAGAAAAAATTGCAATGCGTTCAGGATTATGAAAAATTTCTGAAAATAATCTTATATGTATCTTTATACCGTATTTTGCTCGTTTTTGTTGTAGATTTTTTGATTTTTTTTAATTCATTCTAGATAGAAAACAGAACAAACACCCATGACTAGCTGCTATAATTTTTTCTCTTGAGATTTAAGTATTTTCTAAATCATGTTGAAGAAAACATTTGATGCAAGTTATTTATCACGAAAGTTCAAACAAGTCCTTCATATGGTGGTGTACCTGTAAGCTTTTACATAATTGTATTAATTTAGATGTTTTAGTGAAGGTGATAATTTTTACTGTGTGTTTAATGGAAAGAAAGAGGAGGATTTGGAAAGTCAGAGTGAAAATATTCCTTCTTCGTCATTCTAATTATAACTTTAATGTAAGGGTATTTTGTATTGTTCCATTTGAAAAGTAAGCCACTTACCTAAGTGTACTTAAATACATATTTATATGTGTAACTGGGGAGGAGAACATTGGTAATGTTATAGGTAGGTAACAATTCAAACTTACAGTGAATATCCTCTTAATCCTTGGCTTCCCCATTCCCTTTATTTGTGTTATACATGTTAGTTTCATCTCAGTTGTTTTTAAAAGCATCCAGAGGTTTTCTCTGTATACAAACCAACTCTCTGGGAATGGAGAACCTGCACAAAAGCCTGTTAATGTAACTCCCCATTAAAAATCAACCCTCCATGAATATTATATGAGTGAGAATTGACTGTTCCCACTAGCTGGAAAATATAACAAAACCACCTGAGGTCTCAAACAGAGGATTTTCATCTCTTATTTATCCTCCAACTTAGACAAAGTGTAACAAGGAAGGGACTTACATTGCAGTATAATGCCCTATGCTCTGTGTTTTATAATAATATGTATTTTTAAAAAATCTGTAATACTGAAATTCTGATTTTGAACAGTATGCAGCCCCATGTACATTAATTTCCACTGACATTTGTCTCTCCCTCTGTGTCTCCCCCTTTGCCTCCATGTGTCTGTGCTACGGGAGCCAAAGTTTATTAGTCACAAGAGGAGATGATCTTAAATACCTCTTGCTTTGAATTTAAATGGGCCAGTCTAGCTACTTTGAAATTAAAATTAAATTCAAAATTAGTACCCTTGATTATGAGAGTGTGAGAGAGCAGTTGAGTGTGATTTTTCTGAGCAAATTATCCTTCCACGATACTGTTATATGCAGTATTTGGTAGTAACTCTGGACTAGGTTATGACAGATCTTTATACACATGGACGTATGTGAAAAAGGACCTATTTCCTTTCAACCCTCAACATAAGATTCCTGAAATTCACAGTGCTTAACCTCAGGAAAATGCACTAGCAGATTCTCCACTGATGCATGGGGATTGGGTTTTACTTATGCTCTTTGGATGTATGAGGCACCAAGAAGACAGAGCTATGAATTCCATTGTAAGAGGATCCTTTTATTGCCTCAAAAATCCTGGTGCCTTGTGATAGAACACACAGGTTAGTTATAAATTTTTGCTGCTGATTCCGATTTATCCGAACATTTTTGATAGTTGAATGTGACAGCAGCAGGCATTATGCCATGTTGTCAGTCTTCCCACATGGCCAGCACAGACTTCCTAAAGTGTGCTGTGGTGGAGTTACAGCAGTCTGTACGTCTGTGCTGCTCTGGAGCAACTGTATCCTGTGAACAGGAACAGGCATCTGCTATTAGTACTTATAGAATTGTAGCCTCAGTGGCAGTACTGAAAGAGTTAGAGAATTATTGAGGTATTTGGGGAGATAACTATTGCAGCTGCCATTAGTTTAACATAGTTGAATGTCATCTTGTTATGGCAGGGTCATGAAGAGGAATGTGTACGCTTACTGAAATGAGAAATGAATGTTGGAATTTAACAGCACTTTGTATTTGCTGCTTCTGAAGGAGAAACTAAAATGTAAGAGTTACCTCAAAGTTACATGCCTGGATGTCACTTCTGTCATTATTTCTGACAAACTTGTAGTAGGAATGTAATATCTATTCTTCTCTTAGTAATTCCTGAATTCACAAATGGTTCTGTGCATGGAGTTTGCCCAAGCTTATTTCTTGAATAAGTGAATTCAAAGTGAAAAACATCCAGGTCTGAATGTTTTGGTTCCTAACTGAAATATCTTAACACATTCTCTAAAGAGTGTTTTAAACTTTCTTGGAAGAAGTATGCTGTGCTTTAGTGCGTAACCCTGCCTATATTTTATCTGAACTGATGAAGTTAGAGGGAAGTTTTGGTAAGATAAAATTCTCTTCCTAATCTTTATTAACTCTTCTAAGTACAGTATCATAAAATTAGAGAACTGTTTCATTTAAACTTTAAACCTTTCTAAAAGGTTTTAATTAGCAATTTAATGATCAATGCAAAGGAGAATGGGGCTGTGTTTTTCCATTAAATTAAAGGAAATTAAATAACACATTCTGGTTTTGTAGAGCACGCTCTTGTTGTGACAAGCGTGAATATGTTTCTAAGAGGGTTGATTAGCCTTTTGGCCTCTTTGCTTAATATTTTTGTCATTCTTCTACGGAGGTTCCTGTGTGCCTCCCATCAGGATTATTGGAATTTGGAACCATATCTATAATTGTCTACCAATAGGGGTGACATGGTGTCTCTTCGCTGCATTAACTTTATCGTTCCCTGTAAAACATTAACACAGCAAAAATCTGATCTTGTAAATGAGACCCATGTCTTCATCTTGATCAGAGAAATGAAATTTGTAATTCAAATTAGAAAAGTTAATGAACTTAATGCACAGGCTGGAAAAAGTGTTGTAATGTGCCAATTTGGTCTGCCTATAGATGCTTCCAAACATTCCCATTAAGGTATTGATTCTGTCCATTTAGCAAAGTGAAGAGGACAGTGAATTCCCTAATGGTTTACACATTACACCAGTAGTGTCTAGACCCCCAAACAAAGGAAACCTATTGAGATATGCCTTAAATTTCCTTAAAAATTGAGTTCAAGAATGTACCTATTAATGCCAGTATGCTTGTTTTGAAGACCAGAAGCTGTTGAAAGTAGACTAAGCAGCCTTCTGTGTTTATTGATATCTGTGCAGAATTGAACGTTCCCAAGTTGAAATAGTGGTGGACAGTCCTAGAACTACAGATAACAATTAAGGTCTCCCATAACATAAATGATTGCTGTAGTTTTATAGTAACATTTTATCTGGAGACATAATTTTGTGATCATGATTATAGTTTAGAAATGCAAATTCTGCTCCTTGTACTTTCAGAATATTTTATTTCTGCTCTTGCTACCAGTGGTTGTGATTTTATCTGTCAGTAGTTGTTCGTGATGGTGCACAAAGAATCTTCAGGCACACTTATGTGCACAAAGTTTCAGTTCTGGAATCTGGAACTGATGGCATACAACAACATTGAAGTTATCTTGGGATGGGAAAAACCAACCCCTCACAAAAAAGCCCATCAACCAACCAACCAACCAAAAAAACCTCTTCCTAGTGTCTGCCTGGGAAAAGTAATAAAGTATGTCCTTGGACAGGTGTCCTCTGCAATGCACCAGGTGATTTGCCCAAGCACTTTCCTCATGGGAGAGTGAGCACCAGTTCAAACTTCTAACTGGGTGTTGCTGCTCATGGCACTGGTGGCAGTGGTGGGAGCACATGAGAACAGGTGCAGGTCTTGCATGGTGGTTGCTGCTAAAGCTTTGTGGCTAAGCTTCCTGGGTGCAAAGATACCAGGAGCCTGCCCGCTGGATTTTTGACTCATCTCTGCCGCGCTACCTGCGGTTTGCTAAAGCTCTAAGCTGAAAGACATGAGGGGAACAGTCAAGATGCCTTTGCCTGGGAGTTGCAGGCTAAAAGCCAGGAGGTGAAGAGTGATTACCTGGACTAGTCACAAGAAGTCAGTGTCACAGTGGTCAGAACCTGCCAGCACAAGGCAATGAGGAGGAGAACACTTGGGATGGTAGGGAAAGCCCTGCCACAGTATGCTTGGGGTGTATGCTGATGAAAAGTCACAAGGTTACAAGAGACAGTCAAACTACAAAATTAGAAATGGAGGGCTTTACGATTTCAAGGCAGTGGTCAGCAGTCATGCCTCCTGTGGTCTGTGTAGGAGATTTGATAGTGTAATAGCCCCAGTTGACTTCCAGATGACTTGTGTATAGAAGATATGTTTATGAAGATAGTAACAGCTGCTGACTTCGCACCTCATGGTGGGTAATAGAGTGAAGGAATAATCTACAACTGCAGTTGCAGATTTGCACATTTTTTGCAAGTTGGGAAATGAGCTTCCCAATCACTCTTTTCTTGCTCCCATGTTCAGGGCTTGGGATTTTGCTTCTGAAGATTCATGTCCTGTGAGTTGTGAATAACTGGTTTTCTTGACTTGAAAGATTTTGTGTTCCAGCTTGTGATCATTTTACTGTTTTACCAGGCTAATTGTCTAGTTTTAGGTTACTCGATGATGTATAAATGTCTGTGGACTTCATGTTTAACAAACTGTTCTGATTGCCAGGCAGCATTTTTAGTATGTAAACACCTTGTAGATAGTTTTAAATAAGGTCAGTTTTTAACACAGTATGCATAAATTTCCTCTAAAGCATGGCTATATATAAATGCAAGCCTACATGGGATAAGTAGTAAAAAAATGTAGTGATTTTGCATACCATGACTTAATTTCACAGTTAAAGAAAAAAAAAATTGAGAAAATAAATCTGCTAAGCCTCCTGTGAACTGAAGTAAATAAGTCAAATTGATGGCAGGATATTTTACATTAAAATAGAGGACTTTACAAAGACTCCAAAAGCTACATTTAAGTTTGAAAGACCTGGAAAGCATTTGAAAGGTAGCCTGTGCTAAATGGAGACCTTGAGCAGCATCATGCTTGAACGCAGAGCAAGTCAGTGTTCTATTGATTGGAGTTCGGTGGGATAAATGTGTGGCTTCTGCCCTTAATGGAAGCTGATTGTTCAGGGACGTACCAGCAAGGCTGGTCGATTCTTTAGCTGTTGTTTACTGGGGAGGACGATATCAATTTTCCAGAGGGATGATTGGTGGGATGTCAAGGCTGTCACCCTTTTCTTCTCATCACTGACAGACAGCTGAGTGACAATTACAGTGATGGGACATTGTCTGCATTGGCATATACACCAGAGGATAACTGGCAAACAAAAAAAGGCAGCAGCACTTTAAAAAAGATATAATCAGCAGTTGTCAGGACTAGTTACATATATGATGTCTGAATAACAAGGCCAGAAAGTCCCACTGCAGACACTGACATAAACTCTACTGTGTATTCCTCAGTCCACATAAAAATTAGCCTTGAGAAAGTTATTGACTGGTGCTACAAGTCCCTGGTACCTAATTGGGAATTAAGCATCAAGGGACTGTATATTCATGTAGTTTTCCCTGAAAATAAGTGAGCTGTTCTTCAGAACTTCAAAAGAGGGGATCTGAAGTGTATGCCAAGTTTTTTCAGGAGTCCTATGTAGGAATTTCTTATGACTACTGCGACAGCTAATCAGACAGCAACTGTGAATGTGTAATCAGTGGTTTTGTTACATTTTTATCCTGTCAGTCTAAAACACATGGACTAAGTTAAACTTCACATCTTGAAAGCCTTATTTTACACTACATAGCTCTGTACTAGGTGTATATATGTGCTTCTTTAAATTAATATCTTATAATAGCTACAGCTTATTATGCAAAAGACTTTGTTCTGCTCATATAAAGTTCCATGTAAGACTTCAGTGGTGCATACTGAGGAGTGATGAATCTAGTTGTGTGTTATATTAACAGCTGTCACTTCCTCTTGCTTCTGGAAGCTGAGGTGAGAGTAAGGCTGTCAGAAAAAAAAGAGACCCAAGAAATTACTTAGATGTAGATGTAAGAGATTTACAGCACAGAGCACATCTGGCTTATCTGCAATCAACAGTATTCTTCTCTTTGCTGCTTTTCTTGCCACTCCTCCCAGAAGCTCTAGATTGAGTGGACCTTTTCTGAGAGTGTTTTAGATGTACTCTCTTCAAACCCCAATTATTGTTTTGACGGTGTGCTTACCTTTACTTCAAAGTTTTACCTGGAATATACGTCATGCTGAGACTTTTCTTTGGTCTGTTTCCCAAGATCTCCTGCAGCAAGCACGGGAGAGGGCAGAGCACTCAGTTCCCTGCATGTCACTTACTCTGAAACAAGGAAAGATAATGGAGACAGTGGTTTTAGGAGTGATCATGTTCTTTCACACAGGCCCATATCTCTGGTCTTGCTTATAATCGATTAAGAAAAAAAAAAACAAACATAGTGGTCAGTAGTTCAACAAAGTTGTTTCTCTCCAAAGACAAATGTATGAATACACTAACAGAATATGAATGATGCCTCTCAGACCTACATATAATCAGTGGAAGAATGGTGCAGAGAGCCTTTGCAATGAGGAACAGTCTGAGTGCTTTTCAGAAAAAGTGGCACAGTTACTTGAAACCCATTGCTGTAGTGTTTGCACCTTCCACACCTACTGAAATTCAAAGTGCTGGTTATTTTCTCTACCTTGTACAATATATGTTTATGCAGTCGTAGGTAGTATATGGTATGAAGGTCACATGTATGTTAATTTTCCTCAGTTTGGGTCCTTTTGTCTCCTGTTTTCACTTTTTAATCACTTTTCACCTGATAACCAACTTGCTTTGATATATTAGTTCCTCTCTATTTTCTATTCCTTTTTTTCCCCTACACATTTTATATACATGCACATTCTCTGTAGTTTTCATTTAGTAGTGAAAATTAGAGATTTTATGTATGTTTCTGGTTCCATTATGCAATTAGATCTGTCAAACAACAGAGTCCAAACTTCAGCAAAGTTATTTTGCTCATCCTTGAGTTCTAGGTCATTGATGGCAGCAGGCCAAGTAGGATTTAAGAGATGCTGGTATGAAGTACGAGTCTTTCTGAAGCCCTTCTGGACCCACTCCCGTGTAACCTGCTCCAGGTGACACTGCCCTGGCAAGAGGGGTGTTAGAGTGGATCTCCAGAGGTCCCTTCCAACCCTAACAGTTCTATGATTCTCTTGTACGTTCTGGATCTCAGTGGAGCAATTCCTAACAGAGGAGTTTGTTTCTGCTGCTGACAGCTCATGATGGAGACAGTTGAGCCACTGGGACTGCTACAGTAAGATTTTAAAGCTGCTCTTTGCTGATAGCATGAGATAGTGGCAACGTTGTCTGTGAGGGCAAATAATCAATCCAGCAGAACTTCTCTCATGCATATTAAAAGAGATGTAGTTTTCATCTTTCTGAGAGAATGAGCCTATACTGAACTTAAAGTACTTTGCTTGCTACCCGAATTTTTTTAACCTATTGTCAATACTTTACCATTATCTAATGACACTGCTCTCTGTGGAAATTCAAGTTTCTTTTGTTTTCTTGATTCTTGGGTATCTAGTGTTTCTCCCCACCAAGACAAGTTTGTATTGGTGAGCTTAGAAAAATCTTTACAAGTGGAGGTCATGATTTGAGACCTATCACTTTCCCGGTACAAGAAAAATTTCCGAACAAATTGCACTTTGGGAAGAATTGCCTGCTGCACGAGAGATATGACATATGGAGTTGGCTGTCACCCAACTGAATGGCATTAGAGAATTACATCAGACATCTGTCTTCTCCTTTTCTGTTCTTTCTGAAATTGTGTTTTCCTTGAGTGCTTTTTTTTGGCTATGCTATGGCATTTTTCAGGTTGGTGCTGTGAAAGACTATGAAATGGCAATATAGGGATGTTTTTGTATTTTTATTTTAAAGGAAGTGTTTCATCAACCTGCAGAAAAAATACCAATGTGTGTGATTAATACGGAGGGTTATTTTTGCTGGGCCCAATGAAAATGCCAAATAAATGTGATTATTAATTTCTTTTTTCTAAGCCACCAGCTAATTGATTTTGCACTGTGCTCATTAAAAATAGATACTTCGCCTTTCAGAGGATTGTCTGGGAAACCTAAGGCACAGTGTGACTCCTCTGGGACACCATCAACTGACCATTCCATCAGGCAGGGAGGAGAGAGTGGTCATGGTGCTTGTCAGAGCTCAAGTATATTTACCTCATCTCCCAGCAGATAAACATTTGCAAGGCAAATAATAAATTAGCCATTAATCAGAAGAGTGGCTGTGTTTGATGAACCCTGAATAGAGTGGAGATGTCAGGTAATGAGACAGAGTAAACTGACATTGTAGACTGAGCCATGTGGAAATGACTGCAAGCAGTTTTGAAAGCTTTTGTGCTTCATTTTCAAGAGACTTTCAAGGTTAAAGTGGAAAAAAGACCGAAGATATGAGTCAACCAGCAGCTACTAGTTTTCAAAATGGTAGCATTATGCAGTCTTTCACCTCAATTAGATCTGCAGCACTATTGCAGTGCAGGGCTAGATGTGATACAGAAAAAAGACAATTTTGCAGACATGGTACAGAGCACCCTGTTATTACCAAATTATTCAAGGCATACATTTGTTCAGACTTAATGATCTCAATACATCTTCAGGTGAAAGTTCAGATTTCTGATTGACAGCGTTTCTTAAATATTAATTTCTATTACATTAAGTAGATTTTTTTTTAACAGCATTTGCAGTGTAAATAAGTGTTTTTCTCAAAACAGTGGAGAAATTCTACTCTATTATTATCCAGGCAATTTTATTGAAGATTGGGCCTGCTTTAATGGCCATACTTGTAAACAGAACTGAAAATAATGGCAGAGTTTCATAATTGCTATTTGTGGTGGTTTAATTTCAGCATCATTCTAGAATTACTAAATAGTCTAGAGAAAATTTAGATGGTCAAACTACTGAAAATTGGGCAATTGGTGTCTCAAAAGGATTAGTCCAAATGAGTTTTTCTTCATATGGTGTAAGTGGAGCTTATAAATAATTTGAAAAGTAAAATATGTAGGGATTCTGTAAGATTTCCCAAGCTGAAAAAGGGCTTGTAGTATTTTTCTACTTAACTGACAGGCAAAATTGCTATTCTTACAAATTGTACATCAATTGTTTAGTCACTCAGTACGATCTCTACATTAGACATGCTCTTACCCTTCTGGTGTCACAAAACACAGCCTGTTTGAAACACAGATCTGCATATTTTTTCTTGAATGCATTTTTTTCTAAGATAGATTACATTTACAGTTGCAAGTTTTTAAAGTAATCAGAACATTCAAGGCTTTTCATTTTCATCTTCACTCATTCAGCTCAGTATAGCTCCTAGAAATAAATTTCCAGGCTCTCAAAGGAACACCTTTAGTTTCTAAGATCATCTGTGGTATTGTTCATCTCAGTGCTTCCCTTGGCTCTTGAAATCCTTTAAATCATTAATTTTGAATTAACACTTGTTCAGTTCATTAGCAGGATTGAGGGAACACCTTAAGAAAAAAAAGGTAAGCTATTGTGTGGGACTGGTTGCTTTCTCACAAAAGTAATAGATTTCAAAGGAAAAGATTACTGATTACTTGTTTATTGCCTGTTCATTGCACATGCATGTTACCTGAAGAGACTTTGGTTAAGAAATGTAACTCCCTGTCATTATTCCTGTTTGAGACAGGAGGGCTTTTATTCTTGGTAGTCATGTAGCTGACTTCAGAAACAGCTGCATGATTTTCTTTATTTGGTTTGAAAAGTAATGACACACTTTTCTGCAGGGTTGGTGGGGTTTTTTTTCCTTTTTTTAAAAAAAGAATCTTCCTAGATTATGTTAACAGCCAAAGATCATCTCCGTCTCTAAAAGGTTTATATTGTAACTCATCCTATGTATTAGGAAGCATCATTTTACTGCTGCTGGAAATTCTGCTGCAGATCAATGTGTCAGCAGGAGAAAGCTTTTCTTCTTACAGTTCCCATTCTCTTGAAAATTGAAAATAGAGGCTTTATGAGAAAGAAATCTCTGAGCAAGAAAGGTTTCTAACCTATACATATATAGTAAGAGTAAATTTGGGAGGTTTAGATATCAGTAAAAAACAAGGGAACAGAAATTCCATAAAAGTATTTTTCCATCCACATCATCTGGGATAGTTACTGAAAAGCTTTTTTTTTTTTTTTCAGTTAACTGTTGTTTAATAATATACTTGCCTTAAGTTCTCTCATCAGTTTTTGTAGGTCACAGAAGAGTTTTCTCTTTTTTTAATCTGCCTGTATATAGAAAAGAAAACCCACAGAGAGGGAAAGCGACAGGAATTATTCTCAAATCTAGATGCTTCCTCTTATCTCTTGTGATCACAGCAAATCTCAACAGTCATTTATAATATAATAGCATACTGTTCATTTTTAGTCAGCAGTATGATTCCAAAATTAACGGTGACCCTTCAGATTTCAATTTTCTTTGGGCTAGCCAGGTTCTTAACAGAGTCTCAGAATGTGAAGCCAGCCTTTAATACCTGTTTTTAAATACAGGATACTAGTGAGTAAAAGAAGAATGTATATGTAATAATGGAAGCATGGCTTTGGAGTGCAATGTTGCCTCCAATATTTTTTATAAATCTGTTTCGATATAAAGTATATTTGTCATAGCGTGTGGTAGCAAATACATCTGAAATTTGGGCAGAAATAGCCGAGGACCTAGAATGTGTACAAGAAGTTCCTCATCAGAAAACTGTCCTTGAAGAAATAAGTGTGCAGATGAGTAGCCAGAACACTCATGACTGAGGTGTTTTGCACTCTCTGGCTTTTTGTCTTTGGGAAGGATTTGAGTTTTGCCATATCCAGACAGGAATCAAAAATTATGTATTGTAGCGTGGTGTTATTGCACATGGATCTCAAAAGAAGAGAATCACATTTTTTTTTCCTTTTATTTTAAGCAACAGATTATTTTTCATAAAAAGACTTCAAGTAAAATAATTACAAGATCTACTATTTATGAAGCTCTTTTATTAAAAAAGATGGTGTTTGATGCTGTATATTGTGGTAAAAGCAGACCTCTGTAGATTGAAGAAAGGATTTCTTTTGCATGTGTAGTTTTAAAAGTAATTGGATATAACATTTTCCTGCCTGTTGTTGTTTATTTAAGTAGTTATTTGGTAGTGCTGTAGACACTAAATGGAATGGATGTTTCAGGCTTTTTTAGCTGAATTTTGAAATCCTTCTTAAATTTACTGTAGCAGCCTTGTGCATAGCCCTCTACAAACCCCCATATTCAACAGAACAGCACAGTGTATTCATATGTAGATAACATGCCAGTATTTGTGACTGACTTGGTTAGATTTCTGAAAATGGTCTTTGGGTTTTTCCTATTGTTGATTAGCAAAATTTAATAGAGGTTTATGTCAGAGAAGTCTGAATGCCCACAGTCTTGTACTTTACAGAAAGATTTTTTAATTCTTTGCAGATTAGAAATCTGTCACTAAATGGAAAAGTAAGGTTTTTAAAATTATAATAGCATGACAAAACAGTATGTGCATTATGCAGCAAAATAGAATTCACCTTAGTCTGTTTGCACTAAGTCTGGTGGAGGAAATGTTTTGCTTAACTACCCAAGAATACATGTCTGTCTTACTCTCAAGATACTTTGCACTAGTATTAGTGTCTCAGGATCACAGTCTTGTATATATCAGGTAACAAGGTAGTTTGAATTTCAGTTCCTTAATTTATTTCAGACCTTTTCATAATTCTCAGTCTTTGACTTTGTCACTCCTGTATTCTGATTCCATAATAGTAAAGTAGAGAATATAATTTTTCACCATCTAATGAGTAGAGGACAGGGACTATATTAGCCTGCATGGTGCAGAAAGCATCTCTTTCTTTTCATCCTTTGTTAGCAATTTTTGGGATAAATAAGAGAGAATTATGATAATGAAGAATATCCCTTTTTAAATCATCGTTATCCAAGTAGTAGGGAAACTGGGCTGATGTGAAGTCATAGCCATTAAAGTTGAAAACAATAGTATAAACGTAGACACGTAAATTATAGTTACTTTGTTATCAGTATCACAAAATACTTAATACCACAGTGTTAACTCGTAGTTTCCCACAGAGACCTCAATGTGAGACTGACTGAGCACATCATGAACTCTGTTCAATCTAGTTCTGGCTGTATCACAGTTCTGGAAGCTTGGGCTTGGTACCTGCTCTTGCTATCTATGATTTCCCTTTACTTTTTTTTTGGCACTGATCCTTTGTAAATAAATGTCCTGGTGAGTTGAACGCCTGCTAATTTTGTTGTCTTCCTTTTTTCTTATTTGTGTTTCAAGTATAGTGGCACAGAATGCACCTTAAGGGAATGTTACATTACCTGAAAAGCTAATCTGACAGCACACAAACATTGGGAAAAGGCAGAATTTGAGGCTATCCTGCTTTCTGAATTAGTAAATCAAGGTCTCTGTTCTTCTGCCTTTGTTTCTAGTCAGCTTTAGGAGAAGAGAGGCCACTATATCTTCAGCCTGAATATGTCAAAATCATAATTCAGCAAGTGAACTCCACTTTCCAGGTTCACTGAATTTATTAGAAAATGTCCACAGCCAATACCGCTCTCTTTCTTTGTTAAAATACTAGCTCATAATAATTAGGCATTCATTTCTACTTAGCCTTTTCACTGACTAACCTCTTAAGTTTCAATTACATTTAAAAAGGCAGACAAAGATACTGTGGAACTTTACAAAATAATTCATATATCTTTTTTAAATTTATTTTTGTTTTGTTTTGTCTGTTTTTTTCCTGATGAGCAGTAACATGGTATAATTACATATATTGCGAACAAGGGCTCTGTACAACAAACTCAGTAGCTTTTGATTCTCTGATGATTCACCATGATTTTACTTTCCCGGCAGTGAGTTTTCATAACCCCAGTAGGATTAGTGGAAAATATTAATATTGATTGTAAGAGATTAATCGTATTTTTTCTTCTCGTGTTTTATCCCTGTTGTGTCTGCGTCTTCACTGGTGTGCTCTAATATGAGCACGTTTCTTTGCACCTGTCACCATTACATGTAAAAAAAGATCAGTAAAGCCTGTTAGTCGCTGAATAACATTTTAATTCTCAAAGTCCTCTAATTACATGTTTCAGTTAAAACTTTCCAAGTACCTTTATCACTTTGGAAATTTTTAGCTGTTTGACTACCCTTGGCTTTCCTACAGAAGAGTTCCTAGATCCATCACTAGTTTTTGGGTTTTTTTCCTGTACATTAAGGCCTCTTGAATTGTCCATGTGTTGAAAGGAAAAATAAGGAATTAGAACTGTATTGGGTTTGTGTGGCAATGCTTTGGTACCTGTGGAGCTACAGCAGAAGTACAGAAAATTGGGATTGAAGTTGAGCCTGGGAAGAAGGAATGGGTTGGGGTGTTTCATGACTTAGTTTTTGTTTCTTATTGCACCACTGTGATTTGATTGGTTATAAATTGAACTAATTTCCCCATGTTGAGTCTGTTTTGTCTCTGACAGTAACTGGTGAGTGATCTCTCCCTGCCTTTATCTCGCTCCATGAGCCTTTCATTGTGTTTTCTCTCCCCCGTCCAGCTGACGAGGGCAGAGGCAGAGCAACTTTGGTGGGCACCTGGCATCCAGCCAGGGTCAACCCCCCACAACCTTGTTCTTCTTGAGGCTCTGACCGAGCTGTGGGGACTGAGGCAAGTTCCTACATCCTCAGTGCGGCTCAGCTGCAGGTTTGAAGTATCTCCTCGGGGACTCTGGGAACAGAGGACTCCTGTCTCCCATGTGAAAACTCTAAACACTGTGCTCTCTTGGCTCAAGCTGGGTTAAGTTACTCATCTTGCTTTTGTAAACACGTTTGCTTCTCTTTCTGTTTTGAAAGGAATTTGCAACTCCTGTTTATTTGTGAAAGACAAGACCTAAGTGCCTGTCTTTATGAGGGAGGTTTGTGGTGTGGTACCTTTTGAGTGGAGGGAAATGGATCCCAGTAGTGGTAAAACAAAAAGAAAAGTTAAAAAAGACATATGGAGAGTGAACAAATGGTATTCCAGGGAAAGGTAAGCTCTATGTTTATAGACGCTTTCTCCCATCCACTCTAACTTCTTTTTTCCTTCACATGGTTTAAGGGCAGACCATTCCATCAAGCAGGGCAATAGCTTCTACCTGTGGGGGCTCTCAAACATTAGTCAAAGAAGTGTTCACCACTGTGATACATTTTGTCACGCCTGAACCTCAGCCTTATTGAAATCAGATTCAGCCTATACATTTGAGACATACTTCCTTGGCTGGCAGGTAGCTAAAAGTGTGGCATTTTATATATGGCAATTCTGTGTGTTGGTTTTATCCATAACACAGAGCAGTTCTAAAGCAGACCAAAATGTGTACCTCATTAGTTTGCCCTTTTTCAGCTTCTGTAAAGTGGATCCGTATCTGCTTTGTTTATAATTTATATGAACTGTCCACATGTAAGATGTTTCCAGGCGTTCTGAAACTGTTATTTTCCCTTGGTGTTATTGAAGTGGTGGTTTTGAGTAACTCTATATTTTGCACAAAAATAGAGATTGCAGAAAGAGTTGTAGAAGGGAATTTGAGAAGGAGCAGGCCCTGACAGCTGCAGAACAGCAGCACGTGTAGGTCAGTCTGTGCTGGAAGTTGCAGCTGAGGCAGACTGTGCTAAGGAGATAGAGTTGCTCTAACTGCAGTCCATTTGTAATGAGATAAGGAATACTGACAGGAACAGTGAGTTAGTGGCTCCCCTCCAACAGGAGCTATTGACTGAACATTAAGTTTTGCATGAGATGGTGATGCAGTCGATAAAAGCATCAGGCCTTGTCTGGAGTAACACCGCAGATTACTCTCTAATTTGCTGCCTGGAAGTGAGCCACGGACATTTCAGCTTTGTGTTTAGTGTTGATGAGATCTAGAGCGAACATTTAATCTTATGTTTACTAGAGAACCACTTGTAAAGAGGATGCAGCACCACAAAAGGGTAACTCTATGATGGCTTTCCAGCAGTAAAGCTTTGTTTTAGCTGCAACCCAGTTCAAAGCTGCAACTTGATAAGGATTGTTAGTTTTTTAAGCTGTAGCTTGAGGCAATCTGTTAAAACTTTGATGGATGAGTTGGTTTTTTTTTTAAAGGTATGTATGATGTTTACCTGGTGACTAAATCACAGTATTCCTTTTCCAAATTACAGAAAACTCTCAGTTCTTCAGATGGAAAGGGACATCTATTCACTTGTGTAGTCTCACAGCTGGGAGCCCACGTGGCCACAGCTGCCACGGGCAAGCAGTTTGCGTGGCCAGAGCTCTTCTGCCACCTCCTCCTCTTTGCTTTGACAGATTTCGTATCGATAGCACTTTGTCGATGCTGTTAGCTTTTTAGATTCATTCATGCCTGCCTGAATTAATTTGGATTTTTATTTTTTTTTTGTCTAGAAAGTTATTGAGCATGTTCACGGGAATATATGATTTGCCATGTGTCAGGACTACGGGCTAACAAGGTTTAGCTGAAATACCCCTTCAAGTGCAAGCCAGCAAATGGGAAAGGAAAAACAATATAGGAGAGGAGGGAGAACTGTAACTTAAGTAATTTTTAAAAGTCTTTCAGGACTTCAGTGTGATTCTGTTTCCAGAAAATTGGTCAGTTCAGGTGCCTATATGGGAAATCTCATTCTGTGGCCACTGGTACAATTCACAGAGAGAAGGTTTTGTACAAAATTTAAGATAGTTTAGGAGATTTGGGGTATAAGGTTTTTCACTTCTTGACTTCCTTCACACCATGTGTTTTTTATATCCAGTGGTGCTTTGGATCAATGAAATATCCAAACTGTAAATACTAACAGGAGGAAAGAGTTGTACCACAAAGCAAACAGTACTCCAAATTGTCATTAACCCTAACTGTGATTTAAATATTTCAGAAGAGGTCAAGTGACATTTGTTCAGGAACCTTACCACTTTCATTACAGTTGGCCAATCTCTCTAAAAATGTCCTCGCTTAGCATCAGGCATGTGAGGAGGTGCTTTTTTTTTCCATATTGTAGTTTCTATTGCATGAGAATTAATTGATTTTTTGTTCCTGTTCCATGGGAAAGTTGAGAAATCGGTTTACAACCTATGAATTATGACTACTTGTACAGATTTGCTAAAGGCAGTCTGGATTTGGAAAAATTTGTAACATTATATAGTCACTCTGGGAGTTCTGGTTGGGCTTGAACTACTCTATCTACTCAGTGAGCTTGTTCATGAGGTCAGTTTTGTTAGCCCTCCTGTAAACCTGCTGATAGCCTCTGCCTGCCTTTAGAAATGCTTAAGCCCTTTCAGCATGGGAAAACAGTCACCCTCTGTCCAGTTCATTGGCATAACTTCTCAATGACTTTTCCTGTGTTTGTCTAAAACTTGAAAAAAGGAAAGAAGTTTGTGTAGCATGTGAGCCTTTGGTCTGTCATTTTTATATATGCTGAAACAATTCAAATACAGTGGCAATCATGTTTCATGGAGGATGATGATGCTTATTTTCATATTTTGTGTGAACTGTGACTAATACAGGCTTTTCAGAGTTACTTTGGGAGAGATGTAAAAACCAGGAGAGGCTTCCAGAAGCTCTCCATAAAGCAGAAGAGCAACATTATCTGAGTTCAAAGTAGAAGGCTTGTTTAGGTGGTTCAATGCTCATTGGAGGGGGAAACCTGGAAAGGACATTTAAAGCCCAGAAACTTGAGAACAGAAGTCCTGAACCATTCTGGAGATGCTGATGTAGGAAAAGGAATGTTCAGTGGAAACAAGAAAGGAAACTAATTTTAGGAAATGCACACCACTCTTATTTTGTCTGTTCCTGGGAATATTTCCTGATGTGAAGGCAAGAACAATAGTGTGTGTGTGGGGGATTTAATTACCTGTATCTCTGTGTCCATTTGCATAAGTTAGCATAAACTACAACCTGGCCCCGACAAAGCCCATCCAGACATGGGACTCCTGGGAGAAAGCACATTTAATTTTCTCATTTACTGTAGATGTTCGTCTGAGCTTGGATAACACACTAATGTTCCTGGTAGCTGGGTGGGTGGGTTGTATGAGCTTATTTCTGTTGACAGGAAGGTCTAATTAAGAGGGGGCTTATGCACAGTGATACACCAGAGAAGCCACGGACTAAACTAGTACCACCATGCTGCTGGTGAGATTAAGTGATATGGTTCTTCATTTTGCTGGAGGGCAATGTTTTCCTCAAAACAGAATATCCCTGAGCTAGTGTAAGGGATATTAAACTCATGCAGATGTATTCAGGCTCTTATAGCTGCTCAGTGTAATGATTTAATTAAATTAATTAAGCCAGAACAGTACTTGAGCACTGAATAATTTATCAAAATAGTTGTAAGGGAAGAATCAAAGCAGTATGTCTCCCCAGATTTTGTCTGGCTTACGGGAAACTTTGTCATGCTGTGATCATCCTCCATAAAAATGTAGGCACTGGACAGCAGTCCTGAAGCAGTTGAGGTGGACTTCATGGAAATCTGTGCTCAGCAAGAGCAGCATATAATATGGGACTGAATTTGAGGCTTCTAGGCCAAAGCTGTTGTAATGAATGTGTAATGAGGGCATATGTGAAGAGCTGTGACACCACGTAGAGGGGTAGAGAGCCTGCCCAGGCTGTCTTCTCAAGAGTAGTGGATGGTACACAAAGTTGTATTCAGAAGCCTTTGTGGTCTGGAGGAAAGTAAGAGAATGCTTGCTGTAGTACTGAGAAGACTGGCAACATCAAAAGTTCCCCCAAGGGTGGGCAGGGATGACTGGTCTTTGTTAACCCTTTCAGGCCACTGCCAACATGAGTGGCATGTGATGGGCCATTATATTTTCTTCAGGCTCAGAAGTCACATGCTGAAATATCAGTTTAGATGAAAAGATTTATTCCAGCTTGCTGGACTTTGCTCGTATAATACTTTTCATTTTACCACATGGATCGTTTTATGTACTTTATGACAGTTGATTCTTGTAATAAGACTTAACTGAATGGCTGAGCATTAATTACATGCACAGTTGATGAACTGTGTCTTGGTAGGGCCTATAGGAAGGTGGAGGAGATCTGAAATACTGCAGGAAACCTTCATATTTTCTTTGTAATGGGTTGGAGCTCAGTTTTTGTCACATTTTAAACTTAGTGTCCTTATGCTGCTTTTGACATTTTCTGCTTTTCCTATTGTTGCTGTACTGTGCTCTGGTCAGCATCCTCCTTTTTTCTGGAAGAACGTTCAGCTGTGTTTCACAATGAACTTATATGTCTGCTTGTGTTTTAAGAAAGACATAATTATCAAGGGATATGCTAAACCACTACATAAAATCTGCTGGTTCATCTGAAGGTCTGGTTGGTAAATAACGATATATACCAGGCAAGAAATTTATAACTAGACAGCTTTATTATTAGAGAATATGGGTGTTCTTTTTCTTGTTTTTTTTTGTTTGCTTACTTACATTTTCCACGAGATTTACTTTATGAAATACTCTTACCAGTCACTAAATTCACTTGCCAATAACATACAGCTGAATTTGAAGTGGAGTGATGTATACAGGAAGTATATACGTGTACTTAATAAATTGAACCTTATAGGAGATTCTTTTTTAGCTAGGCAGATTGTAAATTGGAATTTAGTCTGGATCCTGAGAATACATGCTATAAGGTATTGAGTAACAGGATGACTTTACCAAAACCATTAGGGCTTGTAGTAGTGCAGTGCTGCCTCGCTCCAGCCCTGAGGTGTAGACTGAATGCCACATTGTCTCTGGTTCAGATTCTGCTGAAGTTCATGGGGAAGAGCAATTCCCTGTTCTTAATGAATCTGTCTCTGAGAGGGAATTGTGTCAGCTCTGAACCATGAAACCACTTCCTGGTGCACCTGTGTTTTCCTTGGAGGACTCCCATGCAAACAGGAGTGACGTGGTCTTGCTAAAACCTGTGAGATTCGAGATCAAAGCCTGGGGCAGAAAAGCTCTGGTGGCAGGAGCTGGACAGAACCAGCCACAGTGCAGTGGGCTGTGCAGTGGGGTTTCCTGTGGGAAAACTCAGTCCTTCTGAGGTGATGGCCATGAGGAAAGCCACAGCCAGGGAAAGAACTCCAGTGATACAGGGCTGGATGCAGCTATGCTGTGGTTGGGGAAAGGATGCACATCTCTGCTCCTGCCCTTTGTGTTGCAAAACCAGAAGTCTGCAGACTGGACTGGATTGACAATGGTACCAGAAAGTACAGACTTTGCACTTCCCTCCCTTTCCCCTCTCCCCTGTAAATCAGCACCTCTGAAGCACCAAGAGAGTGGGGTTTTTTTGTGGTGTCTCATGTAAATAAAGATTAGTTGGATTAGTTATCTTCTACAAGTAATTGCAGGGTAAGAAGCCTTGCTAAAATTTCCAATTCATATAAAACAAACACTGAAATCTGGCAACCATGAAAACAGCTACTCAATCTCTAGCAAAGGTGTTGTCAATTTTCTTTTAATCCTTTATGACAGTGGCTTAAGTCATGATATAAAGAAAACTGCTGTTCTACAAGGCTGCTTTTTGCAAACTCGCAAGAGTGAACTGTATTAAATCTGTCTAAACAACACTGTGTCCAAATGCCTATTGGTAATTAGGATCCTGTTTGTTAAGATTGGTGTAAAGAATAATTACTCTGGAGGCATCCATATCAGTGGACAACAGACCTGCATCTCAAGAGACAATGGCATTAATTGTAAAGTGTGTGTTTTTTTCTCTCTGCACAGCTTACATCAGCCTGCTTTGCAAAATCTAAAATCAGCAAGTAATTTAGCTTTCTTTCAGTGCTTCGTAGACTAGAAACTGAGGATTTTAATTTCCTTAAAGGACTGGAAAAAAACCCCAACCAAAAATCAATGACCACTCCAAATCTAGTTAAGTGTGGAAGCAGCATGTTCACTGAAGAGACTAGTTTATTGTCCTATATCCTATGGTATTTTTTGATGATGAGTTTGCACTATTCATCCAGATGGCATATTTGTTTCACTGTCCATCACATCTGATAGCATAGCAGCTTGAAATATTTTTGTCAGTAAATACTGAACTGTTGCATTTTGTTCACCAACATAACTCTCTGTCAGCTTTTTGATACAGAGGGGGGAAAAATGACCTGTGTCATCATCATCTCGACTATGAATTTATTGTGGGAATTTTCATGTGAAAGAGTATAAAAATGCTATCAGAGATGCTTATGATGTTGGTTACAGTACTAAATCATGAAACTGGAATATGTGGTTGTATGGTGTTTCTAGGAGTTCTTAATCCCTCCAGGGCCCTGCTTCAATAAAGAGGTAGATATAATGATTTGTTTTGTTTACAGTGTGCAAAGGTAATATCTCATATTATTCCGATGAGTACAGAGTTAGGAGCACATTAAATGTTTAAAATCTGTTGGAGAAAATGATCTACAAATGGAGAGTTTTCCTATTTTGTGCCATATGCTTTTATGACTGCAGACGCTCATTGTTTTGAAGTAGTCTGCAGATAGGAGTGAGTTTGTATTTATGATTTTAATCGTGTTTACTTCAATTAAAAATTAGGTTCATAGTTCAAATAGCAAAGCCTCTGGCATGGTAATTGTTTCTAGCTGTAATGAGTGCAAAAAGGACTAAAATGGAAACTGGATTATAACTGTATTATTTTATAGTTTACTGGGAAAGCCAAAAGCCAAGTGAAGATTGAAGTGACATAATTCTGACTTCCCCTGATCAATAATATGTGATATAAGGGTTTTTTATGTGCACAACAACACATTGGAATTACAGAATGGTCTCTGAATTGTGCCTGTGTGTGAATATACCCTGTGTGTCCCCCCCCTGCAATGCGAAGCAATATAGTGATGAAGATGAAATTGGTTTGCATGAAAAAGAAAAAAGCTGTTGCGTGCCATTGAAGTACACTGTTGCAGAATTAATTTATAGGAGTCTTTGAGATTTCATTAAACAAGAGGTTTGTAGAATTTAAAGTAATAACAAAGCAGCTTTTAGTGAAAATCGATGAGTAACAATATTGTGGATTGTCAATGACCTTAATGAGGCCATAATGAAGATAGTAGTATATTTAGAATACAAGAGTTTGTCTAGTAAAATTGTGAGCTGAATCAGTTGTTATAAGCTATATAAAACACTGTAGATACTTTAAAGAATTTTCATTATAAAAAAGCAGACTATATAAAGTTAAAATAACGTAAATGACTTCACTGTTGCAAAAGTTTAAAATTCTACTTAATGCCTTTAGACTTAAAGTAGTCTAACATACACTTTGCTCACAAATTCTTGTGTCCAAGCAATTACTTTGTTTACCCATAAAATTTTTCAGTGAATTTAATTTAAACTGGTGCATCTCGCTGTGGATCCTCTGGAGGCACAGTTCTCGTGTAGATTTAGGTTAATTTCTGCATAATCACTTCTGTCAAGTCCAAATAAACTTTGTTCAAAGTGATTTAAGTGTGTCCACAGAAACTCTTTAACTCTTTTAACTATGCCTAATTATCATGCCTTTGGATGTTTCATTTGAAAAGGGGAACTAAAAAAAAAGATATAGCTTCACTCTCTGGATATTCAAGAAGTCCGATTAGGTAGCAAACATTTCTTATTCTGCACTCTGAATATTGCTGGTTGTTTTTATTATCTTTGACCATAAAAAGTGAATAATGTTTATTTTTAACATTAGTAGTAGTAGTATAACTTTTAATAATTTTTGTCTCTAGGCAAAATCCTGTGCCCCCTGAAGTATATAGGATTTGTTGCCAGGGATTTGAGTTTGGATTTCACATTTAGTTCTTGTGGGTCTGATGTGATTAAAAGTTTCCTCCTTTGGTGAAAAAGATCTTTCACATTTTCCTATACAGGACACTTAGTCTTCTCAAAAGACAACTTAGCCACAAGTGCTCTTGCCTTTATTTTCCCCACCCTGAAGTTGTGCAGATGGAGGCAACTGACTGAAAATAATACAGCTGGCAGCAGCCGCGTCTCCAGCTCTGAGCTGCCAGGACACCTCTCTTGTCCACAATGCCACCCTCTTTGGGCTTTCAAGCGTGTGGTCAGGACCTGCTGCTCTCAGAGTGTGACCTTGTACTCAGACCCCTCGTGCACTCCCTCCATGGGGGCCCTTGGTCGAGGTGATCAATCCAATGGCACTTCGGCCAATGTCCACAGCCTTCTGAGCAAAGCTGTTACAGGTATGATGAGTTTTAATAGCTGGTGGGCGAGTGGTGTGGCAGAAGGTTCCCCTGGTTGCTGTGTCCTTGCCTGTGTGGCAGCTTTGTAGATAAGGAGTTGTTGCTGCTTCCCAAAAACTTGCTGCAGGAGGTCTGAGGAGAGGTGGGGGTAAGGATGTGGAGTGCCTGATGGGCAGCAGAAAAGCTGGCAGCTGGCATAAGGCCAAATCCCAGGAGCCATGGACAGCCAAAGGCTGTGTGGAAGGGGCTTTCCAGGCTGCGGGATGTGGAGTTCATGGCAACATTAAGTTGCGGATGCAGGGCAAACCTGAATAAACATGTTTGATAGGGGACACTTCATGAAACCTTTTATGTCTGGCCTGCTTACTTAGTCATCAAGGTTTTGCTGGTTTTTAAAAATTGCCTGTTCTGGGAGCAAATCCAATGCAACTTGGACTTTGGTTTTGTAAGACCTCTTCCTATTTTCATGGAGTATTCTGTAAGAAAGAAAAGTAACAAATGCAGGTAGTGCTTCTTCAAAACCCTGGCAGACACCGGGTCCTATTGTAAGATGGCTTTTCATGTAATTGATATTATCAACAGTATATTTAAAAAAAAATAAAATTAAAAATCCTGCCCACACAGTTCATGTTATTAGTTTCTTGAGGCGTGGCTGAATTGCAAGCCTTGGGCTTTGCATTTTCTACTTTTCATGTCTCTAGAAATCCACCTTAGCTTTAGGAATTTTCTCCATGTTTTTTGCTCTCATTTTAATTACAAAATATTTTTTTAGATCCTGTAGACCAGCAGCAAAAAGAGGCACCAGTATTACTGTTGCTGCAAATAATTCCACAGTCTTTGCTATTGGATCAGCAGGTGACCTTATACATGGAAAAAGGTTGCTCACAAGCTGCTTTCTTCTCTTACTACAATGCTTCAGGGCTGCTTGTCAGTATTATTTCTTCCTGGATGTGCAAATTGTTTCAGAAAACTAATAACTGTCATAGGAAAATGCAGAGTTCCTCTGTGCTGTGTGAATTTTCAGGGTTTTGCTTCTCCATTTCTTGATTAACTTGCTTATTTGTTTTAGTTTAAGTATGTTCTTCTCAAGTGAGTATGGCATGTTTTCAAGGACTGGTGACTCCCTATATTTTGAATATAGGATGGTGTTGAAGTTATAATTGGTTTGACCATTTTGCCAACTGTTCCTCACAATCTTTTCAAAATAGTTTTGTAAATAAATCAGACCCTGTAGTACAAAACTTGCATAAAGGAGGTCCAAGCTGTTATCTTTCATTTATATTACAGAAAACACTTTACACATTTCTAGTGGTACAAATGCAAAAGTTTAGTAATTGAACACAAATGCACTTTTATGATAAATTTAAAATGAGTGAAGTATCCTAGAAATTGGAGAAATGTGTCATCTTGCAGCTTTGAAAGCTACTTTATGTTTCATTTGCAGCAGGTGAAGTTACACGTTAAGGAGTGTGACTACCCAGCCATACAATGCTTCACTTAGAGCTGTGATTTGTAGCTTATTCAACCAGAAATTTCTTAAGACAAGGATAATCATTTTGAAAGCAAAGAACACAAAACCTGACCTACTAGCCTCTTTTTTTTTTCTTTAGGCTTTTATCTCACGATTCATCTGGGGAGTGGGGGGGAGAACTCTATCTGCTTCTCAGACAGACTGTCATAATTTCTACTCAGAGTGCAGCAGGAATACACTGCTATAGCTACAAGGCCATCCTCAAGGGGCACAAATCTGAGCAGAAAGAAAGAGCATTATTGCCAGACATGCCTTTGGTCTCTGACCTGCCTGAAACCTATCAGGAGGCATCACGGGAAATGGGGACAGAGCAGACAATTGCTGCGTTTCTCCAGGAATGGTCATGTCCATTTCTAGCAGTTATGTGGATGCTGTGCTGCAGGGATAAGTTGAGGGGAGGTAACAGAGCATTGGCAAAAAGCAGATAATTCTATTTTGCCACCTTTTCTGTAGTACCCATCCTCCTGTAAAGTATCTGGTGGCAGTAAGGTGGTCCTGCCCACCTCCTGCCTGGAGTTGGATGTTATTTATCGTAAAAACGGTAATGCTTCGTTTCTCAGATATATTGATCTCCTGGAAAGATAGCTCTTATTGTGAATGAGGACAGCTCTTCCTTGTCTGCTCTGGGCTGAAGTTAATTATAGAAATGCTTCAGTCCCTTTGTGAAGGGCAGTAAAGAAAAATAAAATGAAACTCTGAATGAAGATTAAAGTTGGGAGCTAAGGAGGTATTCTTTTCAAAGCCGTGTAAATACAGTGCTTATCCCTTACCTCCTTGGTAGGTGTGAGTGAGCTGAGGAATACATTTCATTTTTATGCTTGTAACATGTATAGGTCAGGTGCAGAGTTACAAACCATAGTTAACCTTCAGCATTTCTTTATAGGAAGCACAGTGGGGGTTTTTTGTGCATGTCAACTTGACACTGTTCATAACATTGTAACCTTAATAATTAGAATGTGTATGAAGAAAAAAAACTGGGAACAGAAAGAATTAGAACAAAAGCAATAGTGTGGGACATATCTGAATTCACAGTCCCATGTGCTAAACCAGATAAGATTTTTTTTTCCTTTTTAGTATCAGAGAAAACATTATCTTTCATTCTTGAAAAAGCATAGGCTTTCCCTTATTGCTTTGCTCTTCTCTCAGCATTTCATGTCTAGTTCTGTGGCCACAACTGATTTTCTGGTGCCTTGACAGAACTGACTTGTGCACTCAGATTCTGCCCCTCCTGGCCATCACCAATTGTTTAGTTGGCTGACTCTGGTCATGTCCCATGACACTGAAGTCACGAGCTGGAGTGTGGAGATCTTTTCTGTTTGTGAAGAGAAACTACATAACTGGCTTTATAATAAAACAATAACCCAAACCTGTTACCATTTGACCAGGGAATCACATTCCTGGCAAAAACATTTTTTTGCTGGGAAGAAATAAGCAAATTTGCAGTGGAATAAAATTTAATTAGTGTAAATTATAGTAGCCAAAATAATAAAAAAACAATAACCCAAAACCACCAAGCTTTTGATCAGACCCACTGGACTTTTCCATAAAGCTAAATTGTACTTTTCATTTGCAAATGCTGTCTTCAGCCTTGAGCATGATGCTTCACATTTTGCTATCTAAAATAATCCATTATTTTTCATCTACTGTAAAGCATACAGTGAATGAAGATGCTACTTTTATTCATTTCATGAATCAAGTGCCAAAATTTCAGCCAACAGTACTTGAAAAAATAAAGAAAGAGTTCAAGAAAATGAGAGCTTTGCAATGCAAATTTCCTAGGTGGATTTCTGGGTAAGGGTTAGAATTGGAATATAGTTTCATACCTTTGGAAAAGGTGTTGTTTTGAGAAAGTGTGTTCATTCCTTCTTTCCTTGCACACTTTTTTAGCAAACATAGATAGTTTATATGATAGAAAAACATATAAACTACTGCAGAATGGCTGAGCTCATCAACCTTAACCCTGACTTGTAAACTACCATGTTTCATTCCTTGGTCTCAACTTCAGCGGAAATTGCTAATTGTATAGTTGGTTCATGATGCAGCTAAATGTCCACTAGGGATTAAGGCGAGATCACAAATCTCTTAACTCATGACCTCAGACAGACATGAGCATTGGCCTCCAGAGATGAAAGGCTGATACACAGCCCCACTACTGCCATCTCCCCATTGTGACCTTGTCCTCAGTAAAGTCAAGGATTATCAGGGCTTTGTGGGTTTTAATATTAGATAGGTGTGAATACTGAGTAACTACAAGGCAAAGAAAAATTAGAAAATGTGGACCAAAAAAATTGCAGTAGGGAAAAGGAAAAATTTATAAAGCTCAGTTATGGAAACAGATGAACCTTGCGTGTTTCTGACAATTCCAGGTACTCAGATGAATCTCAGGAGATCCAGACAATGACCAGTTCATTTTACAGCAAATAAACAGGAATAAAACACCTGAGCAAACCCCAAAATGATGTCTTAAAGCTTTTTCACTAAATTTTAGGAAAAAACAGATTTTTTTTTTTAAAGAATCCTTGTTCCTGTTAATAAGAATTAGAGTGGATCTTTAAATTTCTTCTAGAGTGATATCAATAAAGATGACAGGTAAAATGGGCTAAACAATGACAGTAAAAGTTATAAGTGACATTTCCCTTTTTGAAAGATGATGACCTGATGATTCAAGTCACGGCTGTGGAAACATTAAATGAAGATGATGCTAATGTCCTTAGCAATGAGTTGAACAAAAGATTTGGGAATTTTCAGAGATGACACAAATTTAGCCAAGGTAGTGAAGTGTAGTGGCTAAGACTTATCTAAGAACAGATTTTATAGTATGAAATGAATACTGAATTCAATTGGAAATGAACAGAGGTGGTAAAATTTTAGATCACTGATTTACTTTTGCAGCAAATTTATTCCCTATTTTATGAAAGAATGATTTCAAAATATTTTATGTTACGTGCAGAGTTAGTGACTGCACTAAGATGATTATTCTTCATTTTATAATGTATAAACAAAAATGACCCTTTATCAGGAGTGCTGGATTGGAGATGATGTAGCATTTTGTAAGGGATGACATTCTACTATATTGAAGTGTTTTTAGGCCATACGTGGTTCTTTTTGTCATGGGATGGTGCCATCCAAGACCCTCCTTGTATTTGCACATCAATGTGTGGCTGTCTTGGAAGAGGAGACCTACAGAGAGCCCAATCTGATCCCAGGTCTCTGATCCCAGGTCTGGTCCCATTGCAGTGTGGTGGGATGTTGCTCCTTGTTTGACATGAAGTAAGGCTGCAATTTAAACTGAAACAATGGGCATGCCTCTCTCATTTTTGCATTTAGAATGGCTATCATGAGAAAGACTGCTGTGAATAGCAGAGGAAGTTTAAGGTAGCTATTAAAGATTTTGATGCTGTTAGGTTGAGTGAGCTCTTTTGTAATTTAATAATGTAAGTAATCTTGCAAGTATTTTTTTTTAAATAAGCATGATTAGCAATTTGAACCTTAATTTATGATTTAGGAATTTGCTGTATCTCTCATAGTAGCAGAGAAAATAACTTCATTAAATTTGAAGAGATCTTCTTGAAATGTTCAAAACATAATGACTGTTTTTCTAGGGTCTTTAGGACATTTGCCAAACCAAAGCACTTCATCAGATCTGATTGCCATGGAAAGCAAGATTAGAGACATTTCATATTTAATGTGCAGGCTTTTGTGTAATTTTTAAATATACCTTTTTTAAAATGAACAAGTCAATTGAGATAATAATTTGTTTTCTTGTCAAGCACTGAAAACTGTCTGAAAGGATGGTAAATTCTTTATAAGGAAACATTGCTTTGTTTTTCCAAGACTGTCTGTTCCCTTAAAGTTAGGAATTTTCAAAAAATCCAGTATGATTGCACTTAGAGTTTCCTAAGGGAGGACAAAGCCATCATTTCCTTGTGAAAATGAGATGCGCCTTGAGCAAGCTTGTTAGTTTTAGTACCAGGTCCATTTTGCTGATTCTTTTTTCTTGACAGAACATTATTTGATGATTGTGAAAATAAAGTGATGCAGAACAGATAGAGAGGTATCAGGCCTTGACAGAAAAGCATTTAACCACGTGATTAAGTCTTTTTTTACATACTAGAACATCTCCCATCCACCCCATCTTAATTTTAGGTCTGTGATTTAATTTTTTAAAATATTCAGCACATGGTCATTGTTCCTAATTGTGTTTCTAGCAGGAACTCCTGATGTATGTATTTTGGCAGTGCTTCATTTTCCCTGTGATGCTGTTCCTGAAAATGCACGTTTTGCCAGCACCTCTACAGTTTCTACCTACCATGTTTATAAATCTCACTGCCCCGTGTATGACAACTGAAAGGATAACTTTTGAGGCAGCATTCACACAGTGGCGGGTGTGTGTCTGCTTTAATGTGAGTTACTGTAGACAGCCCTTTGTAATATCAGAAGTTTAGAGGAAGGTGTTTATAATGTACGATGCGGATTCCCTTACTTTAACGAGATACCACTCCTCTGGTATGTAAAATTGACATGAATATTTATGAATCAAACACTAAATCTACTTGCCCACCTTTCATTATGTTGCTGACATTCTAATGAGGTTTCACTCGCTTGTCAGAAAGTTGCTTCCCTTGGATGAATTGGCAAAGAGAAATTTTGCGGCATAGATTTGCACACAGATTATTGCCTGGGTTTTCTATGCGAGTAACAAACTCCGCTTTCCAACTGCAACTTCACGTTGGACTTGGAAGGATTCGCTGTAGCTGCTGTACACTGTCTGCAGGATGGGGGATAAGGAAGGACATTTCACACCGTGTTCAACTGCAGGATGGAAATGCCCTAAGCCTGGTGCTCCGCCTCTTCTCTCACCCGGGGCTCATTAAGCCGGATAACAGCGCTGGCGCTCGTTCTCTAAGGCGGGGTGGGTGTCCCCCTGATGAGTCAGGGGGCAGCCCACCGCTTGGCAGACCCAGTGGGTGATAAATGTCCAAAGCCCTCCAGGCTGACTACACATTTTTCATCATTAATCCGGCCTATTGTGAGCTGGTCACTCACATCGATTCCAACTAGAGGGCATCATCTGCCGTTAAGAGGGTGATGACTCGCTAAAAATGAAGGCCTGAAACTAATCAAATATAGTTAGAACCTTTGCTGGCAGCTTGCTTGGATTGCTCTAGGGCACTAATAGGGAAGCTGCAGACATGTGGGCAGATCCCTTCAGGCACTTGCGTGGCTTTGTATAGGAATGTGATGGTTTCCTTTGACAGCATGTCGTGTTATCAGAGCTATTATTGAGTCAAACGCTGTTATGAGAAATTCTTCTGTGTCTTTTTGCATTTTTTTTCCTGGTTGTTTTGCAAGGAAAAAAAAAAAGACCAAAAGAAGGGTGAATTTGGAACCGTAATATAACACCCGTCCTGTTAAGTCAAGATCACACTAAATGATCGTGCTATAAAGAGAAAAGAATTCCCTGTGCAGCGATCTTTGTCTGCCTATCAAATCATCTGCCTGTCTTTTCTTCTGTTTAGCTACTTATTTATCTATTTATCTAAAGGCTTTATTTCTTTTGTTTAAAAGTAACACATATGCCTGGCTTGATGCCTTATTCAGTGTTTGCCTTTGAATAGTTATAATTTGTTTGTATGGAGTGAGTCCAGCTGAGAAGTAAAGGCTGAAGATCTCTGTAAATCACAGCCTCAAGTGAAATTACAGACTTTACAGCAATTGTAGAAATTACTGAGTTAATGTGTTTGTAAGCAAATTGTCCCCCGTGGTTTTTCCTCTTCACCTCACTGAGCGTGTGCCTCTTCTAAAAGTTCATGTCACTAGAGGTTCCCCTTGGAGGAATTTAACACTGCTGGAAGAGAGCCCTTTTCAAGAATGTATCCATTGTTGGCAGAAGGCTTTCCGAGAATTCGAACTGCTGGGGGGGCCCCCAGCCCTCCTGGGATTCTTTTCTGGGGTTCTACTGAGAGTGCGTGTTGGAGAAAGAATGTTTAATTGGTAGCTCATAAAGCTCTCTCGTTGCTAAACGCCTTGGCCACAGTAAAAAGTTCGTAAATACATCACACAGCGTTCTACTTTGTTTTTATTGCAAGATGTGCAAAGGATGCCTAGTGGCAACTTTTCAGAACGTGAGGCTGTTGCTCTTTTTGAGCATTGATTTAGTCCTCTTGTAAGCAAGTTCAACTTCCAGGTCATGTTTCCTTGGAAAGCTGTTTATACTACAGGAGCAACCACTTTATGTTGGGAAGAACTGCTGGGAGTGCCAGTCTTGGCCATTCATTTTAGCATAATGCATTGATGAAGTGGTCTACTAAAAGACCCCCAAATAACAAAAAGCATGCTCCTCCCCCCCTCCCCCCCTTGACACATAAACACACACTAAAAAAAAACCAAAACGAAACAAAACCCGGGGCTGGTTTCCTCAAAAACAGCTGTTGTTTGGAACTGAGGGGTGAGAGGAAATTCCCTGCTGCAGACTTTCTTAGCCTCAAACAATCTCATTGAAAGCAAGCTAATTGAGGGGCTCCAAACCGGCTTTGTCACTGGGATCGGTGCACGCTGGGGAGGAGCCGGCGGGGAATTCGCGTCACAAATGCCCTGCTGCTCTAAAGGAAAACATGAATACAGATGCAGCCTAAGGGTCACAGTTTTGTCAGGACAAAATGGACTTAGATAACCAGCTCCCACTGAACTCATCCAGGCTGCAAACTTTTTCTGCTAACCTTTAAGTTTCGGTGCCTTTACCCTGTGGTAACTTGTCTTCAGTTAGGGTGCAAATGCCTTTCTGAAGGTTTTACCACCATTATGGATTTTACCCAGGAAACTGCAATATAATTCAATTACTTATGGGACTAATCACTTCTTAAATGTAAAAGCACATTCTTCTGTGCTTCTTTGGATTGTTCAGTTTTGTGTCATGGCCGTTCAAAGGACATCACATTTGTATGAAAAAGGTAAAACTACCTGGCTGTTAGATATCAATTCCAGTGATACATTTTCTTTTGAAATCCCAGACATACCTTTTATGCAAATATTTGTTGTTGGCATAACAGGTACCCTGATAAGCTATATAAAGGCTTTCCCAGATTTCCCAGGATTTTATTTCATTTTCCTCTGTCAAATCCAGATCATATTAGTCCAGAACAAGGAATATTCATTTTCCACACTATTTGGTTTCTTAAACCACTGTCTTAGGTTTTTGTTTCTTGTTTTTATTGTTCTAGCATTGTAGATGCCTGAGTATTTTTTAACATCATTTATGACATTTTGGTAATTTGATTCAGGGATTGTTACATGTATTTCTTGTGTATTCAGCATCTTCCATAAAGTGAGCTACCTTAATTCTCCTACTCACAAGTAAATGAATGAATTATTACTTTGCTCCCACATTCAGAGGCCAAGAAAAGATTTTACAAATAATATCAAAGAGGAGAGAAGTCAGCCAACTGTGAAATTACTGATCATCTGGATTTTACCTCCAGTTTTGACTGCATATAGTGAACTGGAATAAATGCATTTTCTGCAGTATACAGCACTTCTACTTTATAGTACTTTATACCAGTTTGCTTCTGTTGATTACATGTCCATCTTACTAGAGCAGAAGTAGTGTGCTGGATAGTTTGTAGCATATTTTCTAGTGAACCTTCAGGAGAGGTTATATGGGGCAGGAGAGGGGAAAAGTCCTTTTAATGTATATTTGCCCTTAAGAAAAATAATCTGAAGAGAGATTTCCCTTCTAAAAATGGAAATAGCATTTCTTCATAGTGTTTTGATACTAATAGACACTACAAAATAACTGATGCATAATAATCCTTTCTCACTTACGGTAGTGTGTAGTGAAATGAAATGATCTTGTGTTGAGTGTTCAAGAGTACATTGTATATATTAAACCTTAACTTTGGTTGCTGGTTGGGAAGGAAGGAGCTCAGCCAACTAAGTCTGCAGTCTTGCTCCTGGATCAGATAAGCAGAGCTAAGCCTTTCTTAAAGGAGTCAAGCTTTAGGAAGTTGTAAATAAGGGACCCTCAAGACTAATCTGTCATCATGCTTGTGGCGGGTTTTGGCTGACCTGCATTATATATGCAAAGGGTGATTGACTATATATATAATGCAAGGGAAGTTTATCAAAATATCAATGACCCTGTGACAACAAATACTTCAAGACTAATTTTAGAGTGAGAGCAGTATGTTTATAATAAAAGGGGTGAGATATTGTGCTGTGATCTCAGTTAGCAGGGCCTTTAAGAAAAAAATCCCAAACACTTTCCCGAAGAGGACATTGCCATTTTGTTGGCGGGACTCTGCTGTGTCCTTAGTGGTAAAGCTGCTTCAGCAATCCCCTGTTGCTGAGGGTGAAAAGAGCATAATGTGGGGGTTGATTGGTTATTGCTTTGCTTGCTGGCCTATTTCAGCAGTTCAGAGCTCAGCTTCATCATATTCCCAAGCAATTCCACTGGCAAAACTGGGGAAGCCAGAAAACTGCAGCACAAGTGACAGGAAGACATTGCTGGGAGAAAGTGTAATGGGAACTTTGGAAACTGGCACTGTGGGCAGAGGAAAATACAAGGTCAAATTTCAGTCTGGTACACTTCAAGATAAGTATGCACTCAAATATTTTGCTATTCTGGAGCCTGTATTGAGTCACTTTGTATGTGTTGCTGCTTGAAACAGTAAAGAACTGATGCCTGTGTGAGAAATAAAAGAACATGGTTTTATTACAAGCAAATAGTCAATTAACTCAGGAATTATTTTTAGGTGCACCGTAGAAGTTGTAAGGTATCAGGTCTTGTCTGGAACTGGTGCCAGGGACAATCTGCGGGCAGGGATAGGGAACTATGAAAGTAAATAAAGATATGGCTGAAATGGGCCCCCGCCACATGGCAAAATTCTTTGTGTGCAGAAGAGGGGGTCATTCTGACCAGGAGACCCCCTCTCCCTGCACAGGGGGGCATACCAAACCCAATCAGAAGAAGAGGCCCACTCCTCTCATTATGTTAATAAGGCATGAGTCTTGGAATACATAAAAAGCATGATTTTTGGGTGGAGGGTGTGCTTTTTGGACCTTCTTGGCCGGGGCACCCAGCACGTGCTGAAATAGAAACTTTCCTTTTTCTGCTAAACTTATCTCACAGATATTTGTATCTTCACTAAATTGAATAAAAAGGGATTGTTTTTCACAGCCTGCAGTGTCACAACTCTTTAGTTCTCAATGTTGTTTTTGCTTTGGAACACGTTTAGATTAAATTTGTAAGTTAAATTGGGTTAAATGTTGCTTGATTTAATGTATTATAACCTCCTTAAGCAAGCCTCCTCTTTCTATGCGTCCTTTCCAATTCTGTGATGCACAGCAGGTTCTCCCTAGGCCCTCTGCAGCTTTTTGTGCTTGTTATTTGTTTTGCATGGATAAAGGGAAGTTTTACAAACACCAAGGATACTTTAGTATGCTTACATACAGCAACTGTGTCTGTTCTGTGGTGCTGGTAGACCCTTACTTTGTTGAGTTAGGTGTAATTTCACAGCTCGCCAGCGTCAAGGCTGTGGCAGGCTTTGGGGGCTTGGCACACACATTCTTTCTTGATGCAGTGTCCACACAGGTTCCTCAAACTGCTCCATGGTATCTCCTCATCAGAAAGTTTCCATTAGCTTGGATCTCCTGGTGCTGCTGATTCTGTAACTATGTCTAAGGTAAAATGAGGTGCATTAGCATGAGGAGTTTAGATCTGTAATAGGGTAACTCAATTTGAGTGAAATCTCTCAGAGAACTGTGACACAGTCAGTGCCTCGAATGAGAAAATTTGAGCTGTATAGCAAGGTAAAAGCTGGTCTCAATTCAGTTTTTTGGCCCATGGAGCCCTTGGCAGGAAAGAATGCAAGAACAGCCACTGAAGTCATCCTTGAATGCTGTTCAGTGTGGCAGAAGTGTTGGACATTAGAGAGAACTTCTGTATTCTTTTGTAAAACATCAATGTTCTGTGGTGGAGAAAATAACTTTTTCCCTATAGGTTGAGTGTGGAGCCTTTGTCATGTGGGGTTTTTTGCCTGCAGGAACCACAGCTTTCATTCCTTGGACTTAAGCCACAGTATTGATGTGAGAAAAATCTCTTTATATTAGATTGAGGACAACGTCCAAAAAAATAATCCACGGAACAAAGAAAATGATATGAGCAGGAAAGATTTAATCACAACACGTGTTGGGTGCTCAGGTCACCAAATTTCCAAGAGCACACCTCCCGATTCAAAATCCCCTTTTTTTAAACATTCTTAAGGTCCAACCCGTTTTATGATGTGGGGAGTCGTTTCTTCTCCTTGGATTGCCCCCTGTCATGCCAGGGTCGGAGTGTCAGGCAACATGGCAGCCTCCATCTGCCTGTATGGCCAGCCATGTGACATGAGGCTCTGATGCAATTGCCCTATTCCCGAATGCTTAGTCCCTGGCATGCATTCCAAAACTGGACTGGATGCCTTACAACTTTGGCGGAGTGCCTATAGGTTAGTAACAAGAAAAAACAAAAATAAATCTTTTGTTAGTACCCTTTGTCCAGTTCATCTGCTTGTAATAAAACCGGTCTTTCCATCTATCATATTGAGGGCACATCAGCCACAGTGTCCAAATGAAAATATCTTTTCAGAAGAGAAAAATGTAACATCTATGTAGCCTGATTAGTCAAATCACTGGGCATGAAGGTGGGGGTGTGCCAGGACCTCATGCCAGCAGTTATTGCCTCATGTGGTCTTAAACCAGCTTCATAATCTGGTTGATTAGAGGAAGTATTTCTCCTGTCTGTGGGGTGTAGAGGGAAAGTTGCTCTGTGACTGAATTAGAGACAGTGTCTCTAGAGGAAATGGAAGATTTCATTCTGGCTGTGCATATATCCCCTTTTTTATGATATTTGGAATGATATTTGGATAGATTTCATATGAAAGTTGCTTTTCAGGGACCTAGATAAATTTAGCACAAAAGAAATAGGAAAAAAAAAAAAGTATTACCTTTTGTTCCTGGTATCATCAACATGCTGATGCTTGGTTTTTGAGAAGGCCCGTTGGTGCATAACATGTTAATATGTCATGCAAATCTGTTGTGTTTTAATGTATTCTGGTGTGTTTCCAGTAGAACATCAAAATCTCGTAATGGACTGCAGTGATTCCAAGCACAGTGAGTGATAGAGTACCATAATTTTCCATTGTGTCAGCAAACATTGTGTCATAACAGGTGTTTTAATTATGTTTTCAGATGTTCAGTAGGTAGAGATTGGTTGTATTAAAACTGTTATCTTTCAAGTTGTGTCTTTATGACCATAGCACTCAGTAGCTGGATGCAGGCCCAAGGTGATACATCTTGTAAAGCTTATGTATGCCTTGACATGGCTGTGAAGTAGGGAAGGTCAATACATACTTGCATCTCTTCAGTATGCATACAGTGTGGCTGCAGGAGCCAAAACATCAGTGCTAAAGAGGAAGCTTTATGATAGCCATGATGAGAAAGAAAATGTGGATGGCAGGGTTGCATTCAGGCTGCCTTATGCATTTTGCAGGTGTCAGTGTAGGATGCTGCCCTCTCTGGCACACTGATCCCTGGGGTAGAAGAGTAGTGCAGCTTCCCACCACATTCTCAGACCATTCCTCATATTGGCTGACCTGTTTTCATACAGAGCAGGAACACATCAAGACTGTGTAAAGTTGTGTGCTGTACAAGTTGCCTTTTTTTGAGTGTTTGTTCTTACATTGCAGCATTGGTTGGTGACCACGTTTACTTTGAAGCTCTGAGGAAACAGAGAGCCTCAGCATCCTGCAAGATCTACACATTTAATCCTTGTATTCCTTACTGCCATGCCCTGCTACCTTCCCTGCTAGAGATTAGAGTTTCAAAACTTTTACGTCTCTTTGCATTATTTGGTTGACTCAAATCTACCCTATTTCAGGCAGGAGCTCAGTTTGTGTACGTGAGCCTGAGGACCAGCACCTGCACCTTCATATCCTTCCTGCTCTTGATCTGTGCCAAGCACTGATAGGTAACTTAAAGGCAGACAAGTCATGATGCAAGCTGAAAGGAACAGTTTAATCAGTTGTATGTAGACAATAATAAAATGTTTCTTTCAGAATTTTTGCTTGAAGTAAAACCATGCAGGCAAATTTTTCAGAATAGTCCGATTTTGTTTTTTTTTCTTTTTTTTTTTTTTTTTTTTTGAGGAACCTTGATTTTTTTATATGTCTAAATTGAGGCATCTCTGAAGTATATGTTTTACAAGGGCAGATAATCAGTACTTATGGAAAATTGTGCCACTTGAGAAAAAGGGGAGAATAGTGGGGGAGGGATCCCAAAGTAAAAACAATCAAAATCACAGGTAAATTAAAAATAATAAAGATTCCCAATATGAGCCATACTTTTACAGATGAAATCCTGCGACTCTTGCCAGGGGTAAAATTGATCCCTCTGTGAAGAGCCCACCCTTGGCCTCTGCTGTACTTTCCTTCCACTTGAATGCTATTTTGAGATTTCAAGTGGAACTTAAGTGGTAGGGATGTGATGGGCAGTCCTTCTGCACAGTTTTGATTTTAATAGGCGCAACAGGTAGCGTTTCATAACATAGCACAAGGGTATAAATTTAGTCCGTTGAAGGAGTCTTTGTCATCTTTTGTGAGCCATACAAGTAAGGAAAGGAATATAAATGCAGAGCGCTTTTCTAAATACTGTTGTATTCAGACACATTCAAATTTCCTGTGATGAAAATGATTAAATGAGAGGTTTAAATTCTTTCCACTTATGACAATAAAGTTTAAAAAAAAAATAATGCACAACATTATTGCATGCTTGTGTCAAAATATTGTTCACAAATAAAGTCCACATACTCCTTGTGTGACTGCTCTTTAAATTTCTAGTGGAAGGTATGTGTTTTTATTGATCAGAATGTATTACCATCCACTTAGAAAAAAATTTGAACTTGATCTTTGTGCAATAAGTGATCTCCTTAATTGAATACATGTCCATGTGATGAGCTGTACTGCCCAGGGAACATCTAATGTGGTAACAAATGACAGGCCAAACAATGAATGAATCCATGTGAAGAGTGAGCTATGAGTGTCCTTTCTTCCTGTGAGGGAGCACTTTGCATGAGAAGCTGGAGAGTTCTGCCGGCAGGGATGTGAAAGGCCATGCCAATGGATGGTCCCCGGTTCCTCCTGCCCCAAAACCCTAGCCTGGCATTCTCAGATACACTGAAACTGCACCCTGCCTGGAATTTGAAGCATTTTTATTAAAACTAATTTATCTGAAATAGGATATTGTCTGAGGAGGCAAACAGTCTGACCAGTTTTTAGCAATCTGACTTTGTGTGAGATGCATAGTTACAGTGGTAGGGACACGTGCCATGTGCCTGCAAACTTCATTATGTGGTAAATTGTTTACCACCTTTTCATTGCCTCTGACCTGCTAAACAGTCCACTCAAGAGAGCCTATTAGTCTTGACCTAATTAATATTAATGGACTGAAGCTACTTATAATTCAGGTTTAAATAGGCCATCAATCTTAGGCTTGCTTGTGAGTGGCACAGTCCTCGCTGCTTTGTTCCTTGCCCTATGTCAGTATCTTCAGTCTTCTGGAATTACTGTAATATTTAAAAATAAACACCTACCATGCTTGCCAGTACATAATTTTAGCACTATAGAGAAGTTTGAAACAACATTGAAATACCAGGGTAAAAAAGCCAAATCAGGGTTTTTTTCAATTCTGAGTGCTTGAGCTAGTGATGTCATCTTGCAGCAGTTGTCTTCACCTTTTGATTTGGGACAGTCACTTAAGTCTTCCTGATCAGACTTGGAAGGTTTGTATCTGTCTGATACAGCAGACAAATAATCGAATATTTAGTTTTGAATAAGAATTGAGAAGCCGTGTAGTCGCAAGTCAAGAAAAGAAATAAATTAGGCTACTTTGTCATTCTGGCCCATGTTGCACAACCAATGTATGAGAAATATCTAATCTGCATGTTGTTGTCTTCTAATGATTATTTTTACATCTCATCGGAAGAGCAGAAGTTGGAATTTCTTCAGCTCCAAAATGCTAATGGAGTCTGACTCTCCACTGCCTGCATTTCCCATTATGACAGTCTCTTTCCATTCAGGCGCTAGAAGACATTAACTGCTGTTCAATTTCATACAGCCTAAATAGAAGGAAAGAATGAGCATTATTAAATGGCCATAAAATCCTAAATTTTCATTATCATAGAAGAACTATTTTGTCTATATTATTTTATTACATACAAAAATAGAATTTATTCAATTGGTAGTGCTTAGGGTGTTTGATAATAGGGTACTTTAAACTTTCTTTATTTTCTTAAACTTTTCAAAATTTTGCAGTATTTTTTTTCCAGGAGATGCTTATAGTTCTCATAAGGGATTAAAATGTTCATTCTATTCCCTTCAGACATCACAGTGAAAACTGAATCAGTAGGAAAAAAGACTTGAATTAGTAAACAATAATAAAATGATAGTTTAGAGATATTTTTAACATAATCATTACTTAAATGGGATAGTATTTTAATGTACTATAGAGAATACCCTAACCCTATGGGGTTTTTGTTTTTCTTTACCTATATTATGTTTTAAAAGCATCTCACTCCATCATCATGTTCTTTTAAACATAATTTAGTTCCTGTATAATGCATTGTATCATCAGATATTCTGCATGGTATTCTGTAGACTATGCTATTTATGTACTGCAACCATTTAGTCATGTAAGAGATGCATCAGAATAATTTTCCTGAATACAATGCATGATTAAAGGACAACGTCAAAGTAATTTTTCAAATTATTTTCCCCTTTCCCTGCTGTTTATAATAGCTTTTTGAAAGAGCAGTACTTCAGGCATATTCATCTGGAATCAAGTAATATCTCAGGACATTTTTTAACTTGCCTTGGTTAATTTTGGTGAGCTAATGAAGAGAGATTAATATCTGTTTCACTATTAAGACATTCATGAATTTTAAGTCCTGGGCACCCAACTTAGCCATTCATCTTTCCTAAGAGACAAATTATTGCATAACTTTTCAATAGTGCTTCAGAGTTTTATAATGAGAATACTTGTTTAAACAGCAGCATTTTTATTTTAAATGGCTAAATGGCATAATCTGCTTGAAGTATAAATAACTCTATAACTCAAGCGATGAGGAAGTTCTTAACATATTTTGATTAATAAATGTTTAAAGTCACACTCAGAACAGCATCCTACCCCTACTTCTGGCTTGCTAGAAGAGGAACAAGGTCAAACACTTTTTAAGTTATACTTTGAGGAGTTGCATTCACATTCTGTGAGTTTTATCTGTTTTTATGTTTGCTGCCACCCTGTTATAAAATGCCAAACTGCTGTACCCGAGATGAGAGGTGTGTTTGTCAAAGGTTACTTCGCTCGGGACTCCTGATCTTTTGCCATGCCTGATTTCTGAACACCATGTCTTCTATCATATCAGCATTTTGCTACCAGGGGTAGTATTAAGGGGTTACACTCTTCAGAGATGCCATAGCTGAGTAAACGTAAAGAGATTGGAGTGAGAGTGAGCTTTATATTTTATGCATGTGTGTAGTGTCATGCATGAGGGCTTTTGATCCTTGATGGATGCCTCCAAGCTGTTGCCATAGTTTTAGTAAGTTGTTCCTGCAGATTCTGTAGAAACAGTCACTGCATTTTGCTGTGAGCCTGGGGAAAACTATCAGAGCCCGACTGGGTTTGCTTCTCTCTTCTAACATTTTCTGTGACAAGGGAGGCAAGGAGGTTGCACAGGATGTTGGATTAGGTATGGAGGGATTTGTGTGGTTACGATTGTATAGGCAATGTCTGTATTTTGCCCCTTTTGCTGAGATTCTTGGTCTCATGCTTTTCTCCTGCATGCCAATTGTATATGGCTTAGGGTTTGTTCAGGTGGTTTAGAGAAGTTTTGTTGTTTTGGTTTTTTTTTAAAGAAAAAACTAATGTGGATTGTTCATCTATTTTCATAATGTAGTTCATCAGCATTGTTTTGCTATTGTCACTACTGTTCCTCTTGTTTAATTTTTTTTTCTTTTCCTTCTTTATCTACCTGGGCATTGCACAACTGAAGGGTACTTTGATGAAAGATTAATCTGTTGTAGAATTGACACTGATCTCAGTGATAAGACAGTTGAGTCCCAATTTATTTTCTTTTTCTGCGTATGAAGGTCTATTGCACTGCAGACATCTGGTGTTTTGGGCACCTAAAGCTGCAGATCCCTGACAACTCTGTTATTTCTGTTTAAATATGCATGAACTGTTGTTTAGGTAATCCACCCTGTCAAAATAGCATTAAGTGTAATATATTGCTGACCTTCTGTTTTGCATATTGGAGAGGACTGGAGAAGTCTACTTGCTCTTGCAACTACATTGGCTGTGTTGCACTTTTTATATATTCAGATCTTTGGAAATGTGAAGATTATAGAGGATGTAGTATTTGTAATAGGTAGCCTCATTTATTCATACATTTTACTTATTTAGCCCTGAACAGGATATGACATTCCTTTTTTTAAAACAGGATCTTGGCCTTAGGGATAAGAGAATGTAATGAGGTAACTTGGCAAGCTACAGGCTTTACTTTGCAGCTTGTGCAAAAGACACTGTGTCCCCCTTCCTGACCTTCAGCCTGGAGGGCTGAAATCTCTGTAGCTATAATTCGGCTTCTGGTGTTGGAGGAAGCAATCTTAGCACCATCGTGCCTTCAGAGGTCATTTTGGCAGCGATGGGCAGAGCAGCACTTCACTCAAGTACTTTCTGCCCAGCCAAGAGGGCAAGCAAGCATGTGGCAAGTGGCTGGCACTGCCAGCTGAGCAATGTTCAGGGATAATCCTCAGTCAGCCTGCTAAAGAGTTTAGCAATTGAATTGCTGATTGACTTGACCCATTTTTGGTGGACAAGATAAAGTGGAAAGTGGTTTCCAAAGGTTCTTCTGAAATCAGTCATTTGCCATCTCTGTATTTTGAGTTAGCAGAATTGGCCTTGTCTGGTCTTGATACATTTATAGATTACTCTGCTGCTATTACGGAAGGGAGACCCCTTGCAGAATCTGTAAAAACATCAGAATTTTGTATAAGCTTTGCGATTTTGTTTTCTAAGGCTGAAATAAGATTGGCTATACTTATTCTGTTGGTTTTTGTTTGTTCTTAACTTTACACCATAAAATATTGTTGTAATGATAAGTGTGATTTAAAAGGTGTAGGCTTCTCTTGCTGCAGATGAATGTATTTTTGAATAGGCACTTAATCCTTGTGAAAGGTGCTGGGTTGTGACAGCATTTGAAGATGAATTCCTGTATTTTTCTGCAGAAGTTGTACAGCAGGAGACAATGGCAAAGCATGCCTCTCTCACAAATACGTCTGAACCCTGACCTAGACAGATCACCTCTAGAGATGAGTCTCTGTGCCCATTCAATCCTTGACCTCCCTGCTAAGACTCTTATCAGTGTTGCCAATTTATGATGTGGACCTTGGGCTGAGAGGACCAGCTCATTTCAAGTTGACTACCAAACCAGTTGTGAATGATGGCAACTCGATAATGACCTGGAGGTGGTTTCAAGCCAGTGGTCACTGGGGACATGCTCCCATCCTATTACAGATCTTTTGAGCCATGTGGCTTGCAGGGCCTGTGCTCTTCATTGTCAGAAGGTACTTTCTTTTCCGTGTGTTCATTTTCATCAGATCTTCAATACATTATTTTCACATATTTCAAAAAAAAAAAAGATAAAATTGTATGGATTGCTTTTGCATTGTGAGTTTGCAAATTTAGCATGTGTGTGCAAAAATCACAGGAAGAAAACCGTGTGGTACATGCTATGGTACATGCACCAGCCTGTATTTTTTTTCTTGCTGAACCCTGCATGTGAACAGTGAGCTTCCACAAGGATAGGAAAAGTGTACAAATGGATGGGGCAGTGATGGCAGCAGTAGCTCCCCCAATCAGTAGCAGGTTGTGTACAAACTGAATGATGCCCCAGTAGATGCTCCCCATCTCATCTGAAGAAAAGATTACAGGTCATCTTTATTTCTTACAACTGGGCAAAGTAATATATGTATATTAATATGCAACTATATGTCTGCGTGTATGTATTCTAAATATGCACATGTTTGGTCATCTTAAATGCAAATAATTTATGAAATGCTTGCTATAGATTGGTAGGCCCTGTTCTGAATCTTTGTTAGGCTTTATCTTACACGTACTGGGTAACAGGAAAACTCATTGTAGAATTAATTCAGTGCCTTGTCCTTGTTAGGATTTTCAGTAAGTTTCATAGGCACAGAAAAAGAGAACTGTGGAGTGATAATTAGGCCTGTATTTCTTGGTTTATTATTATTATCTTTGTCCTATACATTAGGAGGAATAAGAGCCAACTAATGCATTTTGTGAGATTTTTCTCTCCCTTATCTTGCCTTGAATAATTGACTCAAACGCAGTCTTTTTCTTCAAACCGTAATGGTGTCAAAGCTCTTTTCCTCTTTCCTGTTCTGAAACATTTGAATAACATTGTTCATTTGGAACCTGTCTTAACCTCAGCAATATGCTTAGGCTATTTGTATTCTTGTTCTCTTTTTCCTCTTTGTTATTCACTGTACAATTTGTTTAATGCTGCTGTAGCCATGCATTACTAGTCAACCTTATATATAAATTCCATAATAAATTAAATAAAGCTCTGTATGGGTCAGCTTAGACTAGCCCGATTAAAAAGTGATTTACTAAAGAGATAGAGGTAGCAGGATGGTAGAACGTGCTTCTAAATCAATTATGAGTCCATTCACTGTCGGCCTATTGTGCGTAATAGTGTATTAAAATGCATTCTATATTGTTAAAAAAAATTGACTCTTTCATTGAAACTGAATTAACATTTGCAAGCGCATAATAGTGTTTGGAAAGCTATAAACATTTAAATTCAATCCCTCATTGCAGGCTAAGTGTATACAGCTAGAATTGTAATATCCAGATAAGTCTTTATGTTGTGCTCATTTCATTGTTACAGCAAGATGTTCACCATACTAAAGGTAAGATTGGGTGAACGTTTGTATTTATAAGCATATAATTACAAGGAGAAATCAACACCACTGGGTTGTAAAAGTGAAGTTCATTTTGAACTGAAAAGTAGTGTACATATATTTGTGCATGTTTACATACACATGCATAAAAACATACAATACTCATTGCTAAATTTGAACTGGGGTGCATCTTACCTTCTGCACGCCTCCCTCACCCAACCACCTCCTCTGCCCCAAAGCCTGTTATCTCCCTTTTCCTTGGGAGGGAGGAAAGGCAGAGAGAGATCAAACCGACCGTCAGTTCTTGATGAGCTGGAAATGAAGGCTGTGCCCATGCCCACAGCTTGGCACAGACCCATCGGAGAGCCGCTTCCTTCCTTTCCCCCAGGTATTGCAGAAGGTCTCAGTTCTCACCAGGGGCTGCCTGCAAAGATCTACCATGGCATTGGTTGACCCGGATGAATCCATGCACTGAATTCACCTGCAGCAGACTTGCCTCTTACTGCTCCCATGGTAGCACTAAAACAAGGGATGCAGTGGAGTTCTCTGCCTCTGGAGCATTCCTCTGCTGGGACTAATACTGTCTTTAGTGGGATTTGCTTACTTCAAATTCAGCTAATTAATTTTTATCAGATAAATTCAAAAGGAGCTTAAACTAGAGCTCTCACTTCAGTTTTACTTATGTTTGTACTTGCCTCTGTGTTTCCAGTGCACTGAAACTAAATGAGAAGTTCTACAGGAAACAGATCAAGCAATACAATCTGCCAAGTTTGAGAATTTTAAAAAACTTACAGTCTGTTTTCTTTCATAGAATAGAAACACAGGCTGGTGTTGAGTCCTTTTGTCATTTTTGTAAACTATATTTGCTTCCATTGTGTATTAACCAGATTCTTTGAATGAACACCTCCCTGCACACTTGTGCATATGCACACTCAAGTGCATAAATCCATAACAAGCTGTTCATATCCAAAGCAGGTCAGCCTAAAGAAGTGCTGCCTTTTCTGTCAGCATTGATCTGTGGTAGCTCCCAGTGCAAGCACTGAGCTTTTATGTTTATAAAGCATTAGGTGAAGAAGCACAAGCAATAGATGATAATATTTTGTGACTTGGAAAGCTGGTAGTGAGCATTTTCTATGAAGTTTTACAGTGTCTAGCGTTCATAACAGAGTTTCCAGAAGTGTACAAAAAATCCCTTCAGAGTTTAACTAAATTTGTTTTTCTGAAAGTGTGCAATCCAGGTTGACATGTAGGATGTTTGCAGAAAGCTCTGAGAATTACCTAAGCATTTTTGTTACACCCCTGAGGGACATAGACCTGAGCTAGCATGAAGACTGATTTATTTCTCATTTCTGAAGAAATTTAGCCTTTCAGTTCTCTGAAGCAAACAGTTGAAGCGTAAATTCACTGGTGTATTATTTTTAAACCAGAGAAACACATATGGCTGTAGATATTGTGATTTTCCAGAAAAATACAGTTCTACACGTACCATTATAGCTGGTCTTCTGTTTTAAATACAAATAAACATTGGCTGTGCATCTACATGTAAATGGTTTTTGATATATTTTCCTAGGATTGGGACAAATTTATGCAAAGAGGAATAGAACAGTCTGTCAAAGGCTTCATACTGTGGAAAAGTATGTTAGGGTTTCAGGTTGATTTTCTGTCATTTTATGGTAAGCGTCATATGGTTTAATGGTTGGGGTTTTTTAAATGTACAGGACAATTTAAAAATAGTTTACATTTTCTGTGTTACGTATTTATGCATTGCTTTTTTCTTATAAGAAAAAATAAAATTTATGACAGATTTTGTAGATTATTTGCTACCCAATACTCAAAAAGATATGTGAATGTTTAACCTCACTTCAGCCTCGAGGTTCGTAGTGCAATGCAGGGACTATCCAAATGAAATAATTGCTTTGTCTGGCAAATAGATTGTCTTATAAGAGGACTGAACTGTATTAAGTGATTTTCCCCTGGTGATTGGAAGTATCTCTCTCCACTAGTTCAGGTAATTCTAAGGTTGTGCCTTCACTTTTTCATGCTAGACTGCCTTTCCAATAAAATAAAAAATGTAGAACCTGCTACACAAATGTAATGTTAACCTAGATTTCTCTGAGGACAAAGGTGAATGCTGTAGGGCTTGCTGAAGGCAGAGACGGAAATGATATTAAAAGGATATTAGAGATAGAATTGGATGCATGGGACTGTACAAAGCTGAAATTGGGGTGTATGAATTTTATATTAGTTTACATATCTCTGAGAGTCCTTAAGGCAAATCCTAACAGACTTTTTAAATACTTAAATATGACTTTCTTTTCCCTACCAGATATAAATTCATATTAATGTGTTTCTGGAATAGAAAAATAATAATATGTAGAAGAGGAAGTACTATTGGGAAAAGAAAAGCTTAAAGATCATCATAGAACACGCTTACACATCTCTTTGTATTGTTTGAGGTCAGTACTTGAGCAGGGCTGTGGCTGGCCAAACTCTGCATGTCCCGTGAACAAAATGAAAATAACAAGGGGTTTTGATGCAACGAAAAACTCCCTTTCTAGTTTAAATCTTAATGTCAACTGTCAGGACCTGCAGTTTTTGATGTGGAACAAGTAGGAACACCCAAAGGCACAGTTGGGTTTTTCCATAGTACTGTACATATGTTGAAATTATGTATGTAACTGTTGAAATACACTTTATGCCTAGCAAACCATTGTATTCAGCAGAGAAGCTGCTTTCATTGCAGCTAAATGGGGTGCAATCTGGATGTATATTTGCTGCTGTAGTGGACTAAAATACACATCTGGAGAGATGCTTGGATAGAGTACTGGTGGGAAGGAGGGAATGCATCAGTATGTGTTTTATGAACATCTTATTCATGTGCAATTATGCAACTTGTGCTCAGTTGCATTGCAGTTTGCATGTGATCTGGTACTGTGAATTCTTAGGGCTTCATTTTACTACAAGGGCTTTGAATGCTGTAGACATGTGGGGTCCCTGGTACACAAAAGTGCCCAAAAATCCATACCTCATTACATTGTGCATAAGTACTTTTTAAAAAAGAAAAGTTTAATCCTGAATAGAAAATATGTTTAAAAGTATGTACTTTGAAAGTAGCATGGAAAATGTTTTGAAAGAGAGAGAACAATTACTGCCACCATAGAAAATAGATTATCTCTCTAAATTTGGTATTTTACTTGAGCTCAAAGATAACCGCTAAGAAGACTTTAACAATGAAAAATATTCAGTATTTCTGGCACCCCTGTTCATTCTCAATCCTTGGAAGGGAAAACTCATTTTGTATTGTTCTAAATAAGAAAAAAATCATACACTGATGTGACTGCGTGGGAGCCAGTGAAACTTCTTTAGGCCTAATGATTGAAAGCCAGAGGTGAGTGATGACAAAAGGGCTGTTCAGGTGATACTACTGCTTTACAGATGATAATGCCAGATCTAGCAATAGCAGTTGGAATTAGGCTTTTAGGAAATAATTAGGCTTTGGGGAAATAATTTTTGCCTTGATGCTTTCCCTTTGTCAGAAGAGCTGACCTGGTTCCTCTGCTGCTCAGCTGGTGACCCATAAGACAGGTTCAATTTGGAGAAAAGCTGTCTCTCTCTCCCACTCCTATACATGCATCCATTCAGTAAGTGAAAGGGAGCCTGACTGCTCAGAGCTCCCCTCCAGGGTGCATTGATCTAGGCACATGGAAGAAGACATGACCACTCACGTGATACCAAACATCTAAGTCCTGTTTTCCTGAGTCATTGTTGCTGTCAAGAAAATATTGAAGTCTGTTGCGGGTAGTAGGTAAACACGCTGAAATAGTAATTTCCCAAATCCCAGTATGGAAAACATTTTAAATGTTTTTACAAATAAAACATCAAGGGAATTCCAGAGCAATTTCCTGAATACAGCACACTGCAGAGTTTTCAGTCAGTTGTTAGCTGGTGCCATGGCTCGTGTTGCATGTGGAGTAACTGATGTTTGGTGGGAGCAGCCTGCAGCACAAGGAATAAATGGTGAAAATTATTTTCCTTTATTGCCAAAGTCCTTTTTATTTGGCAGAAAACCTTAATGACAACTACTGTATGTGGTGGCGAGCAAGCTGATTGCATTGCATTTTGCCTATTATCTTGCAAGCCATTTACTTTCAGAAACCATATCATCCTGCTAGCTGTGCAATCAGTTTCCACTCTACCAGGCAGCTGTTGCCCAAGGATGATTTAAAACAAATGCCTGTAAATTCCAGTGGTTCCCATCATGCAGCACTTCCCCTCATTTCCAGTGGCCAGGCAAGCAGGATGAGCACACGGGTCATTGGCACATGGGTTTCCTGAAGGAGATGGGGGCGGGTCTCATCTTGCATGAGGTTGTGTCCTCGGGCCCCCTAAGGAGAAGAACTAATGGGATTTGGAGAAATACCTGTCTGGATTCTGGCAGTAAGGGGTGTGATCACAGGACAAAGCCTGCAAGGAAGAAATGACGAGGGATTTAGAAAAGGCCTGAAAAAGTCACAGCTTCCCAGAATATTCAGGGTTGGAAGGGACCCACAAGGATCATTGAGTCCAACTCTTTAAGTGAATGATCTGTATGGGGGTCGAATCTGCAACCTCAGCATTATTAGCAGCTGTGTGTCCTTTCTGTGTATGTGCCAAAGGGTACTCAGTCATCTTAATATTTATGGTTCAGTATTTCTTCTTGTCATGCAAATGATGGCCTGGCAATGATGCTGTGGGCCAGCTGTAACATTGTCTTTGCTGTTATAATCTGTGGAAGTGCTGTTCTAGCTATGATGTTGTAAAATAAAACAAAGTTTTGTAAAGTAACAGTAGACTTTAGTAGAATGACTAATATGACTGGGAAAAATTTATAAGCTTTCTAGCCATAAAATAAGCAAATACTATCAGCATTCTGAGCTGGGAACATGAGTATTTTCATTCTCTCTAGAGAAAATTTGGTGTTTCAGTGCACAGAATTGTAAGTGTCTATTGTTCCACCTGATGTAGGAAGGAAGACTTCATGGCTTTAGGCTGCAGTTGAGCATCACAGATGATGTTGTTGCTCAGCAGCCATTAATATAGTTTTATCTATAATTAGAGAAGGTTTAACACCTTTCTGGCCACATGGAAAATGTTAAGTTAGCTCCTGTCATAACAGTCAAATAATTACTGGATAAAGTATATATATCAAAACATGATAAATAATGGTTACCTCAGCAATCCTTAGCTGAATAAAAGTAGTATCTGCCTTCACTTCCTGAATATCACATATGATTAATCTGAAGACAACAAAGCACTTTCTCAGCAGTCCTGTCTCCACCGGGCAAATCAAAAGCTTTCATCCATATGTTTTTAAGGAAAAGTGGGAAATAGAAAAAAGTGAAAGTATGCAGTTTGGTCTTAGAGTTTGTTTGTGGAAAGTGCATCTAAACAAAGTTTTGTTTTATTCTTCCCAGAATTTCTACTGTACTTCTTATGGGAGAGTTTCTACCACCTCCCTTGTGTCACTGAGCTTGCCTCTCATTCGCTGTCAGGTCATTCATACAGATACTCCGAACTTCCAGTTTCATTGAGAGATGTGACCTGTCAAAACTGTTCAAATTTGAGTTGAAATTATGAAACTGAAGGTGGACGTTGGGCACTATGCAAAGCACATCTCAGATTTCTGTTGAACCAAAGCCCTGATGGATGATGGTGGTGTTGCTGTATCAGCAATGCCCCCAAAACATTTGCCTATTTGATAACAAAAAGGAGAAAATGAAGATATTTCTCTGTGCATGTGCACATATTAAACAGTAGGAAATAGGGGAATTGCCACCAGTCCTGAAGGAAATTCACTGATAGAGAACTCAAGTTCTCCTTTCACTGTTTCCGTGGATGCTTTTGAATAGAACTGACTGACCATCTCTGGCTTTCTTAAAATTGTGAAGTATATGTAAAACCTTTCCTCGTATTTGAAATGAGTGGCAATACCATAATGCTCTAGACTGTGCTGAAATTGCTCCTGTAAACTTAGTGCTAACTGTTAATCCACCCCAAGTTGAGAGACAGGAGGAGGACTGTGTCAGGAGAATTAGGACTGATTTTCATTTTTGTTAATTTTGAATAATCTCAAATATCTGTACATGAATACAATTTCCTAGTAAAGTATCTTTCCTCCTTCCCTAATAAAACTTTTGAGTTTGCTGGGGAATCTGCATGGGTATTTACTACTTAAAGTCAGCTTATGTAGCTTGAGGTCCATTAGCTTCCTAGAGCTTTGGGACTTCGCCCTTTGCCTTTGGAAATTAAATATTTAATACTGCTTTGTCTGTGCTTATTTTTAAAAGCATTCAACCTTCATTTGGGTACCACGTCAGAATTCATTGGGAAACAATAGCTAATGTTTCCTGCTGAAATGAAACCTGTCCCTCTCCTTCCCTTTCTACCCTTGGGGCTGTGTTAGTGTTACCGTCTCATGAACCCCTGGGGTTGCTCATGATAAAATGAAGTGAAATTAGGACCCTGATAGAAAGCAGTCTGATATCTCAAGTGGTAATGTAGAAAAGGAGTCCTTGTATTAGTTTGTTGTCAGTGAGACCTTTCTTTTTCTAATAATACTGCAGGATAACATAATGTGTGTATGGCTAAAATCCATACAGTATATGAGGCAGTTGAACTAAGTATCTAGGAAGCATTTTTCTTAAGAGTTTTGGCTGGAATGAACAATGCACATACACAGAGTTTATCTTGCCCAGTTAAAAGCATGTTTCTTCTAAGAAAAATATGTGACATGGAAACAAACAGTGTGTGTGATTTTAATACTGTATTTTAAATTGTATTTTTTACTATCTTTTTTATCTTTTGATCCCTCTCTAGATTTTATGGTATCCTACCTGAGTGCTCTGGCCATGAAGCATTCCTCCTCGAATTAAATGTAGTGAATTTATTTCAAAAAATGCATAGTCAGTGAACATAATATGGTAAATGTCAGTTTGTGTGAACACTGATTTGTAAACTGTAGTGCTGTAAATTTGGAACACTTTGAATAACTATCCAAATGTTTAGTTGTGATATCAGCATTGGTACAAACACAATCATATCAATTTTCAGGTGTTTCATCTTGTTCAAGAGATTTTAACAATATGGGTTACCTGTCTTTGTAGACAGATGTTTATATTTCATGAGACCTTGTTTTAAGTTATTAAATAAAATACTGTTGGCTTTTTTTCTTGCTTTGGAGGTTGAAAAATGCCATTGTATCCATTCAATAAGTATGTGCAGGTTTGTATTAGAATCAAATAAAAAAAAATAGCCAGGAAGTAGAGTATTTCTTACAATTTTGTTCTGTAAGAATTATGTTCTTGATAGATTAAATTTAATTGGTGAAACTAAGATCAGTGAATACATGAACTTCAGTATTTCATAAAACAAATACGAAGGAACATTTTTTCTGGTAACACTGAATGAGTACATGCTGATACAGCACTAATATTTTCTCTCAGCTCATAATGAGGTTTTAACAGGTATTTTATATGACATAAGGCACTCGTGGAGAAACAAACAGTGATACTGTGTGATTACAGGTGGACACTGTGCACTTCTGTGATTTCAGATTAGTTCAAGTACCCTCAAGTACTAATGTTACTTTAGAGGGTGGAAATATTTTTAAAGTGTTGGGTTGTTTGCTTGTTTTTAAGTTCATTTATTATACACATCTACATTGTTAAAACTGGGGTTTTCTTTAATGTATTCATTTGACTGGTTCACTGGGATGTATGTTTCATGTAAAATTATGTCAATAATTGATAGCGAAAGAACAAGATTTCTTTTAAAGTGTTTGCCTTATTCTTTACTGGAAATAAAAGAAGAAGGGCTATCTCATGTCCCTACCCAGGGCTAGAAGCAGTAGCTGAAAGGTGCAAGGAGATTTCTTCCCCTCAGTGTTTTCAGTGCAGGAAGACTTTGCAGCCTTTCTAACTTTTGTGCTTACCAGCAAAATCTGGAGCAGGGAAGAATAGGTTACAACTTTTATTAGTCTCACAGGTTCTTCAGCTTGTGTCCCTACAGTATTTTCACCATTTCAGGAAAAAGCCCTTGTGAGCATTCACTTGTGCATCATCTCCCTACTCATGTTCCACCTCTCATGTTTCAGGTGCAATGGCCTGTTTGAAGATTTAAACTTAGACATTACATAATTTTTCCACAGTTGAAAATTTTATCTGTTTTGTATCATGCATCTTTAATAACAAAATGAAAAAGTTAATTCACTCAGAAACTCCCAGAGCAGTTGCTCTTCAAGGTGATATCTTCATTTTGTTCTCCAGTGAAAATAAAAATATTTTGTGATATGCTAAAACTTAGTATTGCTAGTGCAAGCTACTTAGGTACCTAAATCCTGCTCTTGAAAGATAGTATTTCTAATAATTTTAGCATAGCTATTGTTTTCATGGAACTTTGTATAATTATAATGCCTTCAATAACTGGTGATGAGCATCAGTCAGTCGATACGCAGTGATACATTTAGTGGAAAAATGTCCAGGGGCCACAGTGACTTGGCTGAGGAACCTTCTGTAAGGACACAAGCTTTCCTCAGGGACCCAGAAATCTGTGCAGGTGACAGGGAAGGGTTGGAAGGGATGCTCCCAGTGGTGCTTCTAATCCACTGCAGCAGTTTTTCTGAAGATCAGGGCGCCTTTCACCTTTACTTCTAGAAATTCTGTGGGCACAAAACTTGGTCATACCAGCTGTGTCTTTTACTGAGCAACTATCAAACATCAGGTTCTGTTCAAATGCATGGTTTTCCATGTGGTGGCTCTCCAATATGCCCTTCTGCTTAATTTCTCATTACTTATTCATATTTGCTTTTGATGTGCAGGTGAAATATCGGTGCCCCCATCTTAAGCAAGCTCGTAGTTAATTACATGTAACTCTTGTGAGTTATGAAACTGAGCTGCAATATTAACCCATGTTGACATTTGAGATTACAAACGGGAATCAGAAATAGGTATGATAAGGTTGTCGTAGTGGTTTTGGTCTGCTGGATTAGTGAAGTAAATTCTACTCAAGTAAGAAAAAAGCAAATATCAAAATTAGTAACTGAACAAAACTGCCCTATTTTCTTTTCAAAACATCTTCAATATAAATTTGGGGAAAATGAGATCATGACTTTAAGCAGCATAATGTTTCTGTTTTATTAATATGCCAAGTAACATGTCAAAACAAGAAATCAAATGCAATTTGCCAATTTCTTCCTACAAAAACCCAAATACAGTGCTCCATACAATGTAGTAGGAATTTTAATTTGATCTTGTCCCTCTAGATTGAAGTCAGCCATCAAGTTTCCAAATAAATTTAATACCTTATAAATGTGATTGATTGCTGATGTGGTAATCCAGTTAGCTGCTGGAAGGTTTAATAGCTGGAAAATCCATTTAGAGAAGAATAAGGATCTTGAGGTTAGGATGCTGGAGTATTTTCAAGAGGTCTAATTTCTGTTCTTATCTTTGACATGAATTTGGCATAAATCCCCTTCTCTGTGCCTGTCTTTATGAAATGGGCATTTCTGTCTCCTCTACCTGGTGCACATGAACATGGGTATAAACTACATGGTCCCATCAACAAAGATACAGACATCAGGTTCTGCAATGGGATTTTTCTTATATTTTGGAAGGATCACATAGGCAAATGTTACATGCAACTTGTGTGTTCTTTTAAAATATTTTAAACCATTGAGAAGAAAAAGTAATGGAGAAACTCTTCCAAAGTTGATCTCTTATACATTTGTCTATTCAGGATAATGGTAATTGTAGTTTTGAGCCCAGTCAGAGCTTTAACAGCTTTTGGTGCTGCTAGTTTCACACTGAAGTTACAGCATCTCATTAGCGTGTCACTCCCTCAGGAACAACATATCTTTATATTTAAAATGTTCTTTTGCTTGTACTCACACATACAGGAGACTTCATAATTTTAGCTTTTGTCCCTTTCCTCTGAAAAGGGTGAATGTCAAAGGATTTTTTGGTGACAATTTATGTCAGACTTTTGCCTTTCTTTTTTTCCCATTAGGCAAATCCATCCTACTTACCGTTATCTCTGTTAAAAAAAACCCAGTCATATATAGTGTGATGTGGGTGCATAAAAGCATACAAAGACAATGCTGGTATGACAGCTAATTAAAACTAGGTACTTTAATGCTGAGAAACAAACAAAAATCTTTAATGTTACTGAAAACCAAAGTGTTGTGAAGGCAAAATAGAATTGCAGAAAGCTTGTTCAACAGACAGCTCAAAAGATTTATGGAGTACAAAGGAATATGAATTACTTCCTGGAGGAAAGCTGTATTATTATGGCTCCCAAATGACAAGCCATTGTTGCCTTGGTGCTGGGAGACTTGCTATGGTTGCAAAGCAAATATAGGTGAATTTTCAGCTTACAGTATTAGATACCAGCAAAAAAAAGTATTTTAGACTAGTCAGATTTTCCCCAAATTCCTTTGCAGATGATCCTTCAACCTAATCCATTGGCTATGTCCTTCAGATTCCTTTTTAGCCTTATCAGGCAACTGTGGTATCATTCACGTTTGCATATGGAAAAAATGAAAGGTCTAATTTTTATATAGGTGTTATTTTGGCCCTAATACAAACGTTAACAGCTATGCAAAAGTAACATTGGGAAGGGACTGTGCATTCAGATTGCTTATTTGCTCTGATCTGAATGCAGGTTGTAACTGTGTTTTTAAGTACAGATGAATTAATCTAAAGCCTTCACATACCACTAGGCTGCCTTCCTTTATTATCAGGAGATTTTATGATAAACACAGATATTTTACTAAGCCCTGCCATATAATGGTGAGTATTTTGTAGCCTTGTTTTACTTAATATTTAGAACATAAGGCAGTCCCACTCTTCTCTGAGGTGTGCAGCAAAAGGGCTGGAGGCAATGGCCACAGGTTGAAGCAAGGAATGTTTCAGATAGATAAGGGAAAAAAAATCCTCCATGGTTAGAGGTTTGATTTGTAGCATGGGCACTGATGCCCAGAGGGATGGCAGAATTCACCATTCCTGGGTTAGTCAAAACCCATCTGGAAAAGATTGTGAGCAAAATAACTCCTACTTCAACGTTATCCCTGCTGTGGGAAAAGGATCTCACCAGGTCATCTCTAGAAGTCATTACAACAGAAATTTTTCTGTGTTTCTATGAGACGCGAATATATATATATACACGCATATGTATATATGTAAAAGTGATGGAGAATATATTACCTTATAATTTGGTATTGACAGAGCCTCTCAAGGTGTTAAACACAGGTTAAGTTGAATTTGGAAGAAGTGGCATTTGCTTCAGGAAAAAATAAAAATAACATCATACTAGGAACTGAAGAAATGCTTTGAAGTGGCAGCAAGATGTCATGTGTTTGGCAGTTAGAGATAACAACATTTAGGCCTTGTGGGAATAGATTCCCTTTTCCCCTCCTCCTGCTCTGTTTTGCTTCTAGAGCATGCTTTTGGCAGTAGAAAATGTCATTCTGTGCATCATGTAACACTTTGGTTACGTTTCCTAAAATAGGATTCAGTTGAGGGTGCAGTCAGCATCTGAAACCAACCACTGTACATGGAGAGCAGACATAAAAGACTTGCACTGAAAAAGATGAACCCGTTGCTGTTTCATTTTCAGAGCATGTTGGCAAGAGTTGCAATCGCTGACATTTTGGGGGCAGTTCCTGGGAAGTGCAGCACTCAGTTGTCTTGCTCTGTTATTGCCACATCAACATTGACACAGTTTGTTTGTGCAAATGTGTTGTCAAAATGAAAGCATTTGTTTTAAATCAGTCCCGTTTTATTTCAAAAGTGAAAGAAGACTTTTGGCATGAATTTGCAGAGCCATAGGAGTTAATGTCTAGGAGGCAAAGCAGCAGAAAAAGGGGGGTATAGTGTGTCACAGACATGAAGAAGCTGTTTGTTCAATACATACAAAAGCCTGGGAATGAATAGAGAGTCTCTTGTCAGTAAGTTCATGACCATCTAAACCTCACTTGACTTTAAAAATGAAGTGTGGCGCAAATTGGAAGAGAGACCGTGTTCATTACAGGCATCCATTTGTCCAGAGTTTTGAAGAAGGAAGCAAGATTTGACTTTGGCATGAATGTCATGTCTTTTTATGTGTGTGTTTGAAGGACATGGAATACTGAGATACAGAAAATAACAGCGCTGGAGGTTTAGTTAGTCTCATGTGTTATTTAAGAAATATATGTATAAGATTATCAGGAAAATGCTGATTTTGTTGACCGTGGAGGCCAAATCTGATTGACTTCACAGCACTCAGGATTCCACCTTGTGTTAGGGAATTTCAAAGCACCCTATGTGATTTTCAGGTCTGCAATTTAGTGCAGATCAGTGGGAACTGCCCAAATACACCTTGTTAATACTAACCCATATCCTAGTTTTTATTTACTATGGTGTGCAGTTAAACTGGAAAGGAAAATATTAAATTGTGTGTTTACTTGTGAGTGTCTTAACTGTGCTTGTTGTCTTTCCATTCAGTTTAGAAGATTTTTAAGTTAGATTAGCTTTGCTTTGCTGTTTTACATAGTTGGGGAACATGACGCGTATAAGCCAGTGTTGTACAGACATGCTTGTACAAAAGTTTTCCTGACTTAGTGATGCTCCTGTACAACAGCACAGTTAGCTTCCGTGCCTTTTCTACAGATTGGGATCAATGATGATGCAACACAAGCACTGAACATAGAACAGCGAATAGAAATCTCAGCTTTTATTTTTGTAAAAATAACCAAAATATCTCTGCAATGCCTATGGAGCCTTTTAATGACTTTGAAGTATAAAGCATGACATGTTGTTTTAATTTATATACAACAAACACCACATTTCTAAAGTTGCTATTTGGGTTTTTTAAGAGATGAAACTGATGATAGCTGAAATGAAATGAAGTAAGTTTTATGCATGTTGCATTTTAACAAGTCTGCTGTCTCATTGGAATGCACTGCCTTCTTGTGCTACATTTTATTTTTGGAATTTAATAAGGCGCCTGTCATATCTGCCTCAAGGCTAAAGAATATCATGAGGGAGAAATCCAAAGTACTGTCATGTTTGACTGACAGGGGGCCAATTTTAATTTTTTTATGGGAGGTGGCTGATATTAACAGGCTGTAGTACTGAAGATGCACTGCTCTACCATCTGCTTTAAACACCCTGTGTTGATGAGCCAGTAATGACGTTGCTCAGTGACATTTATCAGGTGAATTTGGCTCTGACACTCAGTAGAGGATTTTCATTAAAAAATTAATTCTCTGCATTTTACAGTGAAGGCCATTGTGATGATAGATTCTGGTACAGTGCCATGTATCTCCAGAAGCTGTTCTAATTACCTGAGAAACTTGGGAAAGCAATAAACTACTACTTTCTATTTCTTGTGTGTACTCCCTTAGCATATAATTAACACACTGACTCAGTTTAAATCTCTGAAGATCTCTGTCTATGTGATGATTACTAGCTCTTCAAAGTAATAAGCAAATGCACCTCAGAGGCTCAGTGGTTGGATGGCAGCAGGCTCAGAGCCTTTGTGAAGTGCAGTCTGATGCTGGCATTCCCTAAATGTTTACCAGAATAGTGAGTAAGACACAGTAATAGTGGAAATGCTACAACTTAGGCAAACATTTAAAACAAATCCAACTCCTGGAGGGAGATCTAATCAAATATTCCATCAATGTCTTCAATCCAATGGGAAAAAAAAGGTTTCCGTTCACCAAATCAGGATTTTGAGACCTGGGCATTGCCTGAATTCGAAACTGTGGATATCTGACAGTGATATAAATTATGAATTCTTTTTCAATACTTTTGGGACATGCTTTTATCTTATTAACTTTATCTTTAATTAGCTAACCATTAGGAAAAAAATTATCTAAGAAATTAACTCAAATTCCTTAAAAAGCAGAATCCCTTAATTTTGTTTGGCATTTAATCTAGCATATTTTTCTGTTCTTCGATGTGTCAGATCTGAATGTACCCATCTCTGCTTCAGAGTGACTTTCAGGTGACCTGGCAGGAACAAGAAGTCTTACCATAGATTTTCAAGCCCCTACAAGTGCACCCTGGCAGGTGGTGGCACTTTGACTTGATAATCTTGGTAGAAAGCAGAAAGACTTAATAAAACATAGTAGAAACACTGAGTAGAACACTGAGTATGGCTCAGTCTTCATTAATACTCACCTCTGTTATGCCAGATTATTTTGCAGTGCCTATATGCTTTGATTCAAGGCCGAGTCTAAATTCTATGGAATTTATTGTAGCACGTAAAGAGTTTGTGCCAAGTTTATGCAACTAACTAGGAGAGATGCTGCTTCCTCCAGCCAATAGTTAAATTGTCATATACAGAGCATTGCAGAGCAGCATGAAGCTGATTTACTATATCATGGAATATGATGATATCACCTCAAATGATTGGGGATATGATATCTAAGCAGAGCAGCTGAAGGAACAACTGCACTGAGAAAACAAATCAGGCAAATTGCATAGCATTATGCTGCTGATCATTGAAATGCTTAAGAACAGCTTAATGCAAACCAGGTGAGTTACCCATTAATGTCCCTGGAGATGATTTGATTAGCCATTTCATCTAGTAGATAATTTTAGATTACAAACATTCTGTATAAAGTATTATGACTTCTTTTCTAAGTAATCTCATGGGTTTTGTTGTGATTGGAGAGGTTTATTATTTAAAAACAGACTATAAAAGTTCTTAGCAGCATTTCTTATCAGAAAATTTAAAAGTAGTTTTCAGATTTGTTGGCATTTTGGAGGAAGTGGATTCATTCTTTGATATTCTGTAGTGTTTCTCCTTTCTGTTACAGATAAATATTTTTTTCATTGTCTGACTTAGTAACTTAAGTACTTAAAAGTGTATATGGCTCAGCAAATCATTTGTGTAGAACTGTTGATAACCTAACCTGGCTTGGGAGTCATATGCTAGTGAGAGATGGAAAAAAAAAAACTATATTCACTTAATAGGAGTCACAAAAGAAGTAAATTTGTGGCCTTTTGAGAAGGGACTCTTTTGGGAGCATTTTCACAGCAGGCAAGTGCCCTGTGCATTTATCACCTTGCTGTGTACCTGCCTGCTGACCGACCCTACAGAGGTCATCTGGGGCAGGCCTTCAAGCACCCTTTCTAATGGGGAGCCCTGGTGAGCATCTACGTGATCTGCTCCTGGTTGTTGTATGAGCTCTCTTTCCCTTCTGTGGCATGGCTCTCTCACTCCCTGAAGCAAATGCCAGCCAAAGATAAAACGCTGGATAGCTGGCAGATGGGGTAAGGCAGGAGGGCTTTGCTCAAATGCAGTCTGCTGCTTCAGGGATATTCAGTTTCTGAACCTTCCTTTCCCTGCCCTTCTCAAGTAGCAATGTTTCCAGCTGACTGCCCTGTCCAGGTGTTAGTGCTTCTGTCACCTTTGAACCTCTGTGGTGTGCTGGACCTCCTGCTGGTGGTCAAGGCAGAGTTAAATGACCGTATGGCTCCTGCTGCTGGGCTCAGTTAGCATCACTCACTGCCTGAGCAGATGGTTGTGCTGCTCAGCCTTGAGAGACAGTCTCTTTCTCTTCTAAGAGCAAATTAGCCCATGGCTGGAGGCTCATGGAAGTGTTTTTTGTGGCTTGCTTTTTTGTTTCTTGTTTTCCCACATAAAGGTCTATGGGGCCTAACAGGAGTCTGTCGGGAAGAAACCCAGCAAAATAGCAGGTCACTGTCAGAACAGGAGCAATAACATAAACATTAGTATAAACCCTAAGGAAACCTGAGATATTTTGCTTTTCTTGCTAATTTTCAGCTATTTCATGTTAATTTACTCTCCCACCTCTCAAGGTTCTGATTGTTTCAGGTTTGCATCACATTGAGGCAAATAACTACTGGGAGGAACGTTTAAAGCCATAAGGTATTTTTAATCCCTACCTGCTGTTCATGAGTGACAAACCAGGACACAGAATATGCCTTGTTTGCCTGGGTCTCTGATTTAAACAGACACTTAAAAAAACCCAAACAACAAAGAACAAAACCACAAACCTAAAAACAAAAAAACCCACTCCTGCTGATGGAATGATTTCTAGGTTTTTTCCCTCCTACCTTGTGAAAAAAATAGTTGGTTCTAGACATCCTAAGCCTTTTTGACAAAATCAGAATTCATCACTGTCCATTTCAGCCACACTTCTGTAACCATTTCATACTTTTAGAAACAGAAAGGTAGATTAGGTGCATCCACATCCTAAAGTTCTGCAATTGGAATTAGGAGCAAGAGAAAAATTATTCTACTGAAGGAAAAAAACTATAAAGTGGGTGCCTTGCTCCTCCTCTCCCTCTTTTTCCTCTCCCTGCCTTTTTCCTCTCTGAGTATACAGCACCAGCAGCTGGTTGAGATGAGATCTTCAAAAGAACAGGGATTCTGAGGAGAAGAAAGGGCCAGAGAAGCAGAACTGGGAATACCTTTTCCTTTGATCAGAAGAAAGAATGAGTTAGCAGAAATTGTTCCATGGATATTGGCAGGTTAATAGAAGAACTAAAGATTTTATGATATTAATAGTTGAACCAGTGGTGTTGCAATCATATAAAATATATGAAAGGTTTTAAAATTATTTTCATCAGGTGAGCACTATGTGTTTATCTGTGTCTATTTTTACAGCATTTTAAGCTGTTGAAGTGAAGGATGCTTCCTTCCCTTTCAAGCCATATTTCTTCTATTATCTTGAATTTTGAAAGAAATCTTGCAAGTAGCTTAAAACATAGTGTTTGTGCAACACAGAATCAACAAACTATTAGCTCTGCTGCTTAAGTTTTATATCTCTCATTTGGTAGGCCATTATGGTGGTGTCACAGGGTACACATACATATCAAGAGATGCAGAAAAAAGTCTGGCTTTACTCCAAAGGTAAGTATGCCATTGTAAAGGGAATACAGGAGAAGGGGAAGAGTGCCCTTAAATGCTTGTGGAGCAGCAGGTTCCAGAAGAATTCCCTATGCAGCTGTCAGTTGCATAGTGGAAACAACTTGCAAGATGTAGAGGAATTGCACAAGAAAAAAAGGTTTTATAAGTGTGGCAAGGAAATGATGTAGGCTTTAAATCTTGGCGTGATTGCTCCTACAATTTGTGGGATGAAAAATCCAGACCATTTGGAGCTGGAAGCATCTAGTTGAATGTTGGTTTGTGTTTGGGTGCAGCAGAAGGAAGTGTCTTGAGTGTACCAACTGATTCAAAAAGCAGCAGCGTTTGGCTTCAGTGAGTAAGTACTTTCTGATTCCCTCCCTTTTCCCCTTAGGATGTAAAATGACAGATGTTTATTAGCAGAGATTACTAAGCTATGTGGTAGTGTTGGAAAGAGTGCACTGAATAAATAGAGACTGGTTTGGATGCTAAGAAGGCTGTGTAAAAGATTGTGGTGTTCTCATTGAAATGAGCTGTCTCTCTCAGTGAAGCAGGCACACTAACCAGATGCACTTATCAGGCACCGCTGCCCAACAATTTGCTTGTTTTCTTTTCTCCAAGTGCTGAAAGCTGTAATTCTTTAGGGATAACAATTCTAGTGACATGTATCCTTTTCTCCTTTTCTCTTTCTTCTCCCCCCCCTCACCACCCCCCGGTTCCATTTGTTTCTTAATTCCAGATGTGTAACTTTATTGATCAAAAATCAAACCACAGCCATTCTCTTTCAATAAATGGATGGGAAATAAATGGAAAGGCTCTGAACAGGCAACTATTTGACAAGATAAACCAATTGGCATTTACACTAGAGAAGCTGAAGTTGCACTGGTGCCTCAGTGTTCACTTCTCTGCCCAGGAAATCTTTGCAGATTACACTCCATGGACTAAGAGATCTGATTGATATAAGGGACAGCACCTTTAATGTGTTCATGGCCTTTCTTGCCATAAATGTCACTCTAATAACTTTTGGGAGTGTTTTCTACATTAGAACTAAAGTTAGGGAATAAAAATATTACACAGAGGTTTTCATAACACCTCAGACATTAATGTCTTTCCCATGAAATTCCTAATGCTGTCAGGAAGAAGAGTAGTGCTGCTACCTTAGTTATGCAAGTCTGGCATTATACCCCTATAAATGCACCAGGGTGAACACCTTATAGATATTAGGTGTATGTATAACATTTAGTAAAAGGCTTGTCTCTTTTATGCTATATACTATATGAAATCACTGTCCTGTGAAGAAGTTCTGCTGCATAATTATTGATTCTTATGTTCCCAAGTAGAATTCAAAGAATAGTCTGCCCTTTTTGAAGTACCACTTTCTGCAACACCTAAGGAAGAACTGTTTCTTAGCTTAAGCCAGTTTTCAGCTGTTTTTCTAGCATGACAATGATTATCTATGTGTTAAAAAAAAAAAGCCTCAGAAACTTTAATATATTTAATATAGGGGCATTTATTTAATAGTGTGCTGATGTTACATAGTTTTGCAAGCAACTAGTAAATATACCAATTAACTAGGGAAAATAGGAAATAAGCTGTACTGAGTTTTTATAAAACTAAGATTTTCAGAGACCAAAAGAGATAAAAAATTACCTGAAATAGAAAGTAAATTGTCTTCTCATCTGTATAATAAAGTTTACTTGCCTGTCTCATTTGTCCAGTTTCAGAACCCAAACCCGTGTTGAGCTTCTGATTCTTCTCCTCCTTAAAGGCCACAGTGGATTTTCAACGGATTAAATTTATCCCATAGTGGTCTAGATCTGGATAGTAAGGAATATATTGCAAGAAGGAATAAATGTAGTCAACTGAGAAGATAGGATCCACTAAAGTATGCATCCAATTTCCTGAGCATTGTATCAGTGATTGTACAGGAATGAGAGGATCTGCTGGAAGCTGCAGATATTTCAATCTGCACAACAGGACACCAGCCTTTTGAAGTCTATCAGCCGACTTCAGTTGACATGGTCTTCAAATTTCTTTTTCAGTTTGATTTTTTTTTTTAAATGGGATGTAGTTTCAGTAGATGTAGCTTCAGTCACAAAAAAAGGAAAAAAAAAGTAGTATCATAGTGAGAGAAGTTGAAATCTCCAGGAACCTGAACTTTCCCAGTAACAGCTGTGGCCACTGCTGAATTTTTAATTTCTATTGTTTAATTTTTATTTTTTTTTTAGGTAAAATGCCCCTGGAGCAGCACTATAATAATGCAAATTGAAGCTAAATTCAATTTACAATAATTTGCTCTCGCAGTGCTAGTATAATTTCAGATACGAAACGTGATCTAATAATTGATCCAGCATCTTTCTAACAGTTATTTGTAATTATAAACATCTGTGTATTTTTCTTCCATTTTCTGTTACCTTGTTTGGTCTACTTTTCATATCTTAGGAAGGATGACTGTAGGTTCTGGGATATATCTGAGAGGAAAATTGAACGTGGTGAAAAAACCTGAAAATATTCTGAACTTGGTCAATGTTGAGGGTGTCCCAGTATTTTGCATCTTTAAAAAGAATGAGCCTGATTTACAACTTTTAAGGTCTGCAGCTATTTTGTCTGATAAATTTGCTGTTACCTCTTATGCATAGCAGATAAAAGTGTACACCCAGATATATGGGCTCTGTATGTGTCCTTACCTAGAAAAACTCATGATGTTTGATTATGCCAAAAGGATCTTTGTTTTACTCCCCTTTGGCTTTGTCTGCCAGAGTTCTGCTGTTAAGCAGCACTCTGGTGTGGCTGTCACTTGTTCAGTAGTGTCATGTGTGATCATTTCTCTCTTCCATACATTTTCCTTTGTGACTTAGATGAAAGTCACAAGATTTGGGATGAAGTGTATTTTTCAAATTGAGAAGGGATCACTAGTCTACTTGCTCCCAGATGCCTGGGCATTGGCAGGCAAAACCAGGACAATATTGTCATTTATTTAAGAAGCTAGAGGATGTAACTTCCTGGTTTGGAAGCATATACAAAATCGTAAGTGTAATTTTTTTTTTTTCCCCAATGATACTTGTTCTTAAAAATGAAGAGGCTTACTCTGCAAAAACAGGATCTTGGGTTTGAAAACAAGTAGGTGAATGTGTGTATCTAATGTTGGTAGATTGGACAGCACTCTTTATGTGGAAATCTGTTGCTCTGTGCTTAACTTTGACACTCCTGAGTGCAAAAGAGACTTCTGTTTGACCTCCATTTGTGACCATTCCAGAGCTAGCACTTTCAGCCACATGTGGAATAACAGCTGGTGGCTGAAAAATCCAGGTGCAGGTGTCAGGAATGTATTTTTAGGGCTGTGCCATCTGGGACTTTGGGTATTTTCTTTTATTGTGTCTTAGCTGTCTTCACTTCTGGCTTTGGTGGACACTGGAAATGCCCATGGGATGTTTCCTGGGTCAAACCATTTCTGGCAGTGCCATGTCACCCTTGATGCTCTTTGCATTGAATCACTCTTAAGTGAGAGAGATTTAACTTCATTTATGCATAATTTGTAAGAAAAAGAACAGTTGGTCTTGAAATTTGGGAAGGCCACTTGGTATGTTGAATATTACATAAACATGGTCAGCTGTAGATTTTTTGCTCTGAAGATCATTTATCAGTCAGAAATAAAATCACCATTCTCTTGTCTTGAAGCAAATCAGGTAGTTGTATTATTTTATCTCTTTATGATTTGATAGTATCTTTGAAGCTTTTCCCAGAGCAGGTGGCAATGTTTCCTTAGCACCAAGTGTTTGATCAGAATAAAGTTATACTGGATTGTTAATGAAAAGTAGTGTATAAAAACATTCTTTTAATATAATAAAAGAAATATGCATCAGTTTGTTCATCGATAAGGCTCCAAAAAATCCCCAAAGAACAATACCCCCACAAACAAAACCCAAAACCAAACCACAAAGGTAAAGTAGGATTTTCTGTAGTTTTAATCACTTTTTGTTTTTCCCTATGATGTTGAGGAATGTAGCTGTAATGTAAGTAAGTTATTTCAAAGTTAAAACACTTCTGTGACATGGAATTGTAAGATGTCCAAAAATTCCATGTTATAGTGCAAATGGCCTCTGTCAAGAAAATACATTATTGGGAGAGTTGGACCAATTTGACAATTAAAAGTGATTGAGAACTTTTCTCAGAGGAGAGATCTCTTTTAAAGCACTGGAAAACTGCCTGTGTAATGTGAGTTAATACAAAGTTATGCGTTGGTGAACTATCCAGATGAAGGCCCTCTTGTAAACTTTATGCTGCACTATAAAAAAATGCCAAAGCTGGCAGTGAGTAGCTGCCTGGGTCATACTTGGAACCTGCCCTGAACCCCAGTGACAGGAAGGCAAAAGCCACCTCTTGCAGAGATGAGAATGGAGGCAATGACAGAGAGCAGCTGAGCAAGCGCCTCCACACCCTGCTCCCACCCTGACCTGCAGGACACTTCCTCGGGGTCGGAAGGAGGTCAGTTCATTTTGCGAACTCAACAAGCCGTTCAATCCACAAGTTGTGTGCTGCGAGTGCCAATTAGTGGCAGCTGTAGTGGTGGGGCTTGGGATGTGGACAGCTGGCTGCTGGGAGCTGAACCCAGGCAAGCCTCCTTCCACATGGAAACAGCAAATTGAAAAGCAGTACCAGCAACATGCTTTGTTCTTTCTGGGTGATTAGTTTATTTCTATTTTCTCTATCACCTTTAGGTTTCTTTTTGTTGGGTTTTTTATTTATTTATTTTTAACATTTCTCTGTTTATTTGTGTTATATATTTCTGTTATATATGTATATTTCTATGTTATATTCCTTCCCACCCAGCAATGTTTGTTGTGATACATACTTCAGCATAGCATTCAAGATCATCTTGTCTAGCCAGGGCTTGCTCTTTATCGTAAGATGATGTGAAAATAGGCTAGACGAAGAAACTGGAAACCCTGTAGGAGCCACAGTAAAGCATGAGTAAATACTTGAGTTTAAAACTTCAAACATGTTTTTTGAAGTGTGAGCAGAGCCAATAATTCAGTTCAAATCCTACTGACAGACCAAAATTAAAATATCTAAAACTATTCATGCTCAGAAGAAAGGGCAAAAGCTGTAACTAGAACTGTTCTCCTGTCCTTAGACAAAGTCTCTCGATCGTGTTTTAGGTGGCTACTTGGAGAGGCTTCTTTTACTGTCCCCCTTCTCTAAATTGGAATTATTTTATCATTTCCTGTGCAAGGAACCGGGAAGTCTGATATATAAAAAGTCACTTGAGTCCCAGGGACAAAGATTTTTCCTGAAATCTTTGCATTTCAGATTTCAAAAGATTTAAAAAAAAAAATCTTTGAAACACTCTGAGGATGTTCTTTTTTTTCAAAAGGATCCTTGACAGAGGAAAGAAGAGCAGCATCATGAAGATGTCTGTTTTCTCAAATAATGAGTAAAGGGAACTGGATCAACAGACTTGTTTTAGTCTCTACAGCAACATAGCTTAAGCAGAAACCTTGAAAATAATTCTTTTTGGAACTTGGCAACCACACACAGTCACAAAAAAAAGAAGTAATAAGTAACAGTACATATTACCTCATCTATAGGAAACCCTATAAAGTGCAGCAGCTCCTTTAGGTTGTTCTGATGCCAAAGAACACATTTCAAACTTCATCTTGTGTATGAGTAAGATTTACAGAGAGTTTACTGGTATTCAGTCAAATACCATTTGTCTGACTGGATTCATCTCAGCCCTACTGAAATATAATGCCTTGAGGCTGCCTATATGGTAATTTTCACTGCTTCAATTTTGTACAGTCTGTCTTTAGGTGGAGAAAATACGTATGTTTGAAACCCAGTTACAGTTGCATTCACCAACTTTCGTAATGCTTACGGCGGCTCTGTCATGGAAACAAATGTTGCATCAATAAGAATGACAGCAAACAGATGACCTTTTCATGGCTGCTTCAGCCTTCCATAGTGTGTTTGGGACTAAGGGGGAAGTCTCTGTATAGGATGTAGTGTCATCCAGAAAGCATTTTTTGTGTATGTGCATGTATATGTCTCCATCTATAGACAGGGGCACTAAGAAATTAGAATTTACATCCATAATCCTAACAAAAACAGACTTACAAACCTGGGTGCTTCAGATGCTCACTCATCACCTCACTTCTCTTATATTCTCTCAGTTCTTCATACTGGTGGTAATTTGAAGTCATTGGTTGGTCCAAGTTCTGTATGCGTTTATGATTGGATCTTGCAAGATATTGGCAACTCTTTCATCATGGGAAGTGTCCCACTAGGAAAAGTGAGCCTGTCATCTGGGGACTTGAAGACAATAATAGTCAAAAAAGTTCTGTGTAGCAGCAGCTTTTAGCTGATCTTCACGTGACTGTTTTAAGGAGTCTGAGAAAGTTCAGTCTGTTGTCAGTTGGTGTATATTTGCTAAGGAGAAGTCTGCAGATCCATTCCAAAGGGAAAAGTTAGATGTCAATAAATTAAGAATGCTGAAAACCAGTGCATGAGGATAGTGCTCATACTTTTCCATTTACTTCTTCATCCAAGGCAGAAACTGCAGCAAAGAAAGGACATAAAAAATGCTTGCAGTTGCAGCAAGAGAACTTTTGAATGTGCGGCCTTTGAGTCGGCATATTATAAAGTCTTTATTTAGTTACCTTTGAGTAGGCATATTATAAAGTCTTTATTTAGTTAATGGTTGAAGTAGTTTCATTTTCTTTTTAATTAAGGAATTACTGTAGGAAAAAAAGTATTTTACTTGGTTTTGGTGTTGGTTTAGTATAGTGCCAAACTGCTCACAGGTGTTATTTTCGGAGTTCTTTCAGTTTTTACCATTCTTCTTGGTACAGTGTGGGGATTAATACCAGGTATCATGGAGAATGTTTTGTCCTGGAGAAAACTGCTTATGAGAACCTGACTGAAAATATAAATTCCATATAGTTGACCAAACGGGGGTTATTAAAAGCTTTGTTTATCCAATGTGGTTACATAAAAGATGTAAGAGTTAATACCTCTCTATTCAGTTATGCAATCCATCTCTCTTTGTACTAATAGGAAATAAAATTGTCTGGAAAATATAAAAATGCAAATGCATGCTAAATTTTGCTCCAGTAAGAGTCATGAAAGCTGAAACAAAAACAAACTAGTAAATCTGGAGAAGTACAACATTTAAGTCTGGCTTAAGAGTAACAGGTACACAATGCCTGTTAGTTACTCTTAATTATCTTTGACCTGTAGGTGGTTGAGAAAGGGGTATAGCAGCAGTAAGGGAGTAATTTTGATGATTCAAAATAAGATCTTTTGTACAGCTGATGGCACATGAAAGTCTACCAATGCAGGTGTTGTCACATGACATATACAAAGTTGGGCTGTGAAAGTTAGAACTGTCAAGGTCTGCTTTGCAGCAAGAGGTACCTTCTGCAGGCAGAAGTTTCAACATCATTAGCTGACAATATGGGATTGTGGACTGGGCATCTGTAAGAATGTACATGTGGAAAAATAAGACTGTTGAATCCCACTACTGAAATTGAAATATTTTCAATTTAGCACTGGATACATCTCATCTATGGTAGCTGGAAGGAGTTTGCGTTTGCTTGGGAAGGAAATAAATAAGGCAGGCAGAACAAGCTGAGGTGTGTGTGTTAGTGCATCCATCTGCAACAAAATCTCATTGTGGAAAGGACTGGGTCAGTGTGCATGGTAGAAGTGAACAATAATAATAGTAATAATAATAATAGTAATAATGATAATAAAGAAGCAGTTTCTTTGTAAGTGGGGTGGTCCCTTCAGCTCATGCATTAGTGCTTGTGCTGAAGAAGACTAGTAATTTATTGATGCAGATGGCTATGTAAAGTGCATGCAATTTGTGAGGGGGCTTGACCCTTGACTGATGGGCCATATGTTGCAAAGCCCCAGAGGCATCATTTGACTGAGTTCTCTTCCTCTCTCTGTCTTTGCACCTATGGTCCTTGTTCAATCACCACATATTGAACTATAGACTTACTAACTCCCCCAATAAATCTCCAACTAATGGCTCACAAAGGCTATAACTTAACCCTTTACATACAAAGGAGCACATAATTCTGCACTGAATTTTTCACACTCATTGAAATAAATATTACATGACCTAGCTAGTTATCAAGGACCAAGATGTCATAAAATAGGACCACCTGCAGGCTTGTCATTGTCTGCATAAACCAAATTCACTTGGAGCATTCTCAAACTTTAATGCGTATGTGATGTTATTGGGAGCTGTGCCCTAAATGCACACTTGGGTTGTACATTACTGTCGAGTTGCATTTCTCAAATACCACGAGTGAAACACAGTAGAGCACCTAATGTTTCTAATTTACTGTCTTATCTTGTCTGCTACTCTTTTTATATTCTAATAGGGTTAACAGCAAGTTCTTCATGACCCAAGCATATGTCTTCCATTGCACAGAGATTTGACAAGAGTTATCCCAGTAGACAATCTTTCCATAATCCAATAAAATGGATCAACATTTTTCTCTCATAGAAACCCCTGTATATATTCATTAATGTATTCATTTGCAGTAAAATTACAGCTGCAATTTATTTCATACACTGTCCTTAAAGTGTACAATGGTGCAAGTCCCTCCTCAGCTGAGCTGGCCAGGGGGGTTATGTGCTGTTGGCTGCTGTATAGCAAAGCAGCCCTGTAAGACAGCTGTTTATTGCCATTAAACTATTTTTATACAAGAAGCTGAACAAGCTATACAAAGCAAGAAACAGTGGTAAAGTCTGTGTGAGATTAGTGCTGATATAGCCCTTTTAAATGTTAAGAAGTAAGCCCATACACCTAGCTAATGTAGGGATTCATCTTTAAAATGCTGACTTGAAATTGGACAGGCTGGAATTTTTCAGTAAATTCATAAAAGCAGAGAAAGAAAACTGTTCCAGGTAGATAATGATTATTCCTCTTTCTCCAAAAAGTAGTGCAAGGTGATGTTTAGCTGGGAGGAAGTTTTAGCATTGGCTGCAAGGTCATGACTATACTAGAAAGAGATGAGACATTTGGCACTATTTTTTTTACAGTGGTATAGATTTGTACAGTAGTTTCATGTAAGAAGTTTTTCGTGATTCTCCCAAGTTAATTCTGGTAAAACTTACTGATAATGGGGCTTTGTGTGAATATGAACTGTGACAGTGCTTAGTCAAGTTATTATATACACTTTTATACTTAGGAAAGGTATGAAAACTGTAATTAACTTGGGTAGTCATTTTTCTGTAGTGTAGTCTGTGTACAGGTGATGCTTTTGTTCATGATTCTTTGGAGGTAGAATATGAAAAAAGTCAGAGCAATTTGGAGTTCATCAGTGAATCTGAACTAATGATTATGATGTGAAAAAAAAGTGAGCTTGTTGTAAATGAACAAGTTTATAACTTCCTCTGTTAGAACTGCTTCCTTAGCAGTTTGTGATGCAGTCAGAAAGAGAGGTTATTTCAGCACAAATCATGTGCATTAATCATGCACACTGCTGTTTTGAGTCATGTGTGTTCAGGCCCATAGGCTTGCTAGTTTTATTCATATGGATCCTATTTCTGTACTGTAGGCTCTGCACCATTATTTTATTACAAGTCTTCAGGCTTGAAGTATTCCATGTAACCAGAAGCCACTGATAAGCATTCCCCCTTGAGGTTATTCTTTCACAATTAAAGTGATGATATTGAAAACATTGATGGCAGTGAGATTTACAAGGGCAGAGGTCTCTACCATTGCCTAGAATACCAGAAGCAGTTGAAAACATCAGTTTTAAAGTATCCTACATGCATTAGCCCCCATGGAAGAGTGTATATGTTCTGAATGAGCTGGGCTAGCTTATAATTTAATGTGCATTTTACACAGCTTGGGGCAGAATTTCTGTAGTGACCACTTGTGTGCAGTTTGAGTGGGCTTTGTTTCCTTGGCATGCCCACTCACATCACTCAGAGCCCCATTCAAAAGACAGAAGCAGGACAGAACAATATAAAGAACTTATTTACTGTTTTCCAACTAAAACAAACCGGAAAGTGTTCTGGTATCAAGCAGATAGATTGTCTATCACATTGCAGTAGTATTTCTGAAAAATGTGAGTGTCAACAAGAGTCTGGAACTGGCTGATGTGAAATATTAGAAGGTAGAGAAAGACATTTGTTTGCACTGATCATAAAAGAAGCTGTAGAGAGCTGCCTGGAAGAAATTGTGTTAGTGAGCCAGCAGAATGCTGAAAGTCATTACCCTCGTGAGTTCCAGGTGTCAGTTTGTATATTATCACTGCCATGCTACATGTAGTGAAATGCACTGTCCTTGATGAGTTTGGGGTTTTGAGAGGCAATAACAGACTATCTTTCCTGTCAACCACAGTTCTATCAACTGCTTCTTTTTCTGAGCCTCGGGATGGGCATTAGAGATACTGGTTGAAAATTAATGATTAGAATTTCTACTTTTAGTGCGTTTATTTAGAATAGGTTTGTTTATTTGCATGCTCTTCTTGCACGTGAATGGAAATTAAGAGAACAAGAAAGATTAAGTGCATTCCAGTTCAAGGTGGTGCAGTTTTCAGTAGCTACTGCCCAGCTTTTTCAGCTTGGGTGTCACATACAGCATTTGATTTGATACACAGCAGTGGTTTGGACCACAGTCTGGGATTGTGCCACTTGTACTGATCTGAGAAGGATAAAAAGAAAATATTGAAGTTTGCACCAAAGTGGGTGCTGGAAATTCTGAATTCGCTTCCTACTTATGCCACAGTATACTGTATAATCCTGAGCAATTTACTACTCTTAGGAATGCCTCAGTTTTTAATGTGAAATAGTTTTACTGTCTTGATTGGTGAAGCCTACTACCTACCTCCCATCTCCTAAGCAGACTTATAATTGAACAAAAAACCCCCATGTAATTTCAACATAGTAAAGTGCAGGTCTAGAAATTAAGCTTATTGCTAGGAATATCTTGAAACATGGTCTGTTAGAAGTAAAAGTTTGTTGATACCTTGATAGAATAAAACTTCATTTACAATTTTTATGTTTTGATTTTTTTTTTGTTTGTTTTGGGTTTTTTTGTCTTTGGAAAAGGTAAAGGAGAATAGGTCAAACTTCTCTGTCCTGCAGCGTGAATCACTTTTACAATCAGGTCAGCTGAGTAATTGGGAAAAAAATATCCTGTAGTCAAATAAGGGAATTGTCAGTTATGCCATTTAACATTTAGAGTAATTTCACTGATGCCATCATCAGTGTCTAAATCATACTGTCCAAAGCCCAATGTAGCTATCATCAAATTTTATGAGTTTTAAGGGAAGGGACTATGTGATCAGATTTTTGAGCTTTAGAAGACAGATTATAAAATCAAAACCAGGCCCTTTTGTTTTAATGGACTTTTTCAGTTGGCATAAAAATGTATTGTATGAAACTGTTTTTTAGTAAAAGCGGTAAACCAAGAATAGTAGAAAGGTCTCTGTCTTGCAGAACAATGATTTTGTTGTTGTTGTTGTTGTTCATCTCCCATTATTGTTTATTTGTGGTAAGCTTTTTTCCTGAAGAAACAGTAGTTGAATTGGCACTGAAGAGAAAGTTGACATACATAAATAAAAAAAAGGACATCTTATGTCTCTATATATTTCAGATACATTTTCATTGTCACCAAAAGCTCTAAAGACACTTATAGTAAATTTCAGCTACTTCCTCCAAGATTAATTTATTATCCCATAATCTTTGTTTATGATACAGGCGGAATAGCTAAGTAATACCAAATAAATCAAAGTATTTTACAACGTGAAACACTTTATTGTATTGTATTTTCTCCCCCTCCCTGAAATTTTAGACACACAATTCAGTACACTTGAGATACACATAATGAAAATAAGACTTTTGTAATTGGTAATGAATGCTAAGAAAACCAATTATTTACTTCCTTTACTGAGAGATGGTAAGGATTGCTTGGGGTTTTTTTCTGACTGCAGTAGTGATACCCCATGATTTCTTCCTGAAAAAGGCATCTTTACATGCATAGACAAATTACCAGTGCCATCACCTGTGTTATGTTTGCTGACTCACGAGCTATTAAGTGCACTTAATGGGCTGGATGTCAGGGAGACAGTAATATGACCACTGTTAGGGCACTAACTGTGGGGTTGGTTTTGTTAATCCTTTTGTATATAAGCCTTATTTTAATTCAGTACACACAGCCTGATCCTCCTTGCTGTTTATTTCAAGAAGAATATGACTGAGACCCATCATCATCTCTTTCTCTGATTTCAGAGTTCCCTTTTTGCTGATTAGTGCAGAGATTTTAATCTGCAGTTTTATTTACAACAGCCAGAGCAGTCTCAGTGGAAGAAAGGAAGCTCAGGGGGACTGAGCAGGTTCTGCAAAGTTGTTATTTGTTGCTGCATAGACTTTGAGCTACAGCTCTCTCTTTGGTTAAAGTACTAAAAGCACATAACCCACCTACTGCTGTACTAATCAATGCTGTGATGCTTGTGACAGTATAAACATGGAGAAGTTTGTTTTCCTTCCTTATTAAGTCACCTCCCAATGTATTTTTCTTGGGTGAAATATAAAAGAAGGGTCCTTTGTGTATTTGTTTGTGTGCCGGTTTCAGAATAGAGCCTTATCCCTGGATAGAAATTAGCGTGTCAGGCATTACCCAGAAGAGTACTTACAAGAAGCAGCTGAAGAATTAAGGGAACAGCAGAGTTGTGTAAAGCAAACAAAGGAATACTCTGTGATTAAATCACTGCTTGATGGGCTATTTTTAGACAGTTTGTTCTCCCCAGAAATCCACGCATTATCTTCTTATTTTTTGTTGGTCTGGTTTTAGTGTTCCTGTGAAAAGCTGATGACTTTAATAAATAGTGAAAACAAACACAATAGGAAGGCAGAGTAGAGAATTTATTATCTATATGTCAAAAGCTATTTAATGGATGTGGGTGGTTTCTATATCAAGCATGGAAGCTCTGGAATATAGGATAATGTCATAACAAAAAAGTGGTTTTCCCCATTACTTTCCCAGTACAGTTTCTCATTGTTTTTCATAGAATGAATATATTCATGCAATCTTCTACCCAGTTTTGGGAGGGGGATCTGTTTTGCCTCTTGAATGCCTTTATTAGCTAATGTAAGGCAATGCCACAGTATTATTTTCTATAACCTTTTGTAGTCTGTAGTTCTGGGCTTTAGTTCTTTATATTTTTCCCCCTTATTGAATGAACTCATACATTTCCCTGCAGATAGCTTAAGGCAGCATTTAATTTTGAGCATGTATTTGGTTAATAATAGCACTGATACAGGAGGAGTAGGTGAGTATGATTTCACTCTGAGTGTAAATGTTCTATTTTTCAAAATCTTCTGCACTATCAAGTTATTCTATCATCTCAATACTTTTAGATATCTTCTGAAGATGGTGAGAGGAAAGGAAGGACTGTTGATAAGAACTTGGGTTTTGTCCCTGCTCTGGAATATTATTAATTTTTCTTCATATGATTAAAAGTGTTATGATAACAAATAACAAGATGCATTGTTTTTCCTAATGGGTAGATGATGAAAGGATAAGTGGGAAAACTGCTTAATGTTTCTGCTGGGTTGTAATCCACATGATTTGTGCTTTGGGAGAAGTCATGAAAGTTTCAGTTGTGGTTCTGCAATTATTTTTATTTTGCTGTCTCTTCAAGACCTCAAAAGAATGACCTGTAAAGTGATTTGAAAGTCATGGCTAGAGGCAACATACAACCTCACAATAAAGTGAAACAGAACATTCCCTTGCTGGTGTTGTTGTGTGCCTTATGACTTGGCTGATAGAAGATGGGGCCACTCTGTATATTGTGCTTTTGAGTGACCTTGAGCAAGTTACCAAAGTTGTGCTCTAAGGTACCAAAATGATATTGAGTCTGTGTGTTCTCTTTCTTGGAATGAACAAAGGAGTGCATTTCCAAGTTTGTTGTAAATTCCCTTTCTACACAGGGGTAAAGAGAGGCACAAAGAAATTCACCTGCCAGTTTTTCAAGTGGGGAAAAAAAGCTCATAAAAGATTTAGGAATAGGGAATCTCGCCCCTCTGCCTTTTTGTATTGATACTGAGGCAGTACAAATGGGTTTACTAACCAACAGGATTACTAGTGAAAGCCAAAAATTGCCCATCCTCAACAAAAAGAAAAAACAACACACAAACAAAAAAAGCCCAAGCCAAAGCAAAACAAAAAAGTTACCTTGCAAAGAGTACTTAGCAGACAGCAATCCCTGCCAAACTGCACCTCAAAATTGAGCAGCTCGGTCTCACGTCTCATTTGTGGTTCAGGAGGTGCTCCCTCAATGTTGTACTCAAATTTCTATGCGCTATTGATGCTGTAAGCACCTGACTGCCACTTGACATTTAAAACTTTATACTTCATAATTAATCAGAAGTGTAAATTATATAAATGGTTCGTTCCTGGAAGTCTGTTATTTTTGTAACTCAGCCATCTAATTAATCTTCAGTGAACAAAGAAAGCAATGGCACAATGTCTGAAATTGTACTGAGCTGGGGGAAATGAGATACACTTTAGCATCTCAGAGAAAGTTAAAACAGCTTGACAGAGGAAAAGGATGGTGAAAAGCAGCCACATTAGATGGTGGTTCAGCTGAGAAAGCAGAATCAGAAAATGGCAATTGATTCACTAACTATCACAGCATCAGTCCATTCAAGAAGCTTATGGAGATCCCATTGCAGGTCTGGATCAAAGGAGCTAAATTAAAGCAGGCTTCCTGGAAAGGAGTGAAAGAGAAAAAGTAGCATTAGGGAAAGCAGGAGGGCAGCTGAGTCTAAGAGGAGCATTGATTTTGAATTTTTCATCAGTCACATGAATTTAAAATCAAATAATGTACCTATTGTGGCATTCTAATTCTGCATATTCCTTTATGATTCTCTTTCCAAATTACAACATTCTCGTGCTTAATGTGCTCTTTAATAACAGGTTCCTAATGCTATGCACCCAATTTATCATTTTGTCTCTAAAAATTGCAAGTAGTTCCTATTCTAAGTAAAGCAGTTTACAGTGGTTGCTCCTGAGTAGCAATACTGCCCAATTACATCAAATTTATCATCTGCTATCCTAAGAAAAGAGAAATATCATGGTATCATGAATATCAATTATGTCATAACACTTGGGAAATGGCAAATTTTTAATGGGAGTCACATTATGCCTTAATGCGAGCCAATTTTACAGTGCATATAATTGTAAAATCTTTTCCCTCTTTCCAAATAAATTGTCTCTTCTGTTTCATGAGTACTAGTGTGATAATAATTCTTGCATTGAAGATGGCAAAAGAGCAATTTCATATGGAATAAATTTATGTTTCCAGATTTTCTGAGAAGTTACATTTTACTTTTTTCCCCTGAAATTATTTTATTTTTTTGCCAGTAAAATATTTTATTTTGGAGACAGTAATTACTTTCAGAGCTTTCTGTATTCTCCCAGACTTTAGTATATGTATACTAGAAAGCCTTTATAATGAAGAGATAACATTTTGATGCTAAGCTGGGCAAACTGTGGCCCCTGTTGAACTTCAGCTATACAGTTCTTCTGTGGATAATGTAAACTTAGTAAGACTATGTAATTCTCTTGCTCACCTTATTAACTGATGGAATTTTGTGCTTGAAAAGATTTTGTCAGGTCCATAACATTTAAATATGTTTTAAACTTCATTAAAAGATAGTAAGGAGTAATTGGCAAGTCATCTTACCTGGTTAAGTTGCAAGATTTCAGTGGAAAGCTGACCAGTGAAGCTGACCAGTAGTCAAAAGCAATTTAACAACACTCCACTTTATTCCCTTTTCAGACATACACTTATATGCAAGAGTATGAAAAAACGAATTCTGTGTTTTATCACTGTTAAGTGATTTTTGCTATTTTCTGAGCTTGACAAACCTAGTGGCAGGTGAGAGAGCTCCTGGTAGGAAGTCATGGCCACAGAAGGATCATGAGTATGCTGAGGCTGAATCAGGCAATGTGTTTTATGGTCTCTGAGAAGCTGAATTTTTAGGGTGAAGGCCCTAATGCAAGTCTGGAAGTAAATACAAGTATTTGGGAAGGAAGATCAAATAGAGTGCAGTACCTATTTTCTGGTGTTCCTGAAAATGTTCCTGTGCATTTGTGATGGAGCATGTTCTTTTTGGACCTCTAGGAAGAAATACACCCCTTTTGGGGTCTGTTGGGTTTTTCAGGGAGGGGTGTATGTTGCCTAATGCAAAGCTGTCACGATTGTGGTGCCCTTTATGGTTGCAGAGGTGTGTTGACTTGTATCCTGTGAAGGTCTGACAATTCCTGCTGCAGATGTTTAATCAACTCCTAATCCTGAACATGCCGGTGTGCAAAGGGGACTAGTCAGTGTGCATGACAAATGGCTAAAATATAGAACTGCATTTTGCTGCATCTTTTTTTTATTTTTTTATTTATTTAAACAAAGTTAGATACATCCCATATGACCTCCTAGCAGCACTTATTTGCCCAGCTGGATCTTGTGACTTCCAGTGCAGTCTTTTGTTACTCAAGAAACATGTACAAATGAACCAAAGAAAAGAGAAGCATCACATCTTTCTTTAGAAATATTTGTAGTCATTGATGGTTGAAATTCTGGTCTTCTTTTCTTTAAGAAGCTGATAAGTGTTAGCGGTAGGTACAAAAACTAAGGAACTAGAGTTGATGTGTTTTGTTTGAGAGGGATTGTCACTGCCTTAGGAAGTCTTCTATAGTTTGATGCATAAAAACTCGACATGCTTCTCCATTTCTAATCAGGTGCAACCTGCTATTAAATTCAGAGCTGAGGCCTTTTGTAGTGCACAAAACTTAGATTATACCAAAATGTAATTAAGACTAAATGGGGGAGAGGTTTAGATTTCATCCACATTTGGCATTTTGTCAAGTATTTTGTTCTCTAAGAGGAAAGGTGGGTTTTTTGGTTGGGTTTTTTTTTGTGTGTGTGTGGGTTTTTTTTGGTTGGTTGGTTGGGTTTTTTGGTTTGGTTGTTTTTTTTTGTTGTTTTTTTTTTTTTTCTCTGTCTTCTAAGTGATACCAAAGAAAGTTGCCAGTTCTGCCCAGATCTGGTAAATTCTATCCTTATGCTGGATTGTGTAAAACCCAAAGATCAAACCATGTATTTTACTTGTATGTAGATGAACTTCTGAGGTATCTTATTTCAACAATAACAGCAAAATAAGGCTTGTAAATATTTTTTCATCCTATTTACTTACCCTTCCTGTTTTGAGTTTTAACATTCAGAGCAAATACTGTTCTGGAATTTTACAATAAATGTTTTATTTTACATTGTTAAAAAAAAAAAAGAAAAAAGGAAAACCCCAGCAATATTAGTCAAAATGTTGTAAAAATTAATTGGGTTGTTTTTCCAGGTGGTAAGGCACTGCAACATCTTGCCCAGAGAAGTTGTGAATGCTCCATTCCTGGAAGTGTTCAAGGTTGGGTGGAGCCAACCAGGTTGGATGGAGCTCTGGGCAACCTAGTCTAGTGGAACTTGTCCCTGCCCATGGCAGTGGAGTTGGAATGATGATTTTTAAGGTCCCTTCCAATGCAAACCATTCTATGATTCTGTGTTTATTTGTTTGGTATAACCGTTCTTGTGCATCCTTGCATCTTGTAGTGTGTCATAGAATATCCCTTGCAATCGCTCAGTAAAGAAAAACGTGGATAGTTGGATAAGCTAAAACATACAATAAAGCCCTGCAGTTGAAAAAGAAAAGAGATAAAATTGGATGGGAAAAAAACCCAAACAAACAAGAAAAACAAGTAAAAAACCCCCACATCCACAAAGTTATATAGACTGATATGAATGAAGTTAAATACTTTGGAACTGCTTGGTGAACTACCAAGAAGCTGAAGGCAAGTGCTAGATTTTGGTGTGAATTCTGATGGAAATACACAAAATTGGTATTTGCTGAGTTGTGTGAGGGGTTAACAGAAGTAGATTCTATGTCCAGAAGTGTTATGACTTAATTTTTTGCAGTAGGAGCAATCAGAATTGCACTCCATATAGTATCTACTGATCCTGATCTGCAAACTTACGCTATCATTCTGATCCTCCCCGAAATCAGAGGGGTTAGGATAGCTGCAAGGATAGCTGAAGAGAAAGGGAAATGAAAAACACAGTTTCAGTAGTATGTGAGTTTATTCCTGAACTGCAAAACAAACCGTAGAATTAAATAGGAAGTTTAATATATCATAATACTGGGTTGGGAAAGGAAGCCCTGGCAAAGGCTTAAACAAGCCTGGATTTTGTGAGTAAACTGTAGATATTAATTTGTCTGTGTTCTGTTTTAACCCGTTGTATGGAGCCACTGAAGCAACAGACATTACTGGAGAACTGTAGTCTTTCACTGTCTTACTGCAGATTAGCAGTTATATTGCCACAATTAACTTGGAAAAATAATCCAGGCTCAAAAGATAAATATCTTTTGAGATATTAGCTTCTAATATACCTGGGCAAGTGTAATGAGAGTAACAGATTCTGCTGAGGGTTTCTTGCACACAAAGTAGATTGAGATGTGGGTGTTGGGACACAATTGCCAGTCATCCTGTCTAGGTATAGTGAAGGTCTGTCTGGAACAGAAGAAGCATGGCCACTTCCAAGTGAGCTTGTAGAGTTACTTCATAGAATTTAACAAAATGAGTGGCTCATTCAGTTTTTCATCCATGGATGGATGAAATGTGTAATGAGATGACAGAATATTCAAAGTCCTCTCAGAAAAAGTAATACCAAGTTTGAAAATACCTTTTCTTATTTCAGTGCCCCGTATTTTTAATTCGTATTATGCCAGTTTGGATTGAGGATATGTTTAGACAGTGTACTTTTGTGCATGGAAGTCTCTTCTGTATCCAATCATAGTTAAAAAAAAAAAAACAGTAGAGGTTAAGGAAAACACAAGAACCAAAAGATTAAAGCAGTGAAAGAAAATTATAAAATTTAAAAGGTACTGGCATATGAGGTGGCCATAAGCAGCAGGTTTATTCATTGTAATTTAGAGACTTCCAGTCCATCTGTCTAGATTTTGGTTTGCACAACTGTCACACTAAAGAGCGTGTTCCCATTTGCTTGCTTTGCTCCAGACCACCCAGGGATTTCCAGTTATTTTTGAGGAGTTGCTGTGGAATTGGCAGTGGGAAGAATGCAGGGATGCAATTCTTTTCATGTCCTTCACCCTTCCCCTCCCCATGACCAAATAAAAGACAGTAGTTTCACTGTGGACTACTCATTGAATTGTCTTAAGTCTGCAGAGGGCACAAATGCAGGCATTCAGAAGCTTCTAAAATCTTTCAGTTATTCTCAGCCGCTCATTTGAGTTATAAAAGTCACTTTTGGTAGTGATAAGATGCTCCAGGTATATATTTAAAAACCCCAAACCTGCTGGTCAAACAGTGTCAGGATGAATGTATGGAATTCCTCATGCAATATGTGCACAGCCACGAATGTTTCACAGTTTTTGGGATGCCATCTTGTAGAAATATCACTGTGTCAGAGCTCTGAACTTGCTTTTGAAGACATATCTGTCATTTGAGCTCTTGGAGAATCTTTATTAGTTGCATAAAGAGGGAAGAGTTAGGCAGGTCTAATTCCAGCTAGGAGAGAAGTCAACCACATATCCAATAGCTTATTATAGAACAGTGTGAAACATAAGGCTTCTTTCAGGAACTTACCAAGTTTTATAATTTATCTGTTACAGAGTTAGGGTCATAGTTATTTTTTTTCTCCTTATTTGTTTATTCATTTTTTTATTTCTGGAGCAAAACAGTGTCAATAACTTAATTTTTTTTTTATTTTTTGGAACTGTCATCCTGATCATTCTAAGATGCAGTTGGATTGCCTTCGGTAGCTCTGTATTAAAGCATTTAATGCATATATTTATTGAAAGAAATAGGAAAACGCATGGAAATATCTAACTGTGAATACTGTTTGGATGGAAAATTAAAGATGACAACCCCTCTTTAACCATTCAAAAGGGCGTGAAAGAGCAAGAGAAATTAAAAAACTTCATTAATTGCTGTAGCATGACGTTACAAACCACCTGCACTTCAAAGAATTTACAGTGAAGCAGATGGATTGATGAATATGCCATCAAAGATTTTGAGAATGTTTATTTTAAAAATAAACTGCTTTCTAAGTCATTGACAATCAAAGCATACAATTTACAAAAATGTCACTGCTCTTTTTTTTTTTTTTGTATCCCGCATGGTTTTGAAAACATATCCTTATCTTTAAGAACGGGATTCAGAGACAAGATGTTTCATAAGCAGTAGATTTGAAACAATCTTTGTGCTGTAAGATTTATAACCCCTTACATTTCTTGCGTGTCTAATAACTGAGTGCAGGACTGACATGTTAGTGTTTTTTTAATTTGGCTGTGTGGGTCTGGGACTCATGGAGGTGCAGAATTAGTCTCTTGGGTAGACTGACTAGACTGAGACAATAGGATAGGGTATGAGAATAGCTAACATAATAACCACAGTGTCAATCTTACAAAAAAACCCCTTAGTTTTTTATTTATTTTTCAACAGAAAAGATGGAACTTTGTCCCACGATAAGTGGATTTTTGACAAATACAGTCTCACTCATCAAAGGATCCAGGAAACAAGTCTTGAACCAAAGTAAATGTACTACACAGTTGTGGTTGACATCCTAAATCCAATCATTCCAATAACAAAAATGCTACTATTTGTGCAAGGTAGGGGGATATTATTGTTCAGAATTAAACATTAGATACTGCGGACATAGCAAAGGAAAATAGTAAAATGTTTATCCTATTTTGAGTGTTTCTTCTAGAATAGACTGACTCATCGAAACTTCTTTCCATGGTTAAACATGAATTAGATCAAAAACTTGCTGTTAAGTTCCTTTTGGACTGACTTTTAGAGTCAATTTCACTTTCATCGTCTTCATTTCCTAAAACCACTATAAACAGCAAAATCTGCTAATTTTTAAATCTATTTTAGTATCATCTTATACTGCGTGGTAGATGAGTTCTTCTAAGAGAAGAACTGAAATGCATATTCTTTAAAAAAAATAATTTCTAATTCTGCAGCTTGATTAGATGTTGATTACCTCACAAAGTCCTTGTAAAGGGAGGGTGGAAGAATATCTCAACATCGATTGAAAGAAGGGAGAAGTAAGTTTATTTTTTTCACTGTGAAAAATGTCTAAATGTGAAAAATAGTAGAAATCATCTGAATCTACTAGAAAGAATAAAAATTGAAAACGAAATTGGAGAAAACCTAATAATATGTAATATAAGCAAAATATATAATATATAAAAGATTTTCTGTGCAGATGCTTGGAACGTTTGAAAATTGATATCAAGGGAAGAGAAAACAGTGGAGAGGGGACATAAAACCCCCAGCTCTTAAATTTAAATCTTTATTAATATTTAGTGTGAGATGCTTTAAGAATATCAATCAGTCTTTTTTTTTTTTTTTTTTGGCAGTCAGGTAGTGGTATGCTGATCTAGATCTCCCCTTTGGTAAAGAACATTCCGACGTGAAAGGGTTGATGTGTCTGTGGATAACAGAGCAATTTAGTCTACAGACTGAGTCACTCTCTTTAGAAAGAAAAAGAAAAATGAAAGACAAAGATTCAAAGATGAGCAAAATGGAAATACAGCCGTGTTGTGTCAGAGTTGAGTTCTCCAAAATTTAAAATTTCACTATGTCCTTCCAAGTGGTTTCCTTTGACCTTCGTACATGGAACACTAAGCACAGTAGACTAAATATTTACTGAAGTCTTCAATGATGAGTATTTGAACAATGCTGCTTTTTTTTCTTGCAATACCAATGACTAAGAATACCGAAGAAGAAATATTGTACTAAATAATGACAGTATATGTAAAATACTTATCAGTGTAGGAACTGTCAGAGAAAATGTCGTTTTCTCAGTTTGTTTGAGGTTTATTCATTGTTGTACATTTTATCACTCTGGCCAGAATGTCAGAGGGGAAAATGAAATAAAGAAGGAAAACTTAAAGTAAAGAGACCTTTAAATGCAGGAAAAAAAGCTTATTAGTTTCATTAGTTAACTTTTACTATTCAAGGATTTGTGCCTTCACTGGAGAAGAAAATGAAGACATCTACAAATCAAAAAAAAAAAAAATTAAAATCATTCCTGTCCTTAAATACAGAACTGTTTGTAGGATATCCCTGTTCAGACCCATCCCTGTCCTCGAGAGACTGGTGAGACTGTCAGACCATGGATTTACACCAAAGTGTTTGTACCTGGTGTTCAGCCATACCCTGGCCATGTCAGACTCTGACATAACTGTGCTCTTGGACATGATTTCTTTCTTACCATGAACCACTCATCTCTCAAGGACACTAGGTAAAATGCTCACTGTAGTAAAATATTGTGTTTCTAATTTAGTGGGAATTTAATGCTTTAATTTGCCAACTCTCCTCTATAAGCTACAATCTCACCATTTTTTCCTCCTTCTCAAAGGTAAAATAAACTTTGGTGAGGTACTACTGCCTTTCCATCTTCCTTTATGTGACTATCATTTGTATTTGCCTAGGTTTCATTAGTACTATTCAGTGTAGGTTAAAGTAAATGTTAATATGATTTTTGCCTTTTAAGTAGCTGAGCTACTCAGAATATGGTGAAATAACCATCTCTATGTGCACTTTTGTTTTTCCCTTATTCTTAGTATCTGAAATAATAATGCAAATTAAAGCATGGCTCTATGCAGTTGGAGGAAATCTCAGATTCTAAACAGCAACAAAGTCCCTTTGTTATGCAGATGGAATTGGAGAGGTTGGAAGACACAAAATACGGGCTGTGGAGGTGGGGCAGTATGTTATTTTCTTACTGAGAAAGAGGGATTTGCAGTCTTTCAGATAGCAACTTTCCCAGATTTCACCATCCTGTCAGTACTTTGGAGTGTCATTCTAAAAGATGGCTGCAGTTCAAAAGTGGTAACTATGTGCTTTGATGTCTCAATTCATCCTTTGCACATCATAATCCATTTTCCTCCTCAGATCACCTCAGACTGTGATGTTATACAGTAGAATTTATATTCACTGTTTAGAAGAATCTGGGTGATATCATAAATGTAATGGAATCTGCTTAAGCAATGTCTGATCTTTTTATTTGGCATATATTTCAAAAGCTTGCTTGCAAGAATGTTAAATTATTGGGGAAAGTAATGTCATTTCAAGAGTTTATCAGAATGAGATTAAAAGTACTGTTACTATTTTGGTGTTTGGCTACAGTTTTGTGTCACTAACCACTAGCATCTGTTGAATTCAGTTGTGTTTCAGTGCCTAAAAACCCCTTTAGTTTGGTTTTCCTACTTATTTTTTGTCCTCATAATACTAAGATCAAATATGTGGCTAAAAAAACTGATCAAGCATGAAATTGTTTCTCTGTATTGTGGGCAGTGGTTCAAAAGGCCACAAAATCAGAAGAATTGTGAAGATTATTTTTTTTTTAAAGTGATACTCGGAAACATAAGAACACTAAATAATAAGGATAACACAAAGAAATATATGTGATGCTTGCCTGATAAACCGTTAATATTAATACACATTGTCTAACTGGGGCCCATGTTTGGCTTTGGCAGTACCTGTAGTCACAGCCACAAGTGCAAGATCTTGGGCCTTATGGCAACTGCCACTGACAAGCAATTAGAGTTCATTATGACGGTGCTTATGCTATACTAATTAACATTCTGTTGTGCTGTTTTCCTTGTTTGACCGTGTGACAGCCAAAGGCCCGATGGTCTCTGTGGATAATCAGCCAAGGAATTGCTAGCTGAAGTAGAATTTGTGCAAAACACATTCAGACACGGATGTGGTCATATCTTCCTGCACACAGTGTAAGCAAAATCAGGTTTTCCCAGGATCTCCTGGAAAAGAACAGTAGTAAATACATAGGAGGGCTAAAGAATAATCTTGGACTTGTTCATGCCCATAATAATTTGCTGTGTTTCTTTCTACAAAGACATGTTTAGTGATCAGACTGTGAGTGGCTACGTATGGATATATAAGGGTTGTTTAAGGCTTGGTGAGCTAAGCTACCTTTCCAAGTCACAGACTCCCCAGTTTCCTCTTCAGACTGCAAGAAAAATGCTGTTGAACTAAATGCTTTGTCTCAAATAAGCCAAAAAAAACCACCTGACTTCACTGTTTTGGGAGGACTTGTTGCTTCTAGTTTGGAATGGGGACCTTGGGAGTCATAAAACTGTCCCCGTGAGCTGTGGTCAGGCTGTGCCAAAGTTGTTTTCTAAAGAATCCTTGGCAGCTTGTAAAGGCCTGGAAGAAGACGGTGTGCAAGGATTGGGAGATGAAAATGAGATGAGAACAGAGCAGGTAAATAGACAAAGTTTGAATAATTTTTTATACATTTAATGAATTTATACATATATTTTTATATATATATTTTTGTACATTTAATGTTTTTATACATTTAATGAAATAGAACTGGATTTTGGTAAATATTTTAGAGTTGTCGCGGTTTTTTTGCCTGCTGAAAGTTTGGTGGAATGACTTTGCTGTGGCCAGAGCCCAGGGAAGGGACAGGTGGTGTGACTCAGTCATGATACAGTCAGATGGTGGACAATTACCTCATTGTGCCGACATCCAGGGGCAGGAGCTCTCAGATGTGCGAAGCATTTCCTGAGCAGGGTAATGTGCTGCCTGTTGGGCATGACGGATAGTTTGGCAGTTTTATGGCCAGTATCAAATTGAATACATTAGGTCTTGAAAACACATTTTCATTCGAGTTCCTGCAAAGGCAAAAGATAATGGATGGTTCTGACAGAGAACAAAAGACCCATTATATTAGGATCTTATTTGCCTCATATATTGTCTTTCTTCATTATTCATGTTTGCATTAGAGACAAATATGTCAAGGTGGAAGTTACCTGTCTTTATTTTAGTTTTTGTTCAGTTGCTAGGTGCCAGGTCTCTGGCAAAGGACGGTATTATGAATAATGTATGAGAAACAACATGAGTATGAGGATGTTATCCTTAGAAACACCTGCAGTAGAAAGGACCGTGGATCACTTAGGGCACAGTATCTTTGACACATGAAACCCCAAGTAGTTTATTGTGTTTTATTGTAATTAAGGAGGGAAAGAAATTTTTAAATGCATCTGCTATCCTGGAAAAGTAATGGAGAAAGCAGGAACTATGTAAACTGCAAGTGATGACAATTTTCTTTCCTCTTCTACCTTCTCTCTGATGTCTCTTCTTAAATTGGAAGAAGAGTTAGTTGGGAATATTCTGGCAGAATGGTTTTTCTTCAGGAGACTCAGAAACACTGTGATTCCAGGAAACTTTCCGTGCAGCGTAAGTTAGATTCTGGCCAAGTTTCCTGCCATTTTGCCTGGGGCAGCTAGGAAACCTGAATCCTTCTATCTATGACCCTGAGGTATCTACTGCTATCTTGCATATCTGAAGTTAGCAGCTTCTATGGATGAAAAAAAGTAGAGCCTGGAAGCTTGGAGGGTCTTGTGACAGACACTACCCAGGCTTACAGTTTGCAGCAGAAAGCTCCTACATGTTTCAAAATCCAGGCTCAGGCTGGGGTAGTTTGTGTTTCTGGAGCCTTGACATCGTGTTTGGAAGCAGAGGTCAATGGCAGTGCTTTCCCTGAGTTTCTGTAAGCAGAAACATCAGCAAGTTTCTCTTGGGAAAACGAAATCTTTTGATTTAATGCCAAAAGTAGCTTAAAATATTAAAACTTCTCGAAAAAGATGTCTTTGCCTCGCATCACAGGTTGTACTCTGCTAGCTGTGTTATCGGATCTTGTGGTCCTCTCATGAGCCTTGAAGTGCTTTGAGAAATATCCTTTATATTTTTGGGTGATCTTTCCACATTCTCCATAATTTCTGGGAGGAATAAATCTGAGCAATGACAGTTATCTATTAGTTGTTTCCCTGTCCTGAAAGTGGCATTAACGTCACCACCCAGCTCCTTTTTTCCTAAGAAACTGATATTAGATCCTTTATATGAAAAATTATCAGAATCATATAATTTTGGAATTACAGAAACTATCTGCAGAGGAAACAAAATTTAAGGAATGAAAGAACATTGGGCATTTGAGGGACAACAACACAGTGACAACAGATTTAAAGTCATGGAATGCATGGGAAGTCACAGTGGTGTGGAGAATTCAACAGCCTGTGCCCAGGAGACAGCAGAGGAATGAGGGAGTAAGCATAGAAATAAAGGAGACTGCAAGGTAGAAGATAGAAATCAAGGTAAGGACAAGTAGAGGAAAATGAGAGAGGAAGGGAAAGAGAGCAGCAGGGAACTAAATATAGGGTAGGAGGGAATATAAAGGGGGAAATAAAACAAAAAGGCAAGGGGGGACTATTAAGAAGGGAGATGAGACGCATAGTAGCAAGAACTCTATTCCTTCTGTCTTCAGTGAGTAATTAAAACCCCCTTTTACTTTCGGTCTGTGACTGCAGAGAGGGAAGGTTTCCACACCCTTTGGTGACTCGGTGCAGATAGCAGAAGTGTGTGAGCTCTGGGAGGAGGGGGCTCACCAGAGGCCTTGGGAGGCTACTGAGGAGTTTTCTGCTGTGAGAAAATACGGAACTGATCTACAGTATGAATGTTTCATTTTTAGAGCGTAATCCATTGTGGTTCATCTAGTGATTGCACAGGGCTTGGGATCCTGCTGAAGTTTCCACAGGAGTATGTGCAGTGGACATTGCTCCTAAGTAGTGGAGAAAATACTTAATACTGTCTTTGCAATTGGGAATATTAATTTTATGATATTCATTGTCTAAAAGTGACAATGAATGTAACAGACATGATGAGAGGGGATGTTGGGGAGGTTTCATAGAAGGACAAGTCATGCAATGAGTGTTACTGCAGTGAGAAATATTCTTGAAGTTAAAACTTCATCAGTTTCTTGGAACTGAAAGGAAGTCTCCTCTCAGGTTTGTTGGAGAAGTGGTGTGGCCACCAGGTCATTCCCACATCCAACTCACACAGCAGAACTGGAGCAGGATCTCAGTGTTGAGCAGCTGCAGTTTTTAAGACTGAAACTCCTTTCTGTGCTAGGAGGGAAACAACAATTTAAACTTGCTTGATTAAGGTGCATGGTGTTTTCAGAGATTAAGGGTGTTTTGATACGGTGTTTTATACCAATATAAAAGGAGTAGCTTCAGAAGTGTCATTTTAGCTCTTAAAATACATTAAATATTTTTGAAATAAGTGTGGATGGTCAAAAGCATTCAGATATGCTTTTCACTCAAACATCTGTCAAGTGTAGGACTGGCATAGAGGAAATGCTCAACCAGTTGTAATAACAATTGTATATAGAAAATTGACTACCATAAAATCATAGGGTATCCTGATATTAGCACATACCAAAAAGAAATTATGATGGACTGAAAGAAATTTCTTTTAGATATCGAAAGACTAGATCTGAATCACATGGTATCTGCAGAGTACATGAGTCAAGCAGTAACATATGTGTTTAACTCTTGGCCCAAATGAAGAAAATCTTACTTGAATTGAATTTAAATGCTGTCTGGGTAGGTAGTAATATAACCATCTAATTTAGAGTACATCACAGATTTTACAGCAGTATATCTTACAACCTTCTTGTGGTGCCATTCAATATGGGACCTCAAGCTTAATACAAAAAAGAAAAAAAAAAAAAAGAGCCTCCATAGTTCACAGCACAGAAAAATTTATAAATGTATGAAATGGTCAACTATGTAAGGTAGTTGTGTCACTGCCAAGAAAACATTTAGGTAAATCTGCTTTAATCTCCTTAGATAATTTGAGTATATATGTATGAATTAAATGAAGTTTTATAATACAGTTTGGTCTTGCTTATAATACAATGTTTGTCCAGGTGAGTGATTGCTGAACAAGGGGCAAAAATATGCCCTCACACTTCTTTATCCAAGTTTAAATAATGTTCCTCCAGTTAGACCCATAAATTGTGTACCTCATTAAGCACAGGAACCAAGAATGCACATATGCCACCAGTGTCCACTTTCCTTCAGAGATTTAGAGTGATGAAAAGATAAAAGGTCTGCCTACCAGATGGAGCTTGTCAGATTAGCAATTGGAGCAGTGTAAAGAGCACTGTCATACTGGGTTTTTTCTTTTCCTTTCCTTTTTTTTTCTTGAGACACATAGCAACCCCTTTATAACATGTGCATATTTTATGGGGGTTTTTTTGTTGTTTTTTTTTTTTTTTTTCGGAAGGGGACGAAAAAGGGCCTCAACAGAAGGTTGCTGGTGGTTGTACCACGAGCAGAGTAGCCCTTGCCTTCGGGCACTTTCCTGCTTTCTTCATAATAAGGAACATTAGCAACCAGTGGCTCAGGAAAGGCAGAGTCAAATAAGTCTCTTGGGGACAAGTAGGCCACATGAAGTGAGGACCATTAGACAAAGCAATGAGATTACTGCTCTAGAAAGGGTTTACTACATGTATTACCACATAGATTTTACAGGGCTGCCAGCTCACTCAGCTTACAAATGTCAAACATGATTTAAAAGGTTATTATACTATCACGAGAGAAACAGGATGATTTTCTATCACTGAAATTTCTATTTCATTCTGTTTCATCTACTGCATCTCACAGAGTCCAATATAGCCAAATAACCTGTTTTTATCTTTAATAAGTGTTTTATGGCTCTGTGATTGGGAAAAAGCATTTTCACTTTATTTGTATTAGAAAATTTGTCTCCTCTCAATCACATAAGGTTGTGATTAATATTACCTGTAAATCAGATATTGGGAATTTGAAGACTTGTCTTTTGGACTGACCATATTTGTGTGCTGTGTGTTGAAATGAGCACATTTCCTTAATTGCCATGAAATTGGAGTGCTATGTTTCAAAAGCAATATGTGCTTTCCCAATACACTCTAAAGCAGTAGGGCTCTTCAAATACAGAAACCTAGATACACTTGTCTCTAGTTCAGTAAATTATATTACAGTTTATTGTAACTGATTTTTAAAACAAAACTGATGTTGAAAAAATGTTTTTTTCATTTTATACCCCTGGGTATTTTTTTCTACCTTAACAGGGACTTCTCTGGGGGTGTGCATTTAATTGTGTTTTACAGCCAGACATAATTTTAAGCAGTTGTTTCAGTATTAGCTACCCTGGTATCATATTTTGCTCCCCAATTAGAATTAAAAATTGAAATTTATTAAGTACTGGCTGTTTGGTAGCTAGTTACTTTATGGCTTCCAGCGGAGTTCCTAAATTACACAATATAATGCATTCTTGCTTCAATTTTTTACCCACCTAGAGTCCATTGCAATATGGAGCAAGAGCTGTTTTGTGTGATCTGGATGTTTTAAAGGAAACCTTTTCTTTTTCTCCTTTTTCATTTGAAGGTATCTTATTTTAGCCTCTTTAAAATAGTAATTATTTCTACAGGCTCGCTTTCCACATGTACAAATCATCCCCTCTCTCACAGTGAATGGAAATTTGCCTTTATTTAAATAAATCTGTACAATCTAGGATTGCTATCTTCTTATCTTTGGCTGACTCCAAGTATAATAGTGCACTGGATCTTGCAAAGAATGATGGCATTCGCTGGAGTTTGGGCTAACAGGTTTTAGTCTTTGATGCTCAGATAATGCAGATCTTTTTTTTCTTTTGTCTTAGTCCTAAAGCATGAAATTTAATACTCTGAAAGTCACACAGGTACTGTGTGTGTATGTTTCAGGATTAAATGAAAACATTGGGAAAGAGCTTATTGATGAATCTCTGCATGAAAAGCAGAGCTAAGTTGTTCCAAAATCACTATGTTATCTTCATCTGTCACTGGAATTTTGAGAATATTCATGTTGCAGTGGACAAAGTGCCTAAGTTAGAAGGGAAACAATTTTGGAAGAAATAATAAAAATCACCAAATTATCTGCAGAAGTCGCTTAAGAGCCACAGTTGATATTTCTCATCACCATTTTTCTACAGAAGTTATTAAAAATATGTTTCAGATTTTTAAAATTTTAATTCAGACCTCTGGAGAGAAATATATTTTCTTTCAGAACAAAATGTTTTACATTATACAATGTCAGTCAGATGGATAAATCCATGTATTTCATTCTTGTTAAAACTTGATATGAAAACAAAACAGCAAGACGCAAGTAAGTTAAGACCAGAGGAATCATCCAAGTGCTCTATTTTGCCCTGCTCCACTGATGTCTAACGCTAGTCACATAAGCATGGAAACCTATTTAAAAGGTTTCTCACAAGGTATAAGTCACCTGCTTCATTTTGCGTGGGTGCAAAGGACATAACCATTGAATAATAATGAAACTTTTGTGCTTGTAAAACGGTTTTTGTCTGAGTATTTCAAAGCACATTGTAGACATCACCACATGAACTCTTTCAGCTTGTAAATAACACCTCACCTCTACAAACTGTGATAGCAAGACAAAGGAGAAAAGTGCCAACTGTGTTTTGTGGCAGAGCTTGAGAAGGAGCCCAGGAATCCTGATTCTCAGCATCCTGCTGAACCACTAGAAATCATCCAGGTTATAACTCTCTTTAACCACATAGGGCTCCCATGTGACTCCAAGAGAGAGATTCTGTTTGCTGCATAAAGGGAAATACTTTGCAGAAAGATGGACTTTTAGTATCATTTGGATTTACCAACTTGTAAGTGGATGTATTTTTCAAACTACATTGTTAAGCATCTTGTTGTTTCAAGGTAAAGCACTGAATAAATGATTTAAATATTCTCAGAAGGTGAAAAGATATCTTATGAATTTTTCTCTGGGAAAAGAACACAGCAAACCCCCAAAACCATCTTATAAAGCTAGTTTATAATGATTCTAAGTGAGGAATTTTTTTGTTTGTTTGTTTTTGCTTGTGTTTTTTGCTTTGGTTTGGTTTGGGTTTTTTAACAGGGCAACTGTATTTAATTAAAGCTTGCTTATTGATAGAAAAAAGTCATTTATGCAAACAGTATTTGGGAAAAAAACCCCACACCTTGAAACAACAAAATCTTGTTAATTTATTATGCTTTGTATTCTCAAATAAATGTGGGAGAAACACCAAACCATTCTCCCAGACTAAGAGAGAGAGCAGCAGGGTTGTCTCAGTGGTGCAGAGACTTTCTGAGCCCTCTTGGGATAACCTTTGTGTGCAAATCCACTGGAAGGAGAAATAACAGGAACAAGAGCATGGTATAAAACATCTTGCTGCATTTTAGATAATTTAATTGCATTGGAAACTATCTGATATTTTTCTGCTATGTATTTGGGTTTGAGTGGGGGAAGAGGGAACCTGTTGAATTTTTCTATGAGGTGATAATTCAGAGAAAGGGAAGTAGAGCAGTAGTGAGATATCTGTGAGACAGCAGTCAGGTTTAAGTGCTTGGATATGGCCAAAAATGCAACAGAGTCTATTTATTACATTTATATATATATATATTTGTTTTCTGTAATTTGTCCTTTTATATGAACACTTCTTCTGGCTTGTACCTGGTTGTATGATGCTGGAGTCAGACCCCAGTTGAAACCCTTGGGTACTGCTGCAACAGAAACAATAATGAGGAATTTGTTTGTCGGGTTTTCCTTTGTTTTTAATTGGATCTGTCAACCCCTTTTTGCTGGACCAGACTTCAGAAATAGTGTAGTTAGGGAACTCCTGGTTAATGGCTTCAAGGGTTAGATTCTTCTATGAAGACTGCTAACATTCATTACTTGGCATTTTTGCTTAGCACACGCTTCTGCAAATAAAACTAAATGATAGTGCATGAAGTCAAACTGCATCATTATTGTCGTATCTGTATATTCCAAGTACTACTTTCCAGACATTTCCAATTCTGTTTCTTCACATTTGTGTGCCATCAGGAATTGCCTCATGTTAGGGGGAAGTTGACTGGGAGGTCAGTGGAAAAAATTGGAAAGATGGTGAGTTATAGCTGGGGAATGTTACTTATAAGATGGCAGTTACTGTGTTCAGTTTCTATGCTTTTTGAAGTCCACTTTCATTCTTGTTTATATCTATTCATCTGTGCTGACTCAATGGGATAATTAATTATCTTTTTTTTTAATAACATGTGTTTAGTTCATTAAAACAAAAAAAATATGGTCGGACTCTGATTCCACTGAAAGAAAGCAGAAAACTCCCACCAACTCCAGCTGAGTTTGGCATTTTAATCCTCACCATGAATCCCCACCAAGCCAGCATCTGTGGTGAGAAGGGTTACTGAGACTGCTTGCCCCATCAATTCAGGTCCGTGGCTTCTGAAGTACCACAACATTTGTTTAGTGGTCAGTGCAGTAAACCAGTTCTGTAAAATGATTTAATTTGTAAGTTGCCTTTAAAAAAACAAAGGGGTTAAAAAACCCCCAAAAAACAAAAAACAATTGCTGTGTCTCAAGAATACTTATAAACAGTAAGACAGATGAGAATAGGTTGGTCATTCTGAGATTTTTTTAGATGTCTGACATCCCTGTGGTTTGGCATCTGGGAAGAAGATGAATGTGTAATGAGTTCTGTGACTATATCCGTAACTTCCTGCCATAGTGCTACATCATAGTGCATTTCTCCATCTCTCAAAAGGCAGGTAGGGTGGTATTCAGTTACCTAAACATAGGCGTCTACTGGTGTTTGCAGTGTTCCAGGGTGGTGTTCTCCAGTTGCTGCTCTAGTGGCACAAGTGTCTGTTACAGATTCTGTTTTTTCAGCCAGGCCTGGCCTCTAGAAATGCCTCGGGTAACCAAGGAACTGAGTCCCATTATTGTTTTAGGATGGACCTACATTCCAGTATCTAACTGTAAGTGGCAATGGGTGAGCTGGGTGTCCATGGGTCCATTTTGAACAAGGTAGACCTGGTCAACACAGTTAAAGGGCTCAAAAAATTCCCAGGTCTGTCCTGTTGTTCTCCTGATGACAGAGGTTTTATTGACCACATCTTCACTGCCTTATAATTAGAGTTTAGGCACCTACCTCATGTGCTGCCACTTGTATTTGGACCCCTATGTTTAGGTGGCCATAATGGAAAGCTTAGCACCATTAATTACTTTATTGCAGTCCCCTTGGGCTGAATGGAAATCACACAGCTGTACCAGGGAATGGAATCTCAACTGTTTTAGGAAAGCTCTTGTCATGAGTGGTGAGATGAGATGAGATAAGAGCAAGAAAAATGCAAGGACAACCTTCAGATCCCAAGTGGAATTTGAAGAAATATTAATCAGGAGTCAATGTATTGTCTTCTACACTGACACAATCGGGTAGAGATGTACATATAAATATGGAATTTTTGGCATTTTTGTATGCAGCTTTTAGGTTTTGTTTTGGTGTTGTAAACATGACAAAAGACTACAGAATATTCATATTAATGTTAGTGTGGAAGCCTGATGGTTTTTCCGGTTACAGATATACAGGAAACATTTCACAATAATCCACAGAAAATGTTTTGGCTTCAGAGAGACTATCGATGGAAAACTTTAATTCCATAAAGTTACTGACATTGGGCAGAGTTCAGCTGAGAATATCAGAAATTAAAGGGCTAAAGGGTCTAATTTACTAAGAATGATTGTTTTAAATTTGCAAAGTTTGATGAAGTGATAACTAAGAGGGAACTGACAACTGTCTTTAACTATTAATAGTGTATTGTGCCAAAAAATGAGAGAGTAATTAGCCTGGAGGAATCGAATGTAAAATATACCCACTAGAATAAAGAGAATAAATGCACAAGTTAAGTCATATACTTCTCATGTCCAAATTCCTTATGTTCTCACAGACTTAAAGCTCATATTTTCTCTTCCAGGCTCTCAGAAAAGATGACTGTCATTTTAGCATGTTAACCTTCTTTCCAGTACATTCACTGACTTTCTATCACCCCTAATATGAAACACTTCAAGCTTCCTACTTTTGCTTTCAGTGCCTGTGTCGAGCATCTCTAGCCTACATCCTGACCTTGAACATCTGACCACTGGGACTTAGGTCTGTAAAGCCCTTTTAACAGGGAGAAGCAGGTGCCAAAGTACCTTAGAAAACAGTACCTTTAGCTTTCATACCCCTTCTTGCTTGTCTTTTCTTCCAGTTCCGTAAATGCCAATGCTTCATTTGTTGTTTTTTTCCTACTCCCGCCTGTGTACCTCTTTCCATACTGCTTTTTATGTATCCGTTTCAAATTAGAGCTTGCAAAAAGGGCTTGGAAAGTTGTAAGAGGCAAGAGAGTAGCTTGTTTTCTGTTGTGTACATGGCAGAATGACAGGGGACGCTGTTAAAAAGTGTCAGCAGATCAGCAGTAATTTGTTAAGTTGCTGTGATTCAACTGTTACCTGTACTCATCATCTCTCCCACGTTATTGCAAATAAATGTGGTGGTGGTAGTACTAATGAAGGCAGAGTGTGAAATACACCAAAATACGAAAAATCCTCCAAATCAGGATCAATGTAGTCTGCTTGAAGCATTTAGTAATTTTTTTTATTTTTTTTTTACCACTCAAAGTGTAAGATTCCAAGAACAGTCAACTTTTTCTGCATAGTAGTAAACTCCTCTCTGGAGCCAAGGAAATAATAACAGTTGAATGTGACTTTCACAGCTGCTAAGCCCATCAGATTTCAGTTGCTTTACATAGCTCCGCATGTGGTCTCTTTCTCTGCCCTGAATTTGCTGAGCACATGAAGGGGGCTTCAAATCTTTTGGAAATCTTGTCTGAGTTACTTTTGGAAAGTTCCAGTAAACTCTCATAATTACCTCATTCGCTGTTTGTAGTCAATGCACTGATGTTATCACTTCATGTTTTCTAGCTAAAGAAATTAGGTCCCATGATGCAACCTAATGGAATTCATACATATGTTAAATATATTTTAATACAACAGTACCTAAACCAGTAAATATAAAATATGCTCTAATTATAAATTATTCATGTGTGCATTTGAAAAATGTCAAACTGCTATGAAATAGTTTCTTTGAAGTCTTTTCTCTTGTCAAGAATAGGGCAAGATAGCAAAATATCAAATTTGTCTAATGGGCTCAAGGAAACACTTTTAAGAAGTACAGTGTGTGCTTGAATTGATAAAGAAAATGGAAGAAAAAATCCAACTTTTGGCACAGCCAAATGACAGGTTCTGTTACAGGGTTCTGTTCCTTCTGTTATATGCAACCGGGGGATTTTAAATAGGCCTTACTGGCAAAGAGAAACAGCAGGGTGAAGGAAAGCTATAAAAAAAACTCTGGTAACCCTTAGCTGAAAGAAGATAAAGTTCATAGAAAGCTTGGCTGTAATATATGACCACCTAAACTATAGCTGGAAAATGGGCATGTTTTCTCACTGTATGCACAGGTGGTGTGTGTTGTAAGGGCAGGATTAGGCAGTATTATTGCAGAAACTCTTTTAGATGAAAATTCAGCTTTAGACAAAAATAAAACAGGTGCCTTTTTAGATTTTACAAGCTTCTTTTGGATGCTGAACTTTCAAAATATGCCTTTAAACTATATGCAGTGAGAGATAATGTCAACGGAGCTTTAGCTCATGAAAGTTCATTAACCAGTTATGGCTCGTGTCAGCTGAGGGTAAAGAGAAGATTTAGGGAGCAGGGGTGGTGGGGCTGCGCAGCACTGCAGGCTGCTCTCTGCCTCCTCCTAGCTTTTCTGCCTGCTGGATAGGAAAGCAGTAGTGAAATACTTCACTGTTTATAATGATGAAGTGCTTGCCCATGTCTCAGCAGGTTGCCAGGAAAAAAGAGCAGCAAGAGCAGCAGAGGCCGGTTTGATAGGAGAGCTCATCCAAGCATTCTCAGCCAGAAATTCAAAAGTTATGATGTATGTGACATCTCTGAGGTGGTGCTGACAGATGAGTTGTAAAGGAAGAAGTACAACTGGTCATTAAGGTGCTAGGTAGTGGATTTAATGCAGCTTGAGCAGGAATGGAAGAGCTTCTTTTGTAAATAAATCACCATGTTTTGTTTAGACATCATATTTTCAATTATGAAGAATTGCTTACTCCTTGAGTAAGCAATTACTGCTAGGCAATCGTGGTGGAAAGACCTGCAGATTTTAATTTTATACTAGGAAACAAAGACTAATGCCCAGAACTCGGTTCTATATGAAATAATTATTTCCCTTGATAGAAAAAACTGCACATAGATACAAGTCTATGTTGAAACAGACTTCTTATATGAGCCAGTATGGAAACTGTTTTTCATGAACAGAAGGTATTGTAAAATTGTGACTGATGGTTTGACACTATTTCAGACTCACTGTAGTATTTCTTCACAAGCAGTACATCCCATCCTTTGCCCATCAAACAAACAGGAAAGAAAGAACTTTTCTTCTGTTTGGATGATAATCCTATTTAAAGAGTTGAAAAATTTGTTAGGTTGAAAAAGTGACTGATGTAGGATCATAATACTTGAACTCCACAACTACTTATTACTGGACAAGAGTAGGTCTTCATTTCAGTCCACTGGGAAGTGCTTTTCCATTTAAATAACAGTCTACAATTTCTATGTATGGAGATCAGTGGAAGAATAGGAGGTTTCTTTAAATGGCACTGTGAATTTTATATGTGCTAGCTGGCCAAAATGCTTGCTGAGGTTTAAAAGAGCACAGTGTAGTGTTAAGGAAGCAACCATTACGTGTGTTAAGCTGCTTCTAAAGATACCAACAAAGTAATATTTTCTAAGTTAGGGAAGGAGACCACATTTGCCACGTGTATTATGTCTCTTTTGTGGACAAAGAATTTGACTTTTAAGCAATATCAGTGTTCATATTCTTGTGATTATTACTATGCTTAAAAAGATATTTATTACTAAGGTAGCAGTATCATGGTATTATTATGGTTCTTCATTAAATTATAAGAAGGAGCACGTTTCACAAGTAATTTTGCATTTCCAGGCGTAGGCAAGCATATGATAAGTGTTGCTTCTGCTGAGATGCTTTTGGCACCTTACATTATGATAGCAGTCTGAGATGGCCAGTTCTCTTTGGGTACTCAAACAATCTGACATAGCAATTGCTGTCTGGCCAAGTAAATTGCAGAGACCAGGCATCATGTCCTGAGTCATCACAGAACTGCAAAACCAAGTGTACAGGTAAAGGAACTGCACAAGGTTTTACAGTAAAATGGTCACATGATAGGTCAGACTGCTTACTGAGTTTGTTCCCCAGGGTGCATTCACTTAGTTGCCAAGGAGTTTTTTGAGTGAATTTATTGAACTTTTATTGGACCACATACAGATCTGAATCTACTTGCATGCTTATTTTATATATTTTATTTTGGAACCCAACACTGAAGATTTATTAGTAAGGATAGAGACTTTTTTATTTATGCCTTTTTTAAGGAGTTGAGGTATGAGTTTGTCTCCTACTGCCTTTATGCTTTGTAACTATGTTAGAACTTAATTCTGATTTTAAGTCTACATGTTTATCTGAGGTCTCTCCAGACATGTGAATCTGTCACAGGATATGGAGCATTTCATCTCACAATAATCTTTAGGGTTATGACATTTAAGCAGTAGGCTTTTGGGGATAGGAAACTGGGACACAGAGAAAAGAGAAGCTGCTCTGTGTCTGTCTAAGACATACCCTATGTTAAGATAAAGTCATAGTTTCTTATTCAGGCAGTAAAATTCACTAGAAAATGTAAAGAGTAGAAGTGAAATGGTTCTTTAAAATGGATGTGTTTTACAAAATACATCTCTTTATCTAAGCAAAGGAGATATTAGAGATTACTTACAGTAAAAGGTGAATTAAAGAAAAACAGCAAGAAATTCTTAAAGGACCATATATTGTATGTGGGATCATTTTCTAGAGGGCAGAATTTTCCAGGTCCTTAAAATTAATTCAATGTCTATTATTATTATAAATATAATAATAAAAAAATATGATAATAACAACATATGTTGTTTGGACAGCATTCTTAGGCACATGGTGTGATTGTTGGTGTGTCCTGCATAGGGCCAGGAGTTGGACTCAGTGATTCTGATGGGTCCTTTCCAACTCAGCATATTCTGTGATTCCATAATACCATTAAACATCATCATCATCATAACAACAACAATAATAATATTTTTTAATATTGTATTTAATAAACATATTAATATTATAACAATGAAAATAACAGTAATATTTCCTGTGTTAAAATGCTTTTAAGTGTGATTATACATGTAAACATGTATATATGCCTACATGTATACATGGCATATATGATATTTATAAGTCTCGTTGTTTGCTACGTGTGAAATTTACTGATCTGCTGATTTGCAATTAAATTTTTTTGTGGGAAGCACTACATTACTGAAGTTACAACTTCAGTTTGCCAAGGCAGCCTTTCACAAGTTTTACGGACCTTGGGAAGAGCGGGACAGAAAAGAGGAGGTGGCTGTTCCCATACAGCCAGCCTTTGTCTCCTCCTGCCCTTATTCCTGTGCCTCATACACACTGTTCCTTTTGAGTTTCTCACTTGTTCAGCTTTCAGAAGGTGGCTGAATTCTGGCCATACACCATGAAGCACACTTCTGTTTTGACCCTGAGCTTACAGCAATGCCAGTCAGAATGGCATTGCTGTGTGGAGTAAGATGGGCCACTTGAGGGGGAGCAGGATTCAGGGACAAATGCTTTATAAGAGAACACCTGCCATATTCTTTTGTTATACAGCCATATGGAACTAGAAGCAGAGAAAGATACCACTATGAAATTAAATTGGCTTGAGCCTTCTGTTGGTATTTAAAATGCAAGATGATCTTTCTCTTTTCCATTTCTTTTGAATCTTTAATTTTCTGCTGACCGTCTGTTGGCTTCAAGCCGTGGTCCACCACACCAGTATCTTAGTGACTTTTCCTGTGCATTTGATTCCAGTGTAGAAGTCCCAAAGGTATCTGCTTGTATCCAAATTCTTACTTTGACTGGAATTCAGGACTTTCCTGGTGTGATGACGTTTTCTTTTCAGACAGTTGTAGTGTCCTTCTTGGAACCTTGCTGGCTCTGAGCTGTGGCACAGCCTCTCACTGGCAGGAAGGTCTGGATGAAGTAAATAAATTTTCTCAGGAGTGTGTTGCAATAATTTAATCTCAAAGTTTTAGACAAGCACACCAGGAAAACAAGCCTGAATTGCAGGTTTTGAGATAAAAAAATGTCATTCACTTAAAGGTCTTTCTAATCTAGGCATCTATGATAACAATACCATCATCCCTGGCTGAGACAAAGTCAGTTCAGGTCTTTCTGTCACATTTAGTGGACTTTAGATCAAGTTTTCATAGTTAGAGATGTCCATCATCTCAGAAAGTAATTCAGTTCCTGAAAGAAAAGAGAGAGGTCTCAGGCAAGATTTCTTTTCCATATTTACAGCTAAACCAAGTATGCTTGTATTAGGATTCAAGCATCATGTTCTGATTATGATGCTAATTTCCATAACCTTTTGACAGTGGTACCAAAATAGTATTTCATTTTTTCTTTATCAAACCTCAAAAAGAGAAAACACCATCTACCTGATACTTGTCACTTTTCCTCTTACAAGCAGGTAAAGAAAGGAAATCTGTAATTTCATGGCCTGAAGTCAGAAATGCTGAAATTTCTATTTAAAAAAGTAATCTTAAAATACTGACTAGATAAATTATTATTGCGTGCAATAGAAATGTATGATTTCTCTTGCTGCAGGCTGTGGTTTATTTATTTATTTATATTTAATTTTTTTTTTTGTGATACAAGGTATAGCATACTTCAAGCAGCAAAAAAACAAAATAAAGTGTAAAATAAAAAAGTAAAGCTAATCAAACCCCAGTACTGAGAACCTTTCTCCTTAACTACCTGTGCATCTCTTAAGGATTCAGTACGAGCTCCAACAAGCTACCACTGGGACCAATAGTGTTGGACCTTTGTCATGCTGTATTGAGGGTTTATTAAGAGCTTTGCCTGGTTTATTTGGCTTTTTGATGTTTCTATGTAGCTTGATTCAGGATTCCACCTTTCTCCAGTGCTCATTAGTTGTAGTGGCCTTTCTAAACCAGGTCTTTTGGGACTGGCAGTGATTGTGACAGATGGTAGAGGAACAGAATTGCTCTGGGACACTGCTTCTCACTCTGTCTCTGTCTTTCTCTTGCCTTCTTTCCTCTTATTTCAGTGCTGATGTTGGATTCCCATGCATTTGCCCCTGGAGAGACACAAATTGCAGTAGTTACTTATGCAGCACTTCAGACTACTTATAAAAATAAACTCTCATGCTTCTCTTTCTCAAATAGAAAGCAATTACGTTTTTATTTTTTATAATTGGATTTCTCTTTTTCCTTCTTGTAAAAGGTAATGCACTGAGAGTATTGGAGCCTAAAGACAGAGCTTTGTAGAAAAGCATGTTACAGTTGAGCCAAAGCATTCTTCAGCTGCTTTTCTGGAGTTCCTTGTAATTAGACATGCTCTGATGGAGAAAAGTGGTATTTTAATTCTGGCCTCTAAAGAGCCAAGATTACTTACAGCAATATTCTTCTAATTTGCACGATCAATACATCCTCCATATTTGTCCAGTACAAACAGGAAAGGCATGTCACTGCCATTTAAGCTGTGAAAAAATAGTGTTTTGCTTGAGTCAAAGCAAAACTCAGAGAAATGTTCATCTGGGGAGAAATGAAGAAAATGAGGGGAATAAAATCAAGACAGTGGGAACGAAGGAAGAAATGCAAGAAACATTAAACCTTATTATTTTAATGTCGCCTTTCCCCCCCTTCTGATTAGTAAGGTCCTATTTCAGCTTTTTCAGTCATTCGTGATGTGTGAGATTTTTCTCAAGACATTATAAAGGGCACAAAATCTTAAGACTGAACATCAGAATGGCACCCACTAATACTTCTGTAAATCTGATACATGGTGGAAAAACCACTTGCACATATAAAGAATATATTGTAGAAACACTTAAAATAGAAAGTCACAAATGTTTGTGCCATTTATAGTTTTAAACCTCCTCCCATTTCTTTCTAACTTGCCTAGTACTAAAGGCCAGATTTCTTTTCCTTTATTTAAAATACAAATGTAATACAGAGAATACTGTATTGTCTCCAGTCTTGCCGAGGTGACAGGCATCTTCCTCCTCTTCTCTGTGTCTCTGCAAAGATTAATTGCCTCTTCAAACCCCTGTGCATTTTGCCTTCAAAGCATTCTCCCTTTGATCCCTCTCCTCCTTAGCTGCCCATCATCACTGGACTCATACATGGGGAAGCCTAATCTGGATTTGCCTGTGTATTTGTGAAACTCACTGTTGAAGGGTGCAGCTTGCAGGTTCTCTATTGCCCATGGAGTATTATTGGATTAACTCTAATAGTGAGCTGCAGTGTATCCTGGAGGGAACCTTGGAAAAACGGGAGTTGTTCTGTCATTTCAGAGTCAGCACTCTGCCTGTCTTGGTGTTCTCTTTTCTTAGTTGGGAAGTAAAGCCTGCTTTTGTGGTGTCTTTCATTTTTAGGAGGTGTTGTCCTAAACCCAAACTGTTTTGATTAGTGTAAAGTACTATGGTGGATAACCATAAATTTGTTATAATGAATATTGCATGTAAACAAGCTATGTGAAAGCAGGTAAATAAATTACAAATACTAAATTGTACATATCTGTTAGAAAATACAGCGGTCTCTCTTTGTTGTCTTGCTTTGTATAACCTTGGGACTTAGTCTTGAAGTGTTACTGCTTGTGTTTAAAATGAGGTTGCAATACATATTTTCATTCACTTAACTGTAGAGAAACTCCTGCCTTCTGCTGCAAATATAACTCTTTTATCAAAGTAGATAGAAATAAACATGTATTGTATTTCTTAGAGTCTTAAGGTCTTACTTCATGTACTAAAATATTGGAAAACAAAATTTTTCTTAGTATGACTGAGCTCAAATCTGCCTCCTTTTTTCTTTGTTAGATTTCCTGATTTGTTTTGTGTTGTGAGATGTTTCAAAAGTAATTCAAGTGGAAGCAGGCATGTGCTGTGTATGCCACAGCATACAATTTTAATTTCATGGAGGGCAATGGGTTTTTTGTTCTTTGCCAGGCCTTTTATGAACATGCTGCTAGATCCCCTGTATAATAGCACCTGCTGTGCTAGTGATGGGGATATGTATAATGGTATGTCTACCTTGGGAGATTATGGGAATGGTGAGGGCAGGGGACCAACAGGGAGGCCAATGTGTGTGTATACTTTCCAAATTCTGAGCTACGCCCCTGGCTAGATTGCACTGATAAAAGTGGCATGCTGTTAACACTGGAATATAGAAAGTGAGGATTAAAACACAGTGTATCTCTGCATGTTAATGGCTGTGTTTTCTCTGTGCTTCCTAGGAAAAGCAGCAGCAGAATAATGGCCTCTCTAAGACAGAGCTCCAGAGCCCAGTTTCAGAGACTGGCAACCATTTCTTGAACTTGGAAAGCTGTGTTATCTGTTATAACCTCTGACACCTTAGGTTTTAGGCAGTATGGTGGTAGCGTCATGAATTTCACCTTATAGGGGACTAGTTATTAGGGCAGATGCAACCAGGGAGTTGACAACCTCCTACACACATCGACTGGACTGACATTTGCTTAGCAGTAACAAGCTGCCATAGTATGGTGCCATGGGGGCCCTTGGGCTTGATTTAAGAGTGCTGACACCAACTGCTTGTTATTTTGTATTTTAGAGCTGTCAGGGAGGCAACTGATGTCAGCATAAAATTATTTGATAGCTCTAAAGCATGAGTAAAGTATGAATCTATTGACAGCAATAAGCAAGCAATCAAATTGTTGAACCCCTCAACTGGGAGAAAATTGACAACTCAATGATGTGCATACACTTAGGTAGCATGGGCAGAATATGTGACTGTAGCCCATCTGTGCCTTTACTCTGAAATTCATGTGTACAATTCAGTCTTTTAATATCCTGGTAGAACTGTTGCTGGCATTACCCAGCAGGTTTTCTAGGAAAATACTGCACTGCAATTTCCATTGTGTTCCCACTAAACTTTTTTTATATAGTAAATTTGATAACGGTAACATTTCCTTGTTGTACATACAATCACAATTACATCTAATGGCCTTCTTGACAATTTTGTGTTCAGATGAGGTTCTTGAAGCAGGAAGATGTTATTAGGCTGTTATGCTCACAGTGAATATTTATGAAGCATCCTGCATTCCAGCCCCAAAAGCTGTATAAGTTGCTTTACCTATGTCCCACTTAATTTTCTTAGGTTTATTCTGGTGTAACTCCATTACCATACAGTGAATCAAACTTGTAAGCTTCAGTTGTGGAGTAACAAAAAAGATCTTATTTTTTTCTTTACCTCTACAGTGTTTCTTTTTTTCTTTTCTATCCCACTGCCCTAAGCCCATCACACGGATTTTGGGAGCTTCTGATTCTCTAATTCTGTCCCAGTATATACCAATTGAAAGCATTTAGTTGTGATTAAAGCAGATTGAATGAGATAATCCCTCTGAGTGAGCAGCTTCAAAAAGCTCAAACACAACTCTTTGGGGACATGAACTAACTCAACACAGGCTAATTCCTATGGCATCTCCCATGTGATTCGTTAGGCACACCACTTACTGGTTTTGTTTACCAGATCCCATTAGAATATTTTTTTTGTTTGAAAACTGAATTTTTAAGTAAATTTTAGTAGTCCTACAGCATGGAGCCATACAGAAATTAGAATACTTTAAACTGTGCAATACAATTAATATTTCCACATTAGAAAGGAGAGCGAAGATATTTCTGATGGACAGAGGGGTGACCTGCAGAGGAAGGGTAGTAATATGCAAAGCATGGGAAATAGGATTGCTTCACTTTCAGCAGTATAATGCCTTGGTTAGCCCCACTGCCTGGCCTCATGTTTAACACGTTGCACTTTTTCCAAGTAACAGTGGAATGGTGACCAAGATTTTGAATCTGAGGCCCTGTAAGTGCAGCTGGAATTGAGAATGTTCTGATGTTCACAGCTTTTTCCAGTGAAGTATTTTCAGTTGAGATTATAACAGTTGTTATTTGTTTATATTTAAATTCCTTTCCTCAAATGCGTTATAACCATTATTTAAGGGGACCTAAATGTTAAACTCTACGACCTCTGTAGATATGAAACTGTCAGATTTTTTTCATTTCACTTTTGAATTATTTGAAGTGGCTTTATTTGCCAGGATCCATCTGATTGTGTTGTTCATGTGCTAGCCATGAGGCTACAGTAGAAAGTGATATGGTTGCTGTCCTTGTGGAGGACAGGCTCAGAATTAAAATGTTTGGGAATATGACATGCTTTACTAAAGGTATGTGAAACAAATTCAGTCTTGGCTGAATGCTGTGGTCAATGGAGTTCAGTCCTAAAAAGCAAGGAAGTAGTTTCTTCCCTCTGGTCTTCTCAAAACTTCTTATAAGATTATTGCTCTTTATTTTTAATGAATTCGTTTCCCACTTTTTTTTCCTTCTCTTTTGTTTGAATGCAGTCTTGCCATGTAAATGGTGGTAGAAATAAGAAAGCTGATCTTCAGAAAATTTACCTGTTAAGTTTTATTCTGAGTCAGGTGCAGAAAGTCACTCTGTCACCTGAGGCAAAAATTTAAGAGGAATGAAAGGATGTCTCTGTTTCAGCATTTTGGTGTAGATCAGAGTGTGCTGTTCTTCAAAAGTGAATATTGTCACTATCCTGTTACTGTCCTTTGGCTCCTGTTACAGAGGGATGTTGGGGCATGGGAGTTATGCTCCTTTCAGAAGGAATTAAATAAAGATGTGTGTTTCAGGAGAAACTCTCATGTGTACCAGCAACCTGTGGGCATTCAAAGTAAGGTAGCAGACTAGTTCTAGTTTAAAATGGCTCTACCAAAAGCACATCCTGTTGTGGATATTGCATTCTTGGCACCAAGCATTTTATTCTACAGAACTACTCCAGTTATACCATAATTCTTGCAAATGGGGACATAACGTGGACTAAAGTGGCATGTAACTGTGAAAGGAGAAACAAGGTGACAGTACAAGCTTTATTCAACACATCTAGGTTTTTGACTTCTGAATAAAACTCATAGCCAATGTGGTAATTGTATATATATTTTTAAAATTACTCTTTTCGGGCAAAAATATTTGTTATTGAAATCTGAATTGTGGTCTCTTCATAGTCTCTAACAAGAACTACTTTGTTGTGCTAAATTTGGACTGGGGAAAAATTACAAGCTAAAATTCTAAGCAATTGGAGAGATCCTTGGCACATGCCCAGTTGGACAGCGTTCATATGTTATGTTAGCCCAGCTCAGTCCCCAGCCTTAGAGCAGAGATGTGGTTGCTGAGTGTGGGACAACTTGCACATATAGGAGATCATAAATATCTTGGCCAAGTGCCACGCACCTCTCTCTTTTTACAGAAGGAAAACTAATGCATTACTAGAGAGGCAAATTCTACTACGTTTTGCTATTGTATACCAACAAAGGAAAAAGAAGGGATTAACTTTAAAAGGTGTAGCTGAAAGTGAACAGACTTTGATGTGCCTGGGTACATTGCTTTTAGCAATCTTGTACTAGTTGAGTGGTTCCAGTCATGTGTTAATTGCACTGTTCGTCCAAATTGTAACTTGCCAATTATTGCCGTCTGCAGTTGTGACTAAATATTAGTGACCCTTGGTTCTGAGTCTGGAACTGATCTACTGGACCTGTTTTCCTTCAGACAATACCCTAGAGCAGAGATGGCTCCAATCTGTCATACATGGAAAATGAAAAGAAAATTTTGCCAAGCAGGGAAGGAGATGTTGAGACTGAACTGATATTAAGCTCCCTTTCCAACAGGCTCTTTCCAACAGGAAAGGGAAGGATCAGAACCACGGAAGACTTTCTTCCAGTGTTGAGGGAAGCTAGAAGTAGCAGAGCAGTTGTAGCCACTTGACCGAACATGGCTTTTCAAGATTTAGTCATAGGAAATTTTTGTTATTCCTGATAATTTTGTCTGAACTTGAAGTCAACTCTGACTCAGGACAAATCTCTGTTCTTCATGGTTTGAAAAAAATGTGGGAGGCAGAAGGAGTGAATAAGAGAAGGAAAAGGATTCTTTGAAAGGGAGAAGTACCTTTGCTGTAGCACTTGTGCAAACTTGATAATAATTGCCATTACCTGGCTGAACTAGTTGTGAGAAAGGAATGAGAGAAGGGCTGTTTTAAACCATTCTCCTCCTTTTTACTGAAAAAGCAGTACCAATTCCCTGTCTTTATCTTTGTAGGGCCATTACAGAATGGGATTACTTGTCACTTAGAATTATGCAGGACTATCCAAGTTTGACTGACAGTGGTCAGCGTTTCAAAGACATTAAGTTAAAAGACATTGGAATTTATCAGTGAGATTATCACAGATCAGACAAATAGTTCATGGAGCAGGGGATGAAATATTGGGGGGACTGAGGGGAATGTGCAGAGAAAAGACAAGGACAGCACTTTTCTGGACATGGAGCAGTCATCCATGTAACTCCATATGTGAGACCTTCACATTTATCCTTGGGCTTTGAAAAGAGTCATACTTGTTGTACTATCAAAATAGTAATGTACTTTTCTATTTGTAATCAGTTACCACACTTCCTAAAACTGTCTGGTCTTGGCCTGGGCATGCTGATTTTGGTGCATGTTTGGGCAAGGAATTAATCCTATACAAATGGACCATTCATCTATAACAAGCAAGACCATCTCCAAAGTCTTAAGGAAATAAGGTTATCTTACAAAATGTTCATTTTCTTGTCAATATTTTATCTCTTCATGTAGTCTAGATACTCTAGAAAGGAGGAAAAACAGGAATACTGATTGTGGGGGGTTTTTCCTGAGAGACAGAATTATTCTCATTATTCTCAGCTTGAGGTTTGAACTCATAAATCTATCAGGGTGTTGTCATTTTAAGACTACAGAAAGACAAGGCAGAGATCAGAAGTCACTGGTTTCCATATAATCCATCTAGCAAATTTACACTGCTATGTCCAGGCTGAGAGCCCTTCACTTTGTAGTAGGAATTTAGTACTGCTCTTAGTCCCATGGGATACATGAACAAAATCAGTTTGATTGCGGGGGTGGGGGGGGTGGGAGGGTGGTGCAGACTGGTTTGGTTTTGTTTGTTTTTAAGAGTTTTATGTTACCCTCTGATGAAGTACCATATGTTGAAATAGTCCAGCTTTAGGTCTTCAACCCTCCCCTCCCAGCACAGCTCTTTTCCACTGGCTTCTGGAAGATAAATGCTTTGTTTAGGTGTCACTAGTGAAGAGTGGTTATATCACTTCCTTGAGTTTCTTAGTTGGCGTTTTGTTTTGACAGTATGGAATAGAAAGGAAAGGACTTCTCTCTTCCATCACCACCATTTTTTTAATGTAATGTATGAAAAGAGAATTATAGTTGTGGGAGTTTAATTAGTTGAATCTATTGAATGCCACTAGGTAACTGCTCATTGAATTGCTGTTAATAAGTGGACTGTAATATTACATGTATTTACCTGTAATATCTATCCTTGTAAAACTGAACTTCTTTATTATAATTTTTATTGTGTCAATTTTTTTGTCTGACAGATCTTGATAAAGGCTCTACATGCATTGTTTGGGGAAAGGTTCTGTTTGGGGCTCCATTAATAATGGATATCATCCATCTGTCTCTCAAAAATGAATTTTCATGATCTCATTGTTTTGAATGTTATGGCTAAAGCTCACAGTTGTCATATGTAGGAAGAAGAATTTGCCTTAGTAGATTAGACCATTGGTCCATGAAATCAGGAATCCTGCCTTCACTGGCAGCCAGTTCATTGCTCTACATATTAAGGACACTATTCTGATCACTCAGGATACAGGATTTTCTCTAATTTAAATGAAAAAGCAGCATGATAGGACTCTTTCATTTCCCTCCAGGATATTAGGGCACATTCATGGAAACGCATCAGGGACAATACCACATGCTGTGCGTATCCTAAAAGGGGAAGGAGAATCTGTAGAAGAGGAGTAGTGAGCAGTACAGACTGTCATGTACTGATGTTTTTCTCCATATTTCTTTGAAATCTTTCAGTAATTGCATAAGTAGAGGAAGCCCTTGGGCCGCTTTAACTTTCATGGCAGCAGTTCAGCAGTAGAACAGCCTGTGTATTAGTGACCTTGGCAGGATTACATAAACCGTATTTTCACCTGAGTAAAATGTTCTTCAACAGTTTTTTCTTTTGCTTTAGGCATATGTAGTATTTTCTCCAATGTCACATTGGCATGCTCAATTTCAATTTCTGCAATGCTGATCATGAAGAAATTTCTCTGTTCTGTACCAATTCTAGTCATGCCATGCTCTGCTTTTTGTATTTTTGAAGGGCTGACATAGGGTGCCTTGTGCTGCTATCTCTCTTCTCTCATTTTGGATGACATCACTTGGAAAGTTTTTTGAAAGTCACTTCATATTCTCAAACTCTGACTCTGCTGAAATCAGCAAAACCTTTATCATTTGTTTTTGCAGGGTTAAGTTAGGAAACTGGGAATTTTATCCCTTAAAGCAGGTTATTTCTGATGGTTTTACTGAAGAATCATCATCTACCAAAACAGGACCTGATAGATATCTCCAAAATTTTTAAACCTAATCTTTACCTGGAAGTTGCAGATATCTTGCCATTTATGGCTGGTAGCTGATGCGATAGATAGCTCTGTGGGAGGTTTGTGAGGTGAAATTTTGACAGACACTTTCGTCTTATTCTCTTACCTTGCATGTAACGATGAAAAAAGAATATCACAAAATACCAGTGGAAAGAAAAAGTATGTTATACATGTGGCATGTTCCCTAAAGGGAAACTGGATTTGAAAACTCTTCAAGTAGAGACCCTGAAGGATACTGTGTGACTTGTATAAATAAGTACGTGCCACCAGCAGAGAATTACAAAGGTCAAAAAAACCTGCCACAGAAATAGTCAAATTGAAAAGTATTTGTAACTTACACATTTTCATGTATGTGTGATCTAAATATTAATTTCAAATAAAGGAATGTTGTAGGAGGAAGGATATTCCATGTTTGAATTGTGAGCATGGGTGGGGTTTTTTTGTTTCTTGCTATCCTAGTAAAATGACAATACTAATATTTTTTACATTGGAGAAATATTTTGTAAGTAAGCATTATGACTGTGTCCAGCACTAGGGTCTCAGTGCCTGTGTTTGTACTTTGTTTAACAGATAGGTCACACAAATGAAATGGTGCTGAATTTATCAGAAATGCTCCTGTTTCTGAATGGTTTGTTTTGTGCTGTTGTTGGCTGTTCCTTTTCATTTATCTGTTTCATTTGAAGAACGTTTTTAAATACAGCCAGAACTCTGTGATTATTTCTCCTTTTTCATAGATTTAGTACATCAGTAACGTTATCCCAAACCTGTACTTGGGAACCTAGGAAAAGATGCTAGAAAAGATAAAGATAATGTTCCTGTAAAGAATGATTTAAATACAGTCTTCCTTTTGCTCCCTTCATTGGACTCAAAAACTAGGTTTCTTGGATTAGGATATCAACTGATGTATATCATCATGTTTTACTTGCACTGATGGCAGGAAAGAGAATTTACAGTGGCAGATGATCTTGCTACTGAAATCTCTGCAGAGATAACCTTCCACATGTCATCCCTGTGTCTTGTGATCCATACTTTGTCTTTTTGGATTTTTGGCCAAGTTGTAGTAGGTTGGTTAAAGTGGACTAGTTAAAAAAAAAACAACGAAACAACAGTGAAAGAAACAATGAAAAAAAGGCATTATACACAAAGGCTAGTTGTCTTTGGAAGCATAGAAATAATTTTCAACATTGACATTCACAGCATGATGATTTGGTCATCAGTGCCCAAAGGCTCCAGAAAGATACACAGCAGTATAATATAAATTCAAATAGAATACACCAGTGCTTTATCAAATAACATCAGATCTCAGATTGATGGAGTTTTCAATAGCAAGTACATCCTCCTGTGGAACAGTTGTGCATGCATCTAAATTATCAAAATGAGAGATTTACTTGCTTTGAATCAGAGGCTACATTGGGCCCTGAGACAGCACTGGCTTTTCTGTGTGGGACTGTGCTAGGAAATAAAAGTGCAATGTGATATTCCCATACCTGGAACTCCAGCTTGTTGCCTTGGTGCAGCAAACTGGCTTAGCATTGAGAACTACATCTACTCCATGATCACTAGTCAGTTGACTAGGTAACCTGAAGTTCTTCTTTATGGTTGGTTTTGAGATATAAACATGGTCTAAAAAAAAAAAAAGAATTTATTTTGAAATGAGAATTGGAAAAAAAAAGAGGACTTGTAATGCTATTGTTTCCTTTCAAGTATTGTATTCTTTCGTCCTCAACTTAGTTTTTGCAGCCCTCTGTATTGCTGTTGTCTCCGATGGATCTTATTCTAGTTTACACCAGAGAAAGCAAGAGCAGGTTTTTATGTCATTGTGTAGAAGCTGTCCTCTGTTTGCCTAGTGTTGCTTAGTTGGGCAATGACTTGGTTTTCTCAACCGCTTTGTGCAGCACAGAGTTTGCAGTGGGCAGCACGCAATGCCTTGCACAGGGAGGAGGAGCAGCCGGGGCAGGTACGCTCTGAGGATGGGTCACTGTCGCTCAGCGTCAAACGCACCGTCACACCCGGGCCCTGCTGGCAGAAGTGACAGGTGGATGGCCCCGGGGGCTCTGTCAGGAGCAACCCGCCAATCACCGTTCAGGGGTGATCACTCAGCGCTGCAAAAACTAACCAAATGATTAAATAAACATCATTTTCCTCCATTGTCCTTGGCCGACCAGTAATTAAATACACTTGTAATGTATGGAAATATATATTTAATAGAGACTGTGAAGTTACCATACCTAGGTGGGCCAAACATGTAAATTAGGTAGTAGGCAATTTCAGTTTGTGGTATCTTGCCTTAGGGAGTGTCTTTTAATGACTTGATGTGATGCCTTTTACAGTTTATCGTTGATGACATTTTGAGGGCACACACAGTTCGTTGAACAAAGAACAATAAAACTAGGGTATGCTCCTGAATATGGTTTATATGCCCTCCAAGTTTTAGCAAACAGAAGTAAAAGGGCTGCTGTATATTATTTTCCCTGAAGGTAAGAAAAAAATGGCTTTATTAAGGAGAAGAATGTTAGCTATGTGACAATAAACTGTAGTAGCCTAACACAACAAGTTCATTTTAGTAACTAAAATATTACTTTGTTACTGGTATTATTTATTTTCCATATTTAAATTTTATTCCTATATATAGGCTATATTTTATATTTTTGACCTTTAAGGTATCTTAGTGTTTCCAAATCTCCTGTCTCATATATATATATATATATATATGTGTATATATATATATATATATATAATTTATGTTTACTTATGTATCAGAAAACTGCAGTGTCACTTATGCAGTGATCCTAACTTGGAGCTCCAGCTAGTCCTAGATTCACTCAACCCCTAGGTTAGTGAGTGCCTGGAGAGTACAGATAAAGATCTTGAACTTGGCATATTTGCTTGTTCAAAGAACGAGAATCCCAAGTGCTTTGAAGGGGTGCTGTGTAATTCTCAGCTAGTCTGCATTTCCTCAGGCCTTGGTTCTCAGTGTCATTTTCATGTCTCTGTCTTTGAAAAGGAAAGCTTTTCTATTGTCTCTGTAATGAAGAAATGGGAGTACAGCTGACATATATGTGCATGTGGATATACAAGGACATATAATTTTCTAGACATGAATCTTCTGAGGATAATATATTTATTTTAAATTATCTGTAGATACAGTTTTAAGAGAAGCATAGCAAACATTCTCACAGATATTAAGTAAATGAATTGTAATCAAATTTGAGTCATATCACACTTGCTACATTGTGTGATATGTTCCAAGATTATTTGGATAGTCCTGATCTTTTTAAAGTCTTTTGTATTGTGTTACTTTACATACAACTTCAGAGTTGCCTCCCACTGGTGTTTCAATTATAGTACACTTGCCAGTATCTTTCCCAAAGAATTTTCTCATTCTTTGTGGTGCGTAGAAAAGGAGAATGAAACCTAAATTGTCCTTCTGGTCTTGGTGTGATCGGGAACTGATGGTGGCAGTAGGCAATTATTGGAGGAGTATTTTCCAGCTTTGTCTGACTCTGTCACAGCAGTGACGCTTAATCACCAGAACTGAGATTAATGTAGAATCCGTTCAATACAGTCATTGACTCCTTGGCCAAAATCTATTTGTATTAATAAAGATTACAAATAGATATCAAAATGTACCTCTGGTAACCTTCACAGTTACTAGGTATGTGTTGTTTTTAATTAGACAGGTGTAAATATTCTGCTGTCCTAAACATGAATATCTGGTCTGAAATGAAAATATATTAAAAAAAAATAAAAATCCCCCAGTAAGTCATTAAGTAATTTAGAGAAAAAAGCGTACTCATCCTAGTAATACTATTTTCTTTCAGATTTTCTAATCTGCTTTAGCCAAAGCCAGTGGCTTACTGAATCAGTCACAGTAAGCTTTCTCCTTGGAATTATGTTCTCCATAATGGTTTCACAAATCCTGATACTCTACTACACTTGTTTTCCCAACTAAATAGCTGATGACTTACTTAGGACTTGACATGGCAAACCAAGTATTGAATCACAAATTTTGTTTAATTATCCTTACAGTAATTGTTAGTAGTTAATACTTTGTCTTGTGTAGTCTGTACATTTGGCTGCAGCCCCTGGTAATGTTCAGTGTCACGACAGGGTTTCAGTAGCTGACAGCTGCCACTGGCTTTATGCTCTACTTTAGGAGCCGCTCTTGGCTCAACTGTGCCCTGGCAACTCTCAAAGAAAAACAGAGCAGCCACTGCAGAAGAGGCATTACTTCCTTCTTTAACCTTAATGCAGTTGTTAAACCAGAAAACTTTGCCAAAGCAGTGCAGACTACCACTGGATAGTCTGACCACATTTCTGTCCCAAGAGTTTCTGTCTTTCCTTAAGTCTGATCTTTTGGAAACAGCTCTGTTGCAGAGTAGCAGCCTATGGCAGTGAGGTGGGAAGCTGGGATTTCAGTTAGATACGGAATGTAAAAACACATAATAAATGTGCAATATCGCAAATGCCTTAACGAGGAGCTGGTTGTGAAGTGTGTTAGCATAGTCTCCTTACCATAACTGAATGTAGAGTAAAAGGTTTGAAAGAAATAGACACGTAGTTTAATTTGTTTATGGAACCCATAAATGTATGACGAAGGACTGTGTTGTGTCAGCTGCATTTCCAGATCTCCAAGCTTTGTAAGAGGGTATGAATTTTCTCTTTCGAAGATAGGGTCCTGCATTAAACACCTTTTCAGTAAGTGTCAGTCAAAAGTGGTATTTTGGTGTGGTTTATTAGTTTATTGCTCCACTTTTGGATAATGGATGACAGGGTCTCAAAATAATGATTGAAACAAGTTTTGCTGGTTCCCTCCAGAAGCACATTTGCTGATCCTTGTGGTCTCAGCTCTATGTTCTATAAGATCCAGTGACTTTTGCATTTCCTCTCTTTTCTCCGTTTTTTCCCTGCATGATAGTTTTCATGTTAGCTTTATTTTTTTTTCATCCATTTCTCAGTTTGTTCTCTTAATGTAATTTCTCTTGTTCCTGATAATCTTTTTAGTCATGGAAAATTAATGCGTAGGCACATTACCGTGAACTGACCTAGGAATTTCAGTTGAGTGAAATAGAAAAGCTGGCCAGTCACGGGCTAGCAAAAGGACTATTTGAAAAATTAAAGACTTGAATGTATAAGGTACAGAAAGTGAGATGAATATAGTGAATCAGAAACCTCAGTTGAGCCTTTTTGGATGTATCCCTGTACCTGGCATAGCACTTTGGGGTGCCACAGCTATCAATTGTTGTATCACTGGCACACCTGATAATTTTGCCCCCACCAACAGCTCAGTTCCTGTGCATAGTCCAATGCCAGCAAGGCAGTGTGGTGTGGTGATGGACAAGCTGTTGTTCTCTGGCTGAGCCGTAGCCTTGGAGTGTACATGCCAACAAATCAAATGGTTTGCATTATGTAATAAATCTATAGGTATTTGCTGAAATCTAATTCCACTGTCCTTGAAATGCTCCACTGAACTTTTAAGATTTTAATAACCTCTCATTATTAAGAATATTAATGTCCCAGTTTAGAAGGTGGAATGTGGAGGGTTAATTTCTGTCCAGGTCAAAGATCAAGGGTTCAGTCAACTGTCATGAGAATATGAAAGAGAATAGTAGAGACCTCCGAATGACCCCTCCTTTAAAGAAGATAAACTTGCAAAAATGTTTAAGACAGTCATTTTCTGTCAAAAAAATAAAAAAACTACAGTGTAATTTCTGCATGGGAAAAGAATGACAGCACCACTGGTTTCTCTATGCATCTCTCTCTGCTACTGAATCCTCACTGAGTTATGATACAGCTTATCAGAGAAATGGATGTACAAATGCAGCGTTCTTTGGCAAGGAATGCCCTTTATTGTACTTTAAATGTGCACACAATAGCCAGCAAGCTGGTGGTTTCGTATATCATCTAGTCCTCAGGAAAGCAGCCACAGTTTTCTGAATATCTTGGCTGTGATAGGCAGAATAATTTCCATAACAAACAGTTCCAGTGTCAGGTACATGACTCGAGGGAAGCTAAAGCTTCACCACTGGATTCAGCCGAGCTATGTTGTTTTATACAAGCCAAGGAACTGGCCTGTGGCCGCCAAAAAAATCAAAAGTCCACAAAATATGGTGCTTTTTTATGTATTTGTGACCATTGTGGAAAGAGATGGAAAAGTACTGCTGAAGGATTGTAGGGAATTCTTTTTAGCGTGTCACAGGACTTCATAGAAAGAATAATTAGAATTATTACTCAAACCGTAAAAGACTCAGAACAGTAAATGTTAAGACTTTTTGAGGGAAATAAGTGTTTTCTTATGAAAGTGTTGGGGGATTTTTGTTACTATGTAACAACAGTATTTTCCATTTTATATCGTTGTCATTTGGTTTTTCTGTTTCTCAAAAAAGTGGGAGGTTACGAAAACATGTTTTGCTTTTTTTTTTGCTTGTTTATTTTTAAGAAAAGAAAGTTTATTAAAACTGTTTTTTTTAGTACCAACATGTTATCATAGTGATTCTTTGCTTTTTGTAAAACACTTGAGTATATGTATTGATGAATTGTGGCATGCATGCATTAGAATAGGACAGAAAAGTCCACAATCAATAAACAAATAGAGTATAATATTTCTTCTTCTCTACTTCACTACTATTCTTGAATTGTGAGATCACTGAAGGAAATTCTCTTTTCCTGACAATTCCAGAGGAGGCTGACCTGTCAGCTTCAAGGTTATAGGCTCATATTTGGCTCATTATTAGGCATGAAAGAGCAAAGTGCATTTCACTTAATAATGCCTTTTAGTTCTATTGTCCGTGTTAGTATAGACTGAACTGAAGACAAACACAACAATATGAATACAAGGACTCTGCCTTGATTTTTCCAATTAAATGAATTGGCCACTCTATCTGTGTGACACATCTAAAGAGGTTACTGCACATCTCAGCTTGGAGGCCTCTGGGTAGGCTGTTTGAAATACAGAGGCTGGAAAGGACCTAAAACACTGTCATGTAAGAGGAATCTTCAAGAAGTGAAGTAACCCTTTATCACAGGGGCTGTTTTAAGGTCCATCTTTAATGCAGAATAGACTCAGATTGTCTGTTCATCTCACTTTCCAGTATTGAAATATTTGTTCCTCCAGTCATGTGAATAATTTTTCACTTGTGTGAATCAATAATAAAGGTTTATTTAATACTGATTTTGATATCTTTTAAAAAGCACTTACTGTAGGCAGAATGACAATGAAGCAGGTCCTTTCTCTTTCATAGACTAGGCGTGACTCTGGCAAAGTCAGCTTTTTGATAAATGCCAAAGCTCATTCAAAATTCAGGGTTTCTGTGCCAGTTCTATCATCTAAAATGGCTTTTTTAACATGTTGATTTATAAGAGGAAATCTTATTGGACAAATAGATTTGTCCAAGAGCAGGCCTTATCTTAGAAGATATCACAATCCAAGTATGGGAACAGGTGTAGTCACTGTAGCCTTCTAGCAGCCCACCAAATCAGTGTCCTTTGTGTCCTTTCCAGATTCGATATGGAACTAAAATATTTATGGATGCCTAGAAAAGGGTGACTTAGAGATATTTGTTGCTTGGGTTCATTATACCATATCTAAGAAGTGTGTGCCGGTATAGATACTTTGATTGCAGCTGACTACACATGAACTAGTGGTCATGTATACTTGTGTGATGCCAATGATCTAGTGGTCACTGCCATATTTTTATGGCAATGACACCCTTTATTTTCTCTACTGAGGAACCAGTTCTTCTAGGTCGTACCACTGTGGCTATGCTTTATAGCAGAGAACAGCTTTCCTTTTTGTGGCTGTACATCATGAATAACAGCTTTATTTGGTGCCAAATGAGATGCCCTGATTTGTGAGCTTTCCATAAACGTATCTGAATTGTTCAATTTCCTTCTCATTGCATAATTTCCATCTTGGCCTTCTGCCTGCTGATACTCAGATAAAGAGTCTATTCAAGTCATTTACAAAAATGCTGTGAAACTGTTTGAATGTAGCCTGCTATCAAGCATAACAGGATTGTTTGATTTTTGTTTCTGTGTAATGTAAGTACCATTCAACATTTTCTTTGAACAGCTACTTTAACAACTAACTTGCTGTAATAAATGATAGCAGGGAAAAAAACACAGCATTAGCAGGTACATGCTTAAAGGAATATATTCCATATTCATGGCAGAGTGTAACACTGATTGTTATTTATAGGTTTGTTTTAATGCATTTTTTTTGTTTGAGGAAAGGAGCAAAATAGCTTACTGTTTTCTTTTTTCTTCCTTTTCTTTCATGTCCTTTCAACGTGGTGATGGATTCCTAACATGGACACCTGAACTGTTGTGCAAATGGCTTGGCTTTGATATAACTTCAAGGTAAGTGAATAATCCCAAATTGCTTCAGTACTTTTGCTGAAATAAATTTATTTTAAAATACAGAATGTAAAAGAATTGAAATTAATTTCCAAAGCAGATACGAAAACATGTATTGAGTCCAGCAAACAGCAAACTGGGTTGATAAAGGCAGAATGAGCCTGATCCTTCCTTTTCCCAAGGGAAAATGGATCTTGCCATATTTTGGCCTTAGTATTTGGATAAATTTAGCACTTCTTCAACTAATTGCATTATAGAATTTATTTAATCTTCATGATTAAACCTGAAGAAAGAGCTACAACGGAAAAGGAATTTTTTGATTTTGAGACTATATTCCATACTCAGGGAATTCGAGGAAGAATGTTAAGAGAAGAAACGGTCATCAGCCTCTAAATTACTGAAGTTTTTCAATATCAATAGTGTTTATATATATTGAGGTGGGAAGTTCTTGATGATGATGATGATTGGGAAAAGGCAACAAAGCAAGATACAGAGATATGAAAAACTGTTTTCTGAAATCACTCTATCCAGTGCGGAAGTATCCATTGGATACCACAGTTACAGCGTCTACTGACTATTCCTTTATAGTAGTAAATATGACAATACAGGTAACAGCAAATTGGTCTTTCTGAGGATGCAGACACTTACTAAGATTAGCCCATGTCAAGACAGTTCTTGAGGTTGTCTTTTCAATATCTGTAGTGGAATAATGAGAATATATGTATTAAAAATAACAGTGCTGAACTTCATGCCATAACCAACCAATGGAGGCTTTAAACTATGGCAATTAGTGTTGTATCACCTACCGCTATGGCAAAGCTTTTTTTCTTAAGTATGGACTTTCTATGTATTTGTGTAGTTTTATTTTGGCTCTTGTAGAGGCAGGGAAAGAGTGCTGGGGCTATCTGTCCATTTCAGTTGGCATTTGAACCTGACTTTGCACGGGCATCCTCACCCTCAAGCCCAGGCTCTATCCTGGCCTTGCCATCTCAGGGCATTTGACTGTGCCCTGGCAAGAAGGATAAGGAGAGGACCCTGGCAGGCACTGAAAGGGTGACCTGCCAGAAGAGCATGTGCATGGTTAATAACAACTGAGTTCACCTGATTGTTAAAACTCTGTTTCTTTGACGTTTCTATGCTGTTACTGCCACTTCATAGCTGAGATCAAGGATTGAAATTCAAATACAAGAACAACAGCTCAGGTGGTTCCCTCGTTTGTGTATTCCCCAAACATGGAGCGTAGCTGTGCCCCCACAATGGCAGTTACAGCAACATGACTCTGGGCAGCATCTCTGCAGCTGCACACGAACAGCTGCAATGCACATATTGTAACAATCTATAGAGTTTTTTAGTCTATGATAAGGAGAAAGATGAGAAAACTGAGCAATCCTCCTACTGAAATTATGGTCTTGAAAACATCAGTATTTGTTGTTGCCAGGAGCAAAATTTGGCCTGTGATGTTGCAGGCTCTCTCAGTTAGCATACTTATTGCGTAATATTTGCTTTGGCTGTTTTACTAGGTAGCCAGCATTTGGCAGAACAGATATGTCAGTTTGCATTATTGCAATAGACATTTATGAGAGATGTTCGGAAGGAAAGGGTATACTGTACGATACCGTGACAGGAAGAGCCAAGAAACTATGTAAAACCTGCTAGCTGTCAAACAGGTGATTATTTTGCTGGTTTATACCAGTCTGCGGTGCAACTTCTTTCTGTGTATTTGATACATGTAGACAGGGAGAAGAGTCGAATGTATTGTGCTTGCAAAGGGACAGTGCAATTACTCCACATTTTTTTCCTCAAAACCCCTGTACTTCACACTGGAGTTGCAGGGTTCACCAGGGAAAGAACAGCTGGCTTCTTTATTAGATTTTATGTTGTACATAAGGAGACCATGTTTTCCATTGTCAGAGTGTAAAAGAAAATGAAAGCTCTGGGCATCATTAAAATCTGGGAAGTGTAGTATGTGTCAGTTCCATTCCCACAACACCTGGATCAAAAGCTTAGTGTGAGGCGATTAGCAAACAAAATCAGACTGTTTTCCACACTTCAGATTTTTTACATTAAGTTTCCAGTAACTTTCTATTTAAACAATGCTCAGCAATATTGTCTGGGGTGTTGTACTTCTGGAGGGTACTGAGAAAGGAAAGTAGGCAACTGTAGAAAACATCTTTTGTATGCATTTTGAATCTCTTTTCTTCTACACACTCTGTATTAATGCTTGCAAAAAATTGAATTAGAAAAATCTGAGAAGCTTATAGAGAGATGTCTTTGGGTTTGCTGTTTAGTATTTTTGCATTTTTACATTTTCTATAATGCAGTGTGTGTTACAGGCCTTGAGTTGCACAGTACCACCCTTAGAACAAGGTTTGCTGAACCATGTGGGTCAATAAAAAGAGAGGGAGAAAGAGAATTAATGTGGTCTTCTTTTGAGTCTAGTAGTTCTTAAAGACTACACTTAGCAGGTTTTGAGCAAGATGATGATATAAGTTGTTATGACAACATGTGGTATTATGAATATTTCAGGAGAAATCAGTGACTTCCATCAATATCCGAAATGATCAGTGAGTGTATTTTAAATAATGTAGTTTCCAAAATTGTCCACAATTCCTATCAACAGAACAAATTAGCCATGGGACTAGACTAACTGTTGGCAAGAATAAGAAAGTGTTATTATCTTTCTACATCTTGGAATCATATTTAAGACCTGAGGTGTTTTTGCATGAAAATCTAGGATTGCAAACAATGGTTAGGCAAGAAAAAATGAGGTTGTACTTTAGAAGTGTGCATAACAGAGGACTGAAATATGTAATTGGTTCAATAGGGAAGTTGCAGTGCAGCAGACACTGTAAGAAAAACTTATTTATTCATTGTGGGGATTGTAGGCATCATTCTGAGAATATAATAAATATAAGAGAGCGGGAAAATTGGAAAAAAAATAGAATTCATATATTAAGCAGGGTACAAACAGATTATTCTTCCAAAACCACAAGAGGACTGTTTCTCTTAGTCTTGGAAAATTGGTTAAACAGTCAGGGACAGCAGGTCAGAAGTGCTTTTAGGACTAATCATGTTTGGAGAGAATTTGTGGAGCCAGTTGAAGCCTACTGAAGTAAGCTTGGGAAGTGTTAAAGTGTTTGATATTTATTGACATGAATCTTTTCAAGCAAACATTTTGAACTTCTGTATTCCTCATGTTTCCTTCCATTCAGTATACAACACAAATTAAAGGATTTATTATTACTCCAACTACTACTTCAATTCAGAGCAGTCTGACAATTTCCATCTTTCTCTTCATAGTACATTGTAGCTCTTGTCATGACCCAGTAGTTCAATCCCATAACAACTTTGTAGCTGCAGCAGAGCTTATAAACTGATAGTATTCATGTGCTGCTTTTCGATTCCTGTGTCATTAAACTTCAGATGAGATGCCATTTCTTTCTGGTTATTTCCCTTCTTTCCAGTGGCTTCAAGTTCTACTGGATGTGATCTTACATGCTGGCATTTCTGTAATTCGCTGCTTTTATTATAGATGTGTATATATACGTATAGATGTGTGTGTGTGCACATATATATGCTTGCTTTAGTTGCAAACTGTATTATACTTTACATCAGGAATGCGTTGCAGAGAGACCAAAACATCAAGAATTGTGCAGCATTGAATACCAAGAGATCACCTGTTGTTTTTACCTTACGTCTGAGTCCTCTCTCTCTTCCTTTCTGCACACATAATTTTATTTCGTCTTCCAAATAGCATTTTAGCAGTTTGACTGCTTGCTGCTTGCTACCTGCAGTCTTAATAAATAATTTATGAGATGCCAAAATAGTTATGAGTAAATGCATTGAAACCCATTTGGCTTCCTGCAGCAGTTTTAAATGGTGTTTCTTTCCAGAGGCACATATGATTAGTACCATGAAAAATTAGTGAGAACATGTAATTGTACCCTTGAATGATAAGCATCGGATTTTTTAAAAGTTTGAGCAATGTCATAACTTGTGAAGAACGTTTCCTTTCCTTAGATGAGAAGTCATGATATTGAGACTGAGTGCTTAAAATGAGGGATTTCACCTGGATCAGTACTTTAAATACATCATTCTTACCTGGAAAGAGCAACAGTAAAAGCAGTAATGGATGAGTTTCCAGGTTTTGTTACATGTGTTCATCTGCATAAAGGTAGTCTCCAACCATTTCCCTCCAGTCTTTTCTATATGCACATCTGTGTTCATCATAGGAAAGAGCTACCACAAGTGCTGTATAGACTTCAATTTCTAATTAAGGAAATATTGGTTTGCTGAGCTGGCATTTATAGCATTCCAACTAATCCACATAATAACTGCCACTGACCCTGATGTCATTTCGAACACGTGGCATGACGAAGCTTACTTGGTTTCACCAGACAGAGTGTAGCATGTGCAGTCATGGAGTCAGTGGGGAGTCACCAGCGTGTTGTAAATTCACAGCCAAGTCTTCTGGGCTATAATGCCTTCATTTAGAAAAGCCCTTTATCAGAAACAGGATGGCTTTATGAATTATTTTGATCCATCTCTCCTATCAGAGTTTTCTCTGGCCCGTTCCTCATTAATGGGCTATTACAACTTATATCAGCGCAGTAGATCTCTGCGAGCCCCCACTATCTGCCATTATTTGTTGTGTATTTTATTGACATCCGTGTTTAAACACTTAATGCTCTTCATTATGCTCTCAGGATCAGTAACAGCAGGCCATCAATGTAAAGCAGCTCAGTGCCATTAAAACTAAGCTACTAACTTCTGTCGATGTGAAATAGACTTGAAGATGCAGATGTTGCTGCTATTGTTTTTTTACGCCCTCTGTATTGCTTTTCACTCTGTTTCTTTTGAACAGTGCATGTTTTTAAAAGCAAATTAATTAAATCTTACTAAACATAAGCTGTTAGAGTGGGATTAAGTATCTGGTTAAAATTATGTGGAATGGAAGCTGGCTTTTCTGAAATATTTACTTTAAAAAGAAATTAAATTATATTCTTTACATTAGGTAAGATGAAATTTAGGACAATATTGAAGCATCTACATAGTAAAATGATACAAAATGATGAGGGACTTTAGGGTGTTTCAAAATATACAAAAAGAATCTGAATTTCAGTCTATTATATGTCTGCAGCTTTCATTTTGTTTAAAATAAAACAAGAAATGAAAAAAGATCTGGAAAGTTTTGACTAACTTAGGATGTGAATTTGAAAGAGAAATACCCTTGCATGTCACTTTTTAAAGAACAATTATATTGTGATAGGAGGTGTATGTGTGTGTATATATATATATTATATTTAAGGGTACCCAGAGACTTAGAGGACAAAGCCTGTTTCAAGAAGCCAGAAAACAGAAATAGCAGGGAATGAGTTTGTGCCATCTTCCTAGAAAAAGGTGTATGTTTTCCAAACAAGCCACAAGAAGTGCTGTTGACCATTGCAGCATGCACTGCATACATACCATTTTTTTTCTGTGTATAAAATAGGCATGTAATTAACAAATGACTATGGGTACTTGCCTTATCTGTCTATACTGTTTTTATAGACACTGAAAAAGTAATTTCATTCCATTGGAGAAGGTGAGGTTGGTATGGAGGGGAATCACTAGATAGATAAGGCATGCGTAAAAATACCAAGATAATAGATTTTGACTTAGAAACCTAAAAAAAAGAAACAAAACCAAACAAACCCAAAGCCCCCCACCTGATCACCATTGCATCAGCTTTGGGATGTTTTTCTCTTTAAATATTAGGGAGAGACGTGCTAATATGAGGTATGTTACATTTGTAGGCATAATGTAGCATGCAGAACAAAACAGTTCTGCCTGGTTTGTGTCAGCTGTGTGCCCTCTTGTAGCTAAATTAGTTTTACTTTTTTTCATTTTGTTTTATTGGCAGTTTTTCCTGCCCTGCAGTGTTTAAAATGTGGGGAAACCTGGGCTTTTGAACTACCTGATGTGGATCTGGTAGCCCTAGCTATTACCCTAGCACTGCAGGGGACTTCTATGGAATATGTTATTCCATGAAAGTATATATTTTATAGTTATTATTTTTCTGTGTTTTTCTGTATATCTGTATTTTTCTGTAAATAAAATCATTAGCTTTTAGATTTTTTTCCATTCAATGAGAACTGAACACTTCCATTAACATAATGCTTCTGTTTATAGCTCAGTATTTTTCCCATTAAAAAATTCTTATCTTTCACCATCTATAGATGTTACCGAGAATGTAATCAGTGATTTAAATGCATGATTTCATCTCACTGATTTTTTAGAAGGGAAGCTTGACATTTCCATTCAATTTGATCATACCAAATTGAGTGCATATATGTGCTCCTGCACTGATGTGATCCTGTGGCACAAATCTCTTTCAGCTCCTTCTCTGAACCTTGAAAAAAAAGAACGATAGGGCTGATATATATAACAGTGTGTAAAGCAAATAGTTGGAGAAAGGAAGCACCATATTTTAAAAGAAGTAATAAACTGCTATGGGCTAATAAGTAATAACTGAGACTTTGGCACCTTTCTTAGATGAGCAATAAAAAGAACATTCAACATGAAAAATTAAAGGTGTTATGGAGATGTTGAAAGTGATTTTCTGTTTCTTACTGAGGGATTATGAGAGAGATGAAGGATTCCAGTCTTTGAGAGCCAGAGATAGTAATTTCTCTAGCTCTGTGGGACATACTATGCTTAGGAATGAAACTGAGTCTAATAAAATCTGAGGCTGAAATATTACCTCTGGCTTCCAGAACTTTATTCCTTGTATCTTCTCAAAGGAATGCTACATTCTGGTTAACCCTTGGACTACTAGAGTTCATTAGTGCTTGACAGTGATTTGTGATATATCATCTGTGTATTTCTGTGTATGTGTTTACCTCTGCAGGATTTTTCTGAGAGCAGGGATGGAGGGGGAGAATTGTTTGTCTGTAAAGTTGAACAATAATCTGATGAACAACTTGCAACACATAAAATCCTTGATATAAGTTGTATTTTCTCCCTAACATTTTGCTAATGAGACTATTAAATCATTGAAGAGTAGTGGAGTGCTACTTGCATTTACACATGTTAAAGGGTCATATGAATGACATGGAGTGGTTTGGTTTGACTTTAAAAATCATCTGGTCTCAACTCCGCAGCCATGGACAGGGACGTGTTATACGAGACCAGGTTACTCAAAGCCCCATCTAACCTGGCCTTGAATACTTCCAAAGATACAACATCCACAACATTGCTGCACAACCCGTTGCACGGTCTCACCACCCTCACACTGAAGGATTTCTTCCTAATACACTATCAAAATCTACCATCATTCAGTTTAAAGCCATCCACACTTGTCCTATTGCTACGTGTCCTTGGAAAAAAGTCCCTCTAGCTTTTTTACAGGCTCCTTTCAGGTACTGGGAGGCTTTTAGAAGATCTCTCCAGAGCCTTCTCTTCTTCAGGCTGAAGAACTCTCTCAGTCTGTCTTCATAGGGGAGGACCTCCAGCCCTCTGAGCATCTTTGGGGCCTCCTCTGAACTCACTCCAACCAGCCCACATCTGTCTTGTGCTGAGGACCCCAGAGCTGGATGCAACACTGCAGTTTGGGTCTCACAAGAATAGAGCAGAAGGGCAGCATCCCCTCCCTCATCCTGCTGCCCATGGTGCTTTGGATGCAGCCCAGGACACAGTTGGTTTCTGGGTTGCAAACACACATTCCTGGGTCATGTTGAGCTTCTCATCAACTGACCCCCAAGTCCTTCTCCCCAGGGCTGGTCTCGACCCATTCTCCACCCAGCCCATACTTGAGATTAGGATTGCCTTGACCCAGGTGCACAACCTTGCACTTGGCCCTGTTAAACTTCATGAGGTTTGAACAGACCCATCTCTGAAGCCTGTCCAGGTCCCCTCTCTTCAGCACGTTGACTGCACCACAGAGCTTGTTGTTTTTGGCAAATTTGCTGAGGGTGCATTCCATCCCACTGTTTGTATCAGACGATAGTACACCAATTGTGCTTTTTTCTTTGTGTACCCAAACTGTTTCCAGTAGATACACACAAATTTCAGCCTCCCATGTTGATAGAAAAGCATGAATCCTGCACAGGTGACATCAAGAACATAGAAAATTAAGGCTGCAGTCTTATTTGCTAGGCATACGTTCTCCCTGGCTTTGCCTGTTTTGTGTAAAATGTTTCAAAAAGGACATAAACCAGTACTGAGCTATGTAAAATGTGAAAATAATAGTTTAATTTTGAGAAAAATTTAATACCTTTACTCTCAATTCATGCTATTTTTGTGTTCTGCAATCTTTTCCTTACACTTTCAAAAATATCTTGTCTAGTTTTCTTTCTTTACTGAAATGTGCTTAGAAATAACTTGCATGAGGTTTTAGTGTTGTGCATTTTTAAGGTGAGGTTGCTAGGACAGTATTTTGCAATTAGAGGACCATCATTTATAAACATTTAAAGAGGTGTATTGGCTGTGGAATTACAGAAATGCATTACCGAGGTCTCTCAAGGATTACAGATTACACTCCTTACTTTTGGAGCATCATCCAAATCTCATTAAACTCAACTAAAGTGTGTGCTTGTAGGTCAGTTTCCCTGAGGCCAGTTGCTTAAGGCAATCTTAGCTAAGGACACACTTGTGAGAATTGCGAAATCGCCTCAGTTTAAGTGCTTCTGATTCTGTCATTGCTTCAGTGAAAGGTTTTTAGTTAAATTGGTTGTGAGCAAGTTAAGAATATAACCTGAAGCCGACAGAAATAAAAGTAGGGATGGAGTCTTTAAATCAAAGACAGAGACTTTAACCAGTTCAGTGTCTGTTTTTTTAATCATTATTGTAAGGACAGCGGCCTCAATTTGCTTTCCTTTAGAGTACTCGGTTCCACTGCTGGAGATGCTGCTGTGAAACAGTGGTATTCTTTGCTTGGTTTGTATACTCGGTTTTGCTTCAGATGTATTTGTCTCTGAAATGCACAAGAAAAAGACAATGGCACCCTGTGACCATTTTGCAGTCACTTTTCACAGCTGAAAATGCTGGTTAACATCACAATGGCGGGAAAGGAAAGAATCAAGCTCTCCTTAAATCCTTATTTTTCAGCCCTGGCTAGTGTATGTGAACAGCCTTTGTTTCTGAGCCTGCCAGTCTTAGGGTTTAGAGCTGAGGAAGACAAGGTACAACATCGAGTCAATAATCCTAAATGTAGAATCCTATTTTTCAGAAATTAATTTAAAATTTCCAAATGGAAAAGAGCAGCTTATTATTTTACTACTTCCTTCTCTCCCGGACCTGTAAACTTTGCTTTAAGGACTCTTTAGCTATATTTTTCTTTTCCTGAAGCCAGCTAAGTGGATATTTTTCTATCCCATGGAGGAAAGATCCTTTCTAAAAAAAAAAATAAATAAAATTAACTCTTGTAGGAGTTCCTAATTTGTGGTAGTGTTCTGAGGAAAGAAGAGTAAGAAATGGTGGGGAATAAGGTCTGGCTTTACTTTTCTTCAAAGATTAAAAGTAGGGCAAGATGTATCACTAAATTTTTCATAGTTCACCAAGGAAATTTATTTTAAAAGGGGTGAAAGCTTTCCAAATTTTCATTGGTGTTCTAGATAAATACCACATATATTTAGAAACTGACTGAATTAAGAAAGCTTGTTACACCTCCTTGATGTTTAAATGTAATGAAGATTTTTCTGCAGTAATTCTGTATATTTATTGTACAGTATGTAAACCGTGAGTCAGATATGGCATTTCATTGGAATAAGTGCATAATTAAAGTGCAATGTGAATAAACCTAGAACCTTTTCAGTGGAAAAAATAATAATCCACAGATTTGTCTTAGTTATAAGAAGAAAGAAATGAACATGGCAAATTCTCCTAATTAGACCTTTCCAGTGCTCTTTTACCTTTAAAAAAAAAAACTAAACTAAACATGTACAAACTACTGATTTATTTCTCTTCATTTTACACTTTTGTATTATAGAAATTGCTTCTGTTGCAAATAATAGTCTGTGGGATATAATCATTATGGAACTTTATAACTTTATAACTCTGTTATGAGATTCTTAATTAGAGCTATAGTTTAACAGTATTAAGCTACGACAGTTACTTTCTTTATTGACAGTTTTAAGAGCAAAATTGCAAGGAATTATAAAAGCTATTTTGCAAATTAATTATATCCCTGCTGCTCAGCTACACCTGGAGAAAGGGAGTATCTGAGAGATACGTGCCTTGAGACAGAAATTATAGCTTCGAGCAGTGCCACTGCAGGGACAAATTGGCAGGCAGGGCGGAGCAGAGGTGACCCGATCCACCCCTGGCCAGCTGGACGCCCCCAGGGCGTAAGCGAGTCCCCGTGTCCAGAAGGGGTCAGTGCGGACCAGGCAGAGCCTCGGCTCTCGGGGCCAGGAGCAGGGAGAGGATGCTCCGGAACAGCCGTGCATTGCCAGTCGCAGTGCCTTCTGCAGCTGCAGTGATAACGCCCTTATCAAGTGCACAGAGGGGAGGGAAAGGATACCTTTAATCAAGGCAAAGGCTTGGCTGTGGCTTCCTGAGGCGCATGCGTGGTCTCTGTGCAGAGAGAGTTGGGGGGAGGCTCAGATTAAGATGAACTGTGTATTCAAATTCTCTTTACAGTCAATAAGGCCACTGGAGTCAAGAAAATATCTTAGAGCAGGCAGCTCCTGGCTGGCTTACTGAATCTTCCTGGATCTGTTTGACTCTATTAACTAGATCTCGGTTGACTGGGACACTGGTTTCACAAGCTGCCCTCAACTTTTAGCTGTCTACATTTTGTGCTGAATCTCATCAGCTGACTTCAAAAACTGGGTTCAGTCAGCTCAGTGTAGGCTGTTATTTATTGGTAGTATTCTTTTTTTGAAGCCATTGCATATTCACCTGTTCCACACCATTCACTTACCCAGGAGTGGGTTTCCCTTAAATCCTACATGCCAGCCCTATGCAGGTGTCTCCCAGGTGCTTAAAATGGTACAAGATACCCATATTTTAGGAAATTGTATGCCAGGCTTATTCCTTTACCAGTAGTTGCAAAGATGTTGTAGCAAAGTAAAACCTGTCATTTCCGTTCTCCTAAGTTACAAATGCATGGTCCATCACTGTTCTTACACTGACATTACTCGGTCTTTATAGAAGACAGCTAATTGTAGGTTTAAGGAGGAATTTTAAGGAGGACAAATGTAGCACTACTAAAATAGTCACTATCAATACTAAAATAGTCACTATCAATAAAGAAACAATGTCATAGGAAATATTAATTTTTCTAAGTAGAGGTGCTCCAAGACACAACTGTTCTTAATCTACCCAGCTGGGAACAATAAATGAGAGTAGCATTACCTACCTAGGTTGTCTTCCAGCATCCTTAATCTGCAATGAAATATCATATAGTCATAATTTCTCCTAAAGAAAGAATAATGGCATCCTAGGTTAAACCATAAAATGTTATAATCAGGACAACAGGAAAAATTATAGTATGTTTCCCTCTCCAACTGGCAGCTGCTTCAAGTGGTATGTTAATCCTGCCTTTGTCTTCTTGGGGATAATTCCATAACACAAAATGAAGGCAGTGCTGGTTCTGCCTCAAAATGGGCAACAGGCAATAAATACCTCACTGTTAGGTGCAGCCTTGCTCAGTGCATGCATGCACTTCTGAGCAGCTCATAAAGTACAAATCAGTAAAATGTTCATAGAAGTACAGAAATAGTGAACTGCCTTATATATGCAGGGACTTTGCTGACGGATGAAGCTCTAAGCTCAGAGTGTGTTTGAATGGGAAGAGGTTACAGATGTATTTATTCACATGAATAGGTATGTAAAAAGGGATCTTAAAGTAAATTCTGTCAGTTCTGTTCGAGCTAAACAAGAGCAAAGAAGTATATGAGCACTGAATCAGTTACAAGGAATCCTGTTTTCCTGCTTCTCAAAAGGTAATACAAATTTGGAAGTCAGATTCTGTAGCACTCAGAAAAACTGCTGCCAACTATTTGGACTCTGTAACAACTTGACAGAGATAGGGTTAGATGTCTAGACATCCTTCATTAATTATACTTATATTGAGATAGGTTGATTAAAAAGTACAAGACATCCTTGTAGCACCTCTGATTTTTCACCTTTTTCTTGAGCAGCACACAAGGATTGATTCTGTTGATGCCACTATTAGCCAAACTTTCTGAATGTGCACAAGTTCTGGCATTTCTGTATACTTTTATGGCGGGTTTTTAATGTGGTGCAGTGCATAAAGAACCTTCTGTTCTCCTGAAGATCTTTTCAAAACCCCTCTTTTCAGCTTTACTATAACTGTTTCAGAGATGGAGAGAGATTTAAATAGTCATTCTGATGCTGAATACTCATTTAACATGTTGCAGCTGATCCTGGTGGAGTGCTGTGTACAACTTAAGTATCAACAGTGGGGTTTCAACAGAGCTCAGAGTTGCTGCAAATTTCAGTTCTTGGCAAGAATGTCAATTTTGTATGTGCCAAGTGTCTGTTATTTAACCAAGCAGAGGATATTGAGTTACTGTAGCAGAAGCAAGATGTATGATTCATGTTTGCATATCCTTCTCCAAAACAGAAACAAAGAGATTTCACTTTTAACACATCACGCTTCTCTCGCTAGCCTTTTACCATTCACATTGCCACAGTTTGCCAATAAAAATATGAGTATTAAGTATTTATTCAGTTATTTAGTGAGAAGGGTAGCAGAGCATGTTGTCACATAGTAAACCAAAGTAGGTAGGACCAAAAACTGCAGCAGCATAGTATGATTTTAAATGTTGTGACACTCTGTCAGTAAAATTTTGTTATTATCAAATACAGTTTATTTTGAACAAGAGTTTAAAAAAAATCACATTTACAAAGCAGTAACAACTTTAAATAAAAAATTTTATTTTAGGCACTTATGCTGGTTTTGGTGGTGATAAGTTTTGATATGCTTAGGGTTGAATTTTGGGGTTTTTTTTATACTTCTCCTTTTCAAAAGATAAATTTGGGGGCAATCTGTATCTGATGCTGTTCCTTTAACACTTGATCTTAAGACTGTGGTCACTGTCAGAACAGATCAGATCAGTGCCCTGTTTAACCCAGTTTTGTCAGTGTGCCACTGACCACCACTGACTGCAGCCGTGCACAGGGCAGCGTGTGCTCCCATCTGTGTCAGCCCTATGAGACAGCCAGCAATTCACCTGGCTGCTGCTGCCTGCCAGCTCTGCTTGCTTCCAACTGTTGGTCCAATGATGCTAACAAGCTTCTTTGGTCTTGGTGAAGTTTCCTATAGAATGCTAACCAGATTTGCCTGATTCAGCTTCCCTAGCTGAGGATGGTTGTGAAGGCCATTCAGCTTCATATAATGAAGAGGGTATCCAGGTAATTAACTTTAGGATAGAGATGAGTTTTTCCATAAGCAAACTCAGCTGAAAAGAGACTTTTGAGTGTGATTCATTTTCGGTTTCAGATTGCTTTTCAGTGGTGGCAGCTGACATGAATTCAACATATGGCTAAAAGAATGAACTGTAATACCATGACCTTGTCCTGTCTGCTCTGTAGCCCTTCTCCATTCATGGGATATGCATGCAGGAATAACTAGGACTCTTGCTTGGAATCCCTGGTAGCTTGTTGTGATCAGAGAATCGTGCAGGTTTCTGCACTGCCTTGCCTGCCGCTGGTACGTGTCACACATGAATGTCACCTGTGGATATGTGACACTGACACAGACCACAGAATTGTATTAAAAAGTAATGTGTACAGTCTCTTCACTTAATTTGTAGCCATACTACATTCATATTTACTACTTTGTATTAAGGTCAAGATTATTAGTGGTTCAACAAGGTGGAAAGTGTGGTCATCTTAGGCATGTGAAAGCATTCCCAACACTTTCTCTAGAACACTGTGTTTTTTTTTTAAAGAGAAAATTCTGAATAATTTGAAACTCCTGGATAATTGTAAATGAAAATGTACATGAGTTAAAACAGATATAACAGTTGTGACCAAATCACAAGATTTATTTTGCATTTTGTCAAAACTTTGCAGTTTTTAACGTAGGACTTTATAGTTCACCTTGGCTTCCTGCTTAGCAGGAGTGCTTTTGTTCCAGAAATGTTTGTCGATAATCTTTGGGTCTAGATAATAAGATGGGAAGCATAGTGAAAACCGTTTGACACAGTTTTCATATTCTATTTCAGGTGAGATGGCATGGTGACAAAGTAGGGGAGGGGGATTGAAGTGGCCAGATTTTACCTGCTGTGGTGCGTGGCTCCTGGGAGTCAGGTGTCTGGTGTGGGTAAAATAGCATTTTGCTTTCTGTGTACCATTTCCAAACAAGGGTGTCATTGTTTGCACAAAAGCTTTTTTATTAATTCTTCCATACCCAAGGATTTAGGCTTAAATAGTCTGTTAATTGCTGCTACCCTTATAGAGTGAAACAATCTTAAGGGTTAAAGACTTTCTGAAGCAATTGAGGGGCAGTATTGGGTATTTCAAAATGAGGAAAGGTATATCCATAAGTAGAATGACTGTAGATATTCATTGAGCTTCTCAATGATTTTTTTTTTCAGTTTAAAATTTTGTTGATATTCCTAGTTGACAGTATATGCAAAAAAAAAAAAATCAACTTTTATTTTTAACCTCTTGATAGAGTTTGAAACAAAAATGAGATCTGTGCTTATCTTCTGGAATTATGGACAACAATTGCAAGTTGATAAAGCAAAAAAAAAAAATCCAATTTATTATGTACCTGGATGTAAATTGAGCAGGTCACGGTAAGGCAGAAGTGAATGGGAAAGTTTGCATTCTGATAATGCCAAAGGAAATTATAATTGGGTTTGTTGTCTAACTAAAATGAAATACATATGTTTGCTTTTTTGCATTCCCCTCGTGAGAAGTTTTTTTTACCAAAATTGGCCTTTTCCCCCTCCCCTCATTTTAGGTATCTTCTTTAGGTTTTGTATGATTCTATCATAATATTCAGTATAGTAAAACCATTTCTGAAATTAGATTTTCAGTGTGCATGAAGTAAAGACCTGATTTGAATTTATGCCCTTGAATCTGTCATGAAACTCCAACTATAAAACATAATAGTGTTTTTCTTGAATATATCACTTTAGGGGAAAACAGCTAATTATATGTGTCAGCACTGAGATGTTTGGGTTCCTTTAGAGGAGGAAGAGGTATCATTTTGGTGATCAGAGCTGCAGACATAAAGAGAGAAGTAGGGGAAAACAGTTTCACTAATGTATAATGTTGAGGAACTGAAAAATAAAGGAACAGAAAGGAGACAAGAGTTGAAAGAAAAAACATAATAAAGAAAAACAGCAGATGGGGATTTGGGGGAAACCAAAGAAGTAACAGAAATAACCGTGCTTTGTTTTCATGTACTGCTTGGCCTTAAAGCTTTGTTAGGCTAAAGTGTCCTTTTTATCAGAGCAGTGGGTGTTGCAGAGATTATTTCAGTGGCGAGTCTGTGCAAAGATGAATGTGCTTCTGTTTCCCTCTGCTGATTAGCACAGTCCCAAATGGCAAGTGTGATAAACCCTGGTCTTTTGATGCCCCTTTTTTCCCTTTGACTCAAAGACTTTGAGATCACAGGGTAATTTTTTCTCCCTAACTAGACACTGATGCTTTCTCCTGAATTCCTCATAAATCAGACTTTTAAAATACTTAAGACGGTATACTTACATTTCCTGTTTCCATGGAATCTATAGGAGGTTTAAAGTATTCCAGGCTGCCCTGCCAGCCCTTAAAGCCATTATCAGATTTTCAGTCTCTTGTGTCTCACTTAGATCTTCTGAGGATATTGCGTAGCTCTTTTCAGTTGAGCAGCTCTGCATGAGGAGCTCTTAAATGATGCCTTCTAAAATTCCTGTATTCCTTTTGATTTCACACTGGGACTGTTTTTTTGCATCTTACTGACATTTGTTGTTCCCTCGAGGCAAGTACTACAGCATCTACAACACCCACAGCTAGATAATCACAAGCTTGGACCTGTGACTGCTTCAAGTGGAATCTTTTTAAAGAAAAAAATGAAGAAAGTGTTCTTATAGTGAGTGTGCTGAGATAGCATCTGTGGAAAGGCAGCTGTGCAGCCCCTTTACATAAGGAACACCTTTCCAAAAGTTCTGTTTCCCCAATTTTGTTTTTCAGACAGCTTTTCTAAAACCCACCTGTCCTAACCTTTTCCTCAGCTTTTCTGGGGTGGTTCCAGAGCAACATATGGGCTACCAAGAACAGTGGGTAGTAGTCTGACACCTCTACCCTCTTGCCCTGCATGAAGACAAAATATGGTCATGTTAAGGCAGGACTTGTGCCACCTTTTTTGGTGGAACTAGCCTTTGGACCTAGGGGTAGACAAGTCGGAAATCATGGATGACTGCTTGGGCATAACAAAGCAGCACAGCTCAATGGGATAAACCTCCTGGACAAGAACACAGTGAACTTCAAATGTGCACTGTAATGCTGTTTTGTTTTTCTTATTTTTTTTTTATTTTTATTTTTTTGCATGCCAACTTTGCTGAAAAGCTTTTGTTTGTAAGAACCCTTTTCTTCAGCATGTATTTCAAGTGTTCCCTTGTGAGCTGTAAGTTGAGCTCACATTAAGTTGCTTGATTGTTACACAGTTCTAGACCTTGACATAGCTTCTGTTCATGAACATAATAGTTCTGTTTATTTAAAGTGTTCATTTAAAATTTAAAAGGAGGATAAAACATAGCAAATAAAAGAATGCAGGAGACCACAGTGTAAGAAAGAGTTGGTTAAAGTCTCTAGCTGTAGAGTCAGAGAGTAGAGATTTGATTTCTGGAAGAGCTGGCAAATTGCAGTTTCGGGTGGTGCTACTAGAGGAAGAGCTATGACAACAGTGATTTTTCATGAAATATGGAAAGGCTGTGGTAGACAACCTGTAATTATGAGCCAGTTTTCCATGTTTGGCAGCAGTACCCTCTGAAAATATTGCTGTATCCATTGTTTCTTGCCAGGCTATGGCACACCAACTCTCTCAGGTGTGCTGGCAGACGTGTTCATGGCCCCATGCTGTGAACCACAGTTCAGTTCCACTGAGCAGTCACTCAGCATATTTTTTAGGAAGGAGACAAGAGCAGATTTGTTAGCTTAGGTTTCCTGAGCTGCATCATAGTGTGGTCGCACAAACTACTGCACTGGCACAACTGTGGTAGCAATGAGAGCAGGTGCTGGGGGGAAGCAGCAGTTGCAGTACAGGCTCTGTAGCTGTTGAATTGAAGTGTAGTTATTTGGTGCTTTAGAGTCAGGATGGCCTGAAGTGGCCAAAATTCTGTATTATAGAGTATTTTCAAGATCGTTCTAAGGACCAGTCGTGGCAGTTTTCCAGGCTTACTGTTGGGCGCCTTTTGGCGTGAGGTCTGGTTGCATGAACAAGCACAGATTTACAAAGAGAAAAATTAAGGTTTCCACCTCTTTCGTCTTTGCTTCCACTTGCTTGCCCCATTCCTTCTGCCATGCCAGAGCCTGCATTCAGGACTGGGCTGCGCGGGCAGCAGGGTAGGGGCTGCCATGGCATTGCAGGGACTGGCACCCGCAGCCCCTGGCCCGTCTGGGGGGCAGCAGGGGGGCTCAGCCTGGCCACCAGGCTCTGACAGCTTCCTCCTGATGTGTTTTGGATGCTTCTCTTGCTGCCTTTGTAGCATGCTGCGGCCATATGGTATATAGGGGATCTGAAACCTGATTGTGTCTATAGATGAGGTTGTTTTAGTTTTTTTCCTGTTCAGCTCGCTTTCTGAAAGCATTTTTAGGATAATGTAGTTAAGTTGTTCCAATATTCCCTGAATTGATTCCCACCATTTCTGAGAAGGGTTAGTTTCTTGTTTGTGTGAGCCTTGTTGCTGACGCTTCACCAGGGTAACACCCTACTTGCTGTTAAAAACAAGGCATAAATGCATTGACTATGACCCAGCATTCAGCAGGAAACCTCTGAAGAGTATGCAACAGTCTGCTGGTGTGCTTCTGGAAATCTACAGAGTAGCAGTCACAGATTTTGTCACATGAATGGTTTTGCTGCTAAGTTACGCTCTTGGGAAAAGGACAAATATTTCTGTGTAAGGTCCTTATGCACTAAATACTGTCCAAGCAGTAACTTGCTTACCAAGTGTAAACAGAAGTTCTCCTGTTCTTCGCTAGAATCAATTCTGATTTGCACTGAAGCAAATGAAAGCAAAGCTGAAGCAAAATCAGAGCCTGTTTGGGTAAATCCATACTCTTAAAGAACAATAAGAAAGACACCAGAATAGAAAAAGGATAACTATAATTAAGTAGTGTTAGGACATTGTTAAATATTTATATTCTCTTTGTCTTACTCTGTGATAGGCTTTACAGGTTGGTAGAGCTTTTTTAAATACGGACACTTGCTGGAATGTTCACTAAAAGTAGGTGAAATCCAATCCTGTTGGAGTCAGTGGAAGCTCAGTTATTTAATTCAGTAGGGTCAGGTTTCTGCTGTTTATAATGACTTGCTATATGTTTGGACACCCTCTCAGTACAGGAATTAGCCTCTACTACTTAAATGTTTTTCGTACTTGTGAAGATCAAGTGTAATCATTCTGCTGCTCTTGGTATGTGCTGAATGTTCATTTTGTTTCCAAAATTATATTATTTTTGGCAACCAGCTACTGAAGACAGATAAGATAAATCAGTTTAAAGCAACAACGTAACTGTCTCCAGCACAGGTTTTCCTTATATTTTATGTTTTATACGGAAGAAGTAAGACTGTTTTGCAAAACTGCAGGAGGAAAGCTGGGTTTCTTTCTGTTTGTGGAAGATACTTTTCTATAGGTACTCTTTATTACTATGTTGAGCATAAATGCCAAATTCCAGTTTGAGCTGGAACGTTATCACATCTCTTCAGTTTATGTCCTTTTACAGCCAGCCTTTTTCAGTAAATTGACTGTAAATTAGAAAAAAACCCTCTCAGTACACCAAAGGGAAATTGTAAAAATCTTCATGAAGGAGTAAAATTCCTGAAAAGTGACTCTTAAATGGAAAGGGGATTTAGCAGTTTTAGGTTGGCATTAAAACCATGGAATTGCATGTGGATTGGTACTACCACATTTAGAAAGCTGCCAGAGTTACCTTTTGGCAGAATTATGCCTTGCAGGGTTTAAAGTCCACTACCTGATGATCTCGCCTGCATTTGTCATTAACTTGGGCTTTCTTGCTGCTAAATCCCTCAGTGATGTGCTTCATTTCCATCATACTAATTTTCCAATTTCCTTTCTTTTTCTGTCAAGTGAGCAGTTTTACTGCATCTCAGATGTAATTTCTACACGTATTCTACACAAATTGCCAACTTTCATTTCACTTGACTGTCTCTCTGATAGAATTTTCTCTACACCACAATTGTTTTTATAATTCCAGATGGGTAATTATGGGCTAGATGGTAATAATTTGGGGAAGGCAAGAGAATTAGGTAGTGTGCATAGTGAGAAGGGATTTGGAAAATGCTATTGGGATTGGCAGAGAAATGTAGAAAAGCAGAATCTTGTGACAAGAAGTTTCTATGCCTTTAGTTTAGCTTTAATTCAAATATGTGAATCTCTCTATATTGTTTTTCTAATTTGATACAGTACAATTGACAACAGAGCAGTGATGTATACAAGAGAAAGAAAAAAGGCCTAGCTTTTCCTGAGGGATATAAACACTCTTAAGTCTCCCCATTTTCCTAGGTTCTTGTCATCTGTGCACTCCAAATTAAATTGGAATAATAAATAAAAAATCCACTCTATAGCAGGGCAAAGGTTTCTTCTGTAGATCTGTCTTGTTAGCAAGTGTTATACTTCTCTGTGGAGATGCTTACTGGTTCCTGCTGATTCATTATGGCAGGAGTGGCTCGTTAACTCTTGCCAGAAAGACGAGTGACAAGTGTGGCTTTCTGGTGGAAAAGAGCAGAAGGGCTAACTAAGCCTGACCTCGATGCAGCAAGGACAGACTTTGTTCAGAGCAATGTGGGATGCTGATACGGGAAGTAGATTTGGATTTTATGAAGCCAAAATTGTGTTTCTAAAATCTCTTCAAGCAGCTGCTCAAACATCCTGATCTAATGAGATACGGGCAGACAAAGCTGCTGGTTCAGCTGGCACAGGGAGAGAGCTCGGGCGCAAAACTTGGAACGGTGCTTGCTGCGCCGTGAAATATTTGTCCTCCCTCTGGCAGCTTGCTCGATGGGATCGCTTGGCTTCACGTATCCTGGTGATTTATACAGGCTAGGTCTGTGGCACAAAGCTTGACTGCATGGAAACTTTGTGAGATCATAATGTGATCTTGCAGAGCAAGAGTACAATTTGTAGGGTAAATTGCGATAACAGTCCCAGCTTTTGTAGTTCATTGACTTACATAAATGTATGTGTGTGTATATATATATATATACCCTATATATATACCTGTAGCATATATTATAGTGTACACAAATATATATGAATCCCACAGTTCTCACTTTTAGTCTGCTGTTCCTTCTGCTTGTTTTATTACAGCTGTGTGCATGATGCCAAGTGAAAATGCATTCCGAAAGGGTACAAATAAACCTCTCAATGCTGAGTTTGTCTTATTCTCGTGCTTGGAGTTTGAAAGAAATTTTTTCCTACAACAAAAGGGAAGTTCTTGGTTCTCTTGACAGCGAACATTGGCTTGCTTTCGTGGGCTCATCAAGGTGCTTTTCAACTAATAAGTTTACTGACTTTTCAAGTGCCCACATGTACTCAAGTCTTCTGCTGTCATCTGTAACACACACATACTTTTAATGGCTGAAGTATTTTAAGTGACATTTGTAAGTCTGGGCAGTATAGGAGGTTTTTTTCCTATCCTGTGATATAAAGAAAGCCAAATGAAACAGTGTAGCCCCTTTCACACATAGTCACTGGCAAAGTGTAAATTAAATAAAAATTAAATCAAACCAGAGTATTTGAACTTTCAGAATTATCATTCCATACCTTGCTTTTTGAGACAGCAAGTAGGGCGGCTATTTATTTCAGTGGTAAAATTGAGTGGCTTCCTTAAAGTTTCTGTCATGGGTTTCTCTGATTAGAGTTTTTTTTTTAAGAGAAAGATTGGCTTCTGTTGGAAGCCTCTGGAAGTTTCCCTCCATCCTATAGAGCAGAGCCAATGAGGGCCAGCTCCGAGGAAAACTTCCTGCTTTTGAACCATTAAGTTACGCCCCTGCGTGAAAACATATTTAAGAAGCTGTTGCGCAGTTAAAAGGTGGCAGCCATGGATTAACAACATCACAACGCAGACATCAAGGTCAGTGCAGGAGGAGAAGAGGAGAAGGAGGGGGAGGGACCCCACGGATCAGGGAGAGGACTTAAAACTATTATTCCCTGACTACGTTGGTGATGACCATGGTGATTACGAGCTGTCCCCTCGAAGCCCATGGAATCCATCGGGGTGCAAAGACCCCCCTGCCGGAGCAGGGGGAGGCATGAAAGAGGCTGTCGCNCCGACCCCCACACCATCAGGGGAAAGAGAGGGGCATGGACAGACCGAGGGGTGGGGGTGTAAAAGTGTTTTCTAACCTGTTTCTATTTCTTATTTTTAGTTTTAGTTTGTTAGTAATAAATTAAGCATTATTCTAAGTTCTGCTTTGCCCGTGGTATTAATCAAAGCTCCTCTTTTGGTTGTTATCTCTAGTCGTAAATTCCTAGCTGATTTTTCTTTTCCCTTCCTCTGGAAGGTGAAAAGTGTGGGGGGAGAAAGGCCTTGAAACAGTTTTGCTAGACACTAAGCATTTATCGGAAAGTCAAACCACCACAGTTTCAGCACAGCTTTTCAATGTCATGGCATGTTCTGCTGTGTTCTAATAATGTCTGAATAGGGAAGACTCTTACAGTGCAAAAATATTGGCTATTGCTAGTCCTGCGCGTAGGGGGAGGAGGGATAAAGTAGTTACTTCAACACATATCTGATGGCTACTACTATTAACAAATTTCCATTAGTCCAGCAAATTGTAATGTTCCCTCGTGCTTTCCTTGCTCTGTGTAATGATAGAATAGGCTATCAGCAAATAGGCTGTTGAGAGAATGTGATTCAGCTTTCAATTACCCTGTGTGTTGTAACATCACCTAGGAATTAGTTAAGGTTTCAATTAAAGTTCATGTAAAGTATTTGTTTAGCTACATGTAAATACCTAATTAGCACTATACTAAGTGGTTTATTTCTCTATACCCTGAAATTACGCTGTTCCTTTACTGTGTTGCTCATTTCAGAGCACCTCTTGCACATGTGCATTTCCAGTTACAATAATTCATACATTTTGTACACGGTTTTAATCACTTGAAAGTCTTTTAATTATTAATAAGGTGAAATCCATTGATTTTCTCCAGTTGTTCAAACATGAGTCTGGCCTGATCCTGCCTCAGGCTTGTGGGGCACTGAGATGAACAGCAAATCCTTAAGCCAAACATTCATTTCATGAGATTTGAAGTGTATGTGTGGGGCGGGAGAAGGCATCTCTTTTTCTTTCTATGACCTTTTCTTTTAGCTTTTTCCATTTTCTCATATGCAAACATATAGTTGAAAGCTATAATTTTGTGATGACAAAAATAAGTGAAAACAGAGTAGTTTGAAAAAAAAATTCAAGAGAAGTTTATTGCTTACTTAAATCTATGCAAGACTGCAGAACTGATGAAAGTAGACCTGTGGTGCAGAAAGCTTTACTACTGAGATGAAGACATGGAATAGCTAATAATCAAACCTGTGAGGATTGTAGCACATAGGAGTGCATAAGAAAATGCAAGACTTGTGTGCTGCGTTAGTGCATGTGTGTCTGTGAGGTTTAGCCTATGATTAGTGTCAGATTTTCCCTTTTGTGTGAAGAACTCTTTTCACTAAAGCCTCTGGCTCAGCTGTGGATCAGTGGTTTGATGCAATTTTGTCTCAGTTTATTTCTTTAATTGATTTGATCCTCCTTGTTCTTTACATATGACCCTAATTACTAATACCTGGCTTCCATCCATTCTACAGAAGTCAAATAATTTGTTTTACTTCTTTATCAGTTTAGGTTTTTTTCACCTCAGACTCCCTCATGTGGTATTACCATAAGAAGTCTCTTCTACGAGCTCCAAATCCAAGCTAAATTATCTTTAAAAGAAGAGGGGACAGGGTGGTGGTTTGTGTATAAAATTGAGCAAACACAGAATGTGGTTAAAAACGCTCATGATTTATTGATTTTAAAATATGTAATTTGAGGCTGTCCTCAATGCTTTTCTGGGAATCAGTGCCAAACTTCCAAGTTTACTGCACTGTTTTCAGAATTTTTAGCCCCTGAACAGATCCTTTTCAATTGCTCAGCGCCCCTGATCTCAGGGCCTTAATTCCTAAAACGATATAAGCATTTCAGAAAGCATCCATGAATATAACAAGTTCAAAGTGGCAAGTATCAGTCCCTCAGTTGTGCTCAGGAAGACAGTATCCATCTTCTCTGAAGAGAAATGGTGTTTTTCACTGCTGCCACTAAAGGGAAGCCTCCTTTGGGACCTTGTTAGATGCTTTCATGTGAGGACCATTTGACCCACTTCTGACTAGTAAGCAGGCTTAGAAGGCAGTAGTTGTTGGGGGTATGCCTTTGGCTGATCTCCTCCCCCTCTTTGCGGTGAGAGAAAACTCTCAGTGGAATATATTAGGGATAATAACGGGGTAAAAATGTCAGTTAAAGAAGGGTGATGGATGGAGGTCCTAGCAAAAAGTAATAATAATAATGAAAAACAAAGATCTTCAAAAGGTGTCTCTATTTACCACAAAGGCAGCATCAGAATAACATCAGATGTCCTTTTTAAAACAAATTAAAAAGAATACTTGTATAAGTAATATTTGTTTCTGGTAACAAATACTATTAGTTACAGAGTATCACTTAATGTGGACTTTTAAATTAAACCCAGATTTTCCTTTCGCATGATGAAATTGATACATATAATATCTGGAAGAAAATTGATTGGTTTTTGACTGCCTGTTACCACCGAAGAAAGGAGGAGGAGTGCTTATGAAGGGTGTATCTTTTAGCTACCTGAGAACAATGTTATATAAAAAGCAGTTTTGTGGTGGGAAAACCACCAGCAAAATAATTCACCATATGTACCTGTAACAGATCCTTTTTATCTGATATCTAAGACAAAAGGAAAAAAAACCACAAAAAAACAACAACAAAAAGAAACCAAACAACTTTCAGCCACAATGCTTTCTTAGCCCAAACAAAATACCCATTATCTTTCCATCTTTCCTTTGCAATACACAGTAATTTTGGTGTTTTTTCAATAGGATAACTCCATTGTAAGGCAGCCAGTTTGAAACAGGTAAAATCTATTTTCTTTTAAGATATTGATAATCTACAAAGCCTTTCAGTTTTTTGCATGCTGCAGCATGCCTTCAGGCAGGTAGCAATGTGCTCTGGATTATGAGATTATTATATTCAGATCCCTAGGAGTGCTGGTTTTGATGTATGATTTCCTTCCCAATCACCTCTAAATATGCAAGACTGGATCTACAGCAATGCATGTGGACGAGATCAGAAATAGGTAACTTTTGAAAAAATGATTAATGTTGAGCCGTGTATTACTACATGAAATATTCTCCTTTGCTGCCACTGGGCTTCCTCGTAAGTAATATGTCTGACTCTGTACAGAAAAAAGTAATAACTGTAATAGGAGAGAAGCCAGAGAAACCACTTAAAATTGTTGTGACAAGTAGAAAACAAACAAGAGGGAGCACTCTTTACAAAACAGAAAAATTCTGATATTGCTTTGTATTTCTAAGTCCACTTAAACATTGGATATTTAGGTAATTTTTCAAGGTTTCATTTGTATCTTTGGAAAGAAACTGGAAACCAACAGATGGATATCTCTAAGAAAAATTCTTCCCCAGCATCTTTTGAACGCTTGTCAGTACCCTTCAAATAAGGCAATGTCTGAGAAACCAACCCAAAGGGGTAAAACCAGAATACAGAGGCAACCTTAGGCCTGAGGAATCCAACAGGATGTAAGATGAAGACATCTGTAGCTGAATAAAGACGCCGCCTTTAGGAGATTATCCTGAAAATGATTGCAGCTGCCACCAGAGAGCAGAAGTGCCAGATGCTGCCATACCCCGGGGGGAACCGGCTCCGTGTGATGAGTTGTCAGAGACAGGAGGGTTGGAGGAACAGGCATCCTTCTCCAGATCTTACAATAAAAAATCAGATTGTGACAGCTCTACCCTCAGCCTTTGTCACCAGTGAGGGAAAACTTGCTACCAGCCTCTTGCCATCAATTACCGCTTTTCTAACATATAGAGATGTGAGTTATGGGAAATAACTCTGATGTTATTTTGTGTGGATGGTGAAAGTTCTCTGAATAGACTTTGAACTGAAAAGGTGCATTGCTCCATAAAGTGTTAGGATTTTTAATTTGTTAATTATATATTTCATGCCTTTGAAAGCAAAGTAGCAGTGGTTTTTTTATAATAGAGGTGGTGTTTTATGGCAGGAAAAATGAGTATTTTTGTTTCATTAATTAAGTATAGTGCTGTTCACTTTAAATACAAGAAAGAAGTATGAAACTGTGTGTGCTCTGTGAAACATTAGAAGTAAGATCACGAAAAGCTGAAGAAGCTCCACAGCAGTTGCATAAATGGAGAAGCCAAAGATAGCTTCTACATGCAGGAATGGTCTGTTGAGAGCAAAGCTAGAGCAATTCCAGGTTTGTTCCAGAAGAGTTTGGTCCAAGCTTTCAAATGAACTTTTTTTGCCTCTGCAGGTCTCTCACACTCATCCTTTCATTTTGAATGCAACAAATCGCATAGTAGCAAGTTGGACAATTCAATTTATTAACATTCCAGAAATACTCTGAAAATTATTGCTACTATGAAGAAACAAGATTTTTCTGGTTACTTTCTCAAATCTTTGAAGAAAAGGTATTTATGGTAGTCTTTGCCTTTATACAAATGTCTTTTATCATCTCTTAAATAGCTAGCACTAAGAAACTGTAGTTTAGTGTCTGTCTACTAGGACGAGTACTAGAGTATTGAATTTACTGCCTTTGACACAGTTTGACTTCTCTTTAATGTTTCATGCTAAGTCTTTAAAAACAAACACCCATAACTGTGATGAAAGTCTTGAAAATATGCACTCGGATACACAGAAAAGACAATGTTTTATTAATTCTCATCTATGTCATGTACGGAACTTTAACATATAATGTCCAGTTTCACAATTTTCAATTCTGCGATTTTGACAGTTTTATGATTTTTGGAATGCCCACATTGACAGTGAAGTGCTGGTTAGTAAAGAGGGCTTTCCTACCTAACTCATATAATCAGTATGTTCAGTATTATTTTGGTAATGCTTCTTAAGTCTGAATTTCCACAATAGTAACTGTAAATCATTCTTGGTCATGAGAATGGCAGTGGTAAAAGCCTAAGCATCTTATTTTTAACTTAATTACTTGATTAATATAAAGAATCTGTCCCATAAACTGACAGAGCAGGTTTTGTTCCTGTATGTATTTGTTTTTTTAATCTCCATGCATTTGTAGGTAGGTACATATATTTCTTCATTATTGTGTAGTTATATTCCCATGTGAATGGCTTCTAAAATGATTCAACCTACCTTAAACATTTTTGACACTGCAGCACTTTTTGTCAGCAGTACATAACTAGGGAGCTTAGAACCAACAAGTGTGAATTAGTGCTTTCAGATTTATACCAGCATTTTTAATTATAGAGTAACCGGAAGGAGTTTTATAAAAATGTCATCTAGAAATTCCAAAGGATACCAAAATTATTCAGGTCTGTCTGTAGTCTGATTTTAATGCACTTTGTATTAAAGGCAAAGTTTACATATACATTAAAAGTTTCATTAATTCTTTTGTTTGTTCATTTGTTTTTCTGTTTGTTTTTTTTTTTTTTTCAGTTGTACACCCTCTGTATTGGTCTCAAACCTTGATTCTGGTGTTACTAATTGCCTTTCTATTACTGTGTTCACATCAATTATTTTACCACACAGGCACTTAATTATGCTATAAGTAACTCTTTGCCTGCTTGTTCAACTCACTCAGCATGTTGAGCTCCTGATTTTGATATCTATCTCAGAGTTCACCACATGTCATGTGTCTTATAGACAGAGTGTATAGAAGATAACCCATATGTCAGATAATAACATCACCATCCTCTCCTGTTGACCTCACCCTTTGACCCCACGATGGATAGATTGCGTCTTGCACAGTCACAGTTGCTAAAGTGTTCTGTCCACTGCCTATTAGGATGGATGTCCTGAATTTTCCAACATATACAAAATACTTTAGCCAATCAGCAGTAGGCTATTGTGCCATTTGTCTTCATCTTGCCAACTTCATTTTATGTTGTGAGGCAACCAAAGAAAATGGAAGTGCCTTTCTGGTCAAAGCCATGTTATAATGCTGTGGGAGCTAAAGGATGAGGATTTTTTTCTCTGTTCTGTGAGTGGTAATTAGTTCAACTTAATGATGGTAGATCTCAACCATCAGGTTTTAAAGGGATAAAAACAAGAAACAGGTTTGTGTGTCAATTGTGTATCATATTCTCCTAAATGTAGTCTGGAAATTGCAAACAGGAAAATGTGTGTTGTTTGCATAGAGTTTGAGAGAGGCTTCATGTTTTGTGTGTTACTTTTTTTTTTTTCCCATAATATTGCTGTTAATTGCATAGATTGTATTCTGCTCAATAAAACATGGATCATATTCTGTTCAGTGATACACAAATTTGAACTCAGTCATTTCTGAGTTGATACACATAGTCATAGATAGCTAAGAAGAAACTGCTTGTGTATATTTTCTGCAGGCTGATTTTATTAGACATTTTGGAAGAATAAATACAGTGTTTAACAATTCAGACAAAAGAGTTGTCTAACTCCCAAGTGAAAACGTTCACGGAAATATTCTATAAATGATGCTGGCCTTAAATTATTTTATAATTATCCTGGCATCCATCCCAGAAGCAAACAAGATGCTAATGCAGTTCACCTGTAGATGCATTAAGTCCTCGCTAGTTTTAAGCAGTTTTTGTCCACAGCTTGTTCATAATAAGAAACTTCTAAATGAACTTTAAGAGCAATTTTGACAAGACCATACTGCAGCAGAGAGTATTTGAGCTGACAGAAGTCTGAATTTGCTTTGATTAGACTCTGTCACCAAAGAAAACTTGTAGTTTTCTTTACAAAGAGCAGATGAAGGCATCATTTTAAACTACAGCAAGCCCAAGTTTCCTGCTGCTGCTTTTGAACAACACCTGTTCTCTGTTTTCTGGGCTTCAGATTTGTTCCGTTCGCGTGTACTTCTTAGCTAATTATCGGCAAAGTCTGCCAGCACTCTCTTGAGGCAATTCTGTACTCTAGAGTTACATTTCTATATAGAGTGAAGTCTTTGTCTTGCCACCTACTATGGCTTTATAGAATTGTCTATATTAGAGCTGCCAAAAAAGGATGTGGACTTGTTATCTGTCACTTTAATGTGTTGTTAATCTAAACTCTTCTCAGCCTTAGCTGTCTCCTTTAAGCCTCCGTAGGTCTGCTGGGGTGCTGTATCAGGAGGCCCTGTGAGTGACTATTTAGCAGAGGAATCTGCCTGTTCTCTCTCAGGTGAGTCAGCAGTAGCTCATGAGTATTTGCATGAGAAACTGATAGCTCCCATAAACACCTGGGCATCTGACCTGTATTGATCTTTAGAAAGAGATTATTGACCAGAGATAAAAGTCTTGTCTCTGTGGAGAGATGTGCAAGTAAAATCTTGCCACAGATGCAAAACCCAGATAATCCCTGTGTAGGTAAGCACTTCTACACAACTGTAATCTTTTTGATATTTCTCCCCACCCCCTCTCCAGCATTCCTAACTAAGCAGTGAGTTAGATCAGTTTCTGGGGACAACACTAAGTGGTATGGAATCAATGGTAGGAAGTAAGGGCAGAACTAGAAAACCTCTGTTGGTTTGCTCCCCATCTCATTACCTGTGAAAGATTGTTCCCTATTGTATATTTTCTAGTGATTTGTCCATTCTGCTCTTAAAAGTTTCAGGGCCTGGGTTTCTACTGCATCCCTTGAGAGACTGATCTAATATATCTTCCTGTCAGGAATTTTGATCGGTCTTTTTTAGTTCTCAAGACTTTTTTTTCCTTTCCCGTTTTTTATTCTCCATTACCCTTAGTTATGTTATAGTAAAAGTAATTATTATTTGAATATGTGTTATAATGAACAGGTGAGCTTTTCATTTATAGCATATATTTTGAGCTTTATTTGTATTTGCACCTTCTAAATCAGGATTTTAAAAATCATTTTATAATTATGTTTCGGGTCCCAAATAATACTGGAGGTCTTATTTATCAAGTTTGCCAGGTTTGACAGTATGGTTTTTTTCTTAAAAATCGTTAAGAAAATAACATAGGTTTGTTAGTGGTGCCCCAGCACAGCAGTACAAAGAGGATTTATAATCATTTGACTTTGCTTCTTGACACATCTTAGTGTAACAAAAGCTGTTAGACTTTCTGTTGACATTCCTTCAAATGTATGTCTAACTTTTTGTGTATTAATGTGGTTTGGATGTTTTTTCATCCCCTTATGACTACTTATTTTAGATTATTTCCCCCGCAGTAAGTTACTAACTGTTAAAACTGATTTTTTTTTCCTTTCATTTATAGGAATTATTCATTGTTTGTATTATTTCTACTATCTTAAGTGACCAAACCTATTTCAAAGAATTTGTGATTTCTGTGGCTTTCCTTTGAATTTAATATTAAAGAAATCAGAAAAAAATATAAGGATCTTACTGTTGAATAAAGTTTTTAATGGGGAGGTGTTTAAAATTGCATGTATAATAATGCAAGCACTAGAAAGAGTAGGTTTTACAAAGTATTTCTAGCAATGGAAGTAGCAGCAAAGTGGTTGTATTCTTAATCTGGTGAATTGAAGTCATAAGTAAGCAAGCTTCCTTGTTTATCAACAGCAATGAATTCGTCTTAGTCTTTATAATGTGTGGGTTTAGTTTTTACTAGAGTTTTGCAGTTTAAAATTGATCAACAGAACTTAGTTTTCCATGACGTCTCTTGCTTCATCCATTTGAATATATATAGTGGTGGTAACGTCACCCTGTCAGTAATGTTAGGGGATTTTTACTCCAGAAACCAATTTGAATTTATACATCTCCATAATATTGGCTGGATATTGCATACTGCAAATCCTGCCCATTTTCCAAAAATCCATTACCGCAAACACATTCAAATTGTTTATAATATCAACACTGCAGGTTTTACATCAGTTAACAGGCAGGAAAACATAATTTCGATAAACTGAAGTTGTGGAAATGAGACATACTTATATATTACATCTCTTATCCACAGAGGGGGAAATGCAAGATCTGGCTTTCCTAAATCTAATTTAATGTAAAGAAGGAAGAACTGGCTGAAATAATTGAGTCTGGTTATATGCCTCTTTAGTTAGTATTTCCTACCATCTAAATATTTCCATGGCCCTACTTATACTTGAGCTCTAGCTGTTGCTGTAGGAGAGAAGGGCCCTGTGGGCAGGCCTATGGCCAATGAGGTGATGAAAAATCCATGCTTGGATGCCTTGCACCACTCATTGGCACAGAGAAAATGTATTTTCAGTGGTGTGTCATGTAAACGTAATCTGATGGAGGAATGAGCCTAATTGTGCATAGATGAGTGTTTTGAACAGAGATACAAATTCTGCTTTCCTCACTGGCCAAGATGTTGGCAAAGTAAGAACATTTGTAAAGGCTGAAGACAGAGTAACAAAATTCACAGTATCTGTCCCATCTTGCCACTGTTATTTTCATCTAGGTCCTCCAGATCATGTTATTTGTACAAAAATAGTCCCCTTTAGCAAAAAATCCAATAGAACATCTGGAGGGAAACTTGTGTTTTACTGCTGTTTGGAATCTCTTTTGTTTATTTTCTCCAAATTTTCTATCATTAAATAGCAAAGTGTCATCACTCAGAGTGAGACTGGAATACCAAAAGCTGAAAGACACAATAAAGGCTCCTTGTAGAGTTCTGCCATTGACTTCAGCAGGAGTAAAAGAGACCATAAAACTTTAATTTGAATTCACCAGAGGTTTATAAAAGCCATTCAAATTTTAAATGGCTTTATTCAATTTGCAAGTGCAATTTGGTGTTTTGGTTCTGACAATTTCTTCACTTGTATTATGGTAAAAATCAGGTGTTAATTTCTCAGGGTCTATTAATGTACATAAACATGTCACAAACTGTACAGTGTAAAGAATCCAATTCATTGTGCCAAAGACATTCCAAGTTTCATACTTAAAGGTGAATTTCTATCCTTTGGTTAATGAAAATCCCTTTTTTCCCTCTGTGAATTTCCTTATTTTGTTTTTTTAACTCTGAGATGATCCTTTCCAAATGTCATTGTGCTATGTGAAGATCGTGGATTCATTAAAAATGTTCCGTTGAGAACTGGCAGATATTTTGCAAATGTTCCACTTGTTTCCAGGTGACCAAGAAACCTAGGCAAGCAGCTTTTTTCAGGCAGCTTTTCATGAAACAGTCAGCCAGGCAGTTTTTAGTAAAACAGCAATTTAAATAGCTGAGGGTTTGGGGATTTTTTTCTTCCCCTTTGTTAAAGTATTTGCCCTTACAAAGGAAAGCAGTGCATGGGGCAAAAGAAGGAAAGTAATGCTAGACAAACCCTATGGTCTTTCAGAAGATACAATTGAGTTTCTAAGATGTGCTCTGTGCATCAGTATATGTATATGCTGAATTATCAAGTTTTTTAATTTCTTACAAATATCCAGTTTTGCTAATAGTAGCTGACCTGCAAAATACACAGCTCTGTTTGTCTTAGAAAAGATTAGAACTGCAAAGAGATTTCTGCCAAAGCAGCTACCTCAAATCTCTGCAAGAACATAAAAAAAAAGATGGGATGTTCAGTTTAGGAAATATTAAATTTCTCCAAATCCATACAGTGAGATCATTAGTTTGTCTTTCATTTGTACAAATGACCCTCCAGTGGTGTGTGGGCATCATTACGGGGCACTAGGTCAGTGTTAGAGCCAAAGGAAAATATTCAGCAGCTAGAACACTGCCTTCCATAGCTGTGGTGCCCTCAGGGTGCTTGGAGAGATTTCACATTGAAGTATTTTCTTAGCCCCTCCCTGCTGAGTGTGTGAGAGCTGATGAGATCACAGCTTGATATCAGATAACTGCAGGCCAAATATTCTCTAAGAAGATAAATAACCCAGCTATATAGGTCGCTGGAAGAAAGCCTGACTCCTCTAAATCCAATGAAGGCAAGGTTTCACCTTATAGGTATGTAAGTAATCAATTCACTGTCAAGATGTATTACAAAAAAAAAAAAAAAGTTGTTTTATTTGAAAATGTGCTTGCTTTTCTCTACTTGCTGGTGAAACTTTGCTTCGGCATTTTCAAACAAGTTTTTAATGTGTTAAAAGTAGATTATAATTAAGTTCAATAATTAGTTGAGTAATAAATATTCAAAGAGCAGGCCATCATAAAGGCCTGATTAGGCTGTGCATAAATATATATGCATAACCTACAGCCCTTCTGCCCTTTTATACAAAATAGGATACCTGTATTCAGATAATCAGAATGTTTTACATTTTTTGACACATGAACAAACAAACCGAATCATGGAGGAAAACCACAGTATTTTATGGTACTTTTAACATATAGATTAAAAACACCTTGAGGTTGTCATTTAGGGAAAGCAGAATCTTCCACTGTGTTAATTTATAATAAAAATGTAGGACTTTATTTTAATTCACTGCCTGTCTCACAATATTAATTTTTTTAAGACTCAGACTATGTTATGCTTATAAAATCAATTACAGTAGGACAGCCTATATTAATAGATTCAGCTTTTTGTCTTCCTTCCACAATTATCTCTGACCAGCAAACACAAATGTGTCTGAAGTCCTGAAAAAGTCCCTCAGAGCAATTACAGCTTGAATATATTTTTTAAACCAACATTTAAAAGCAATGTTCTGCAGCCTTTATCTCAATATTAACCTTCTGCACAGTGAAGGGGTTTGTCAAACAAACTTTTCCATTGTGTATTCAAGCTTTTATTTATTTAAAAGTTTTCCAAAACCTTATTGGTCAAATAAGCAGTTACAGATTTTTGCTTCAAGCACAAGATGACACCTCAAGTGAAATGAAGCAGTGATCTGGAATAGGCACCAGTCACCAGTGAAATTACAGTGTCCTGCTCTCAATGACACTTTTCCATCTGTGCAGAGGAAGTGAGATCCCAGGGAAAGTTCTCAGTTCTTCAGCCACCTCCAATGAGTTGCAAGTGGTCTGTGAGCATTTTCCAACAGGCAGTGTGCATTTCCTTGCCACTGTATGCCTTGAGTGAAGCAGCAAGTAAGAAAGTACATTAAGGAATTAGGAAAACTCTCTGGGATGTCTCTTAAGAAGCTAGGGCAACCTTGGATGTTAGTTAAGGATGCAAATATTGTAAAATGCTGTGTAGAAAAAAGGCCATAACACAAGTAGTTCCGCAGAAACTTGATTTTTTTATTATATATCCTTCTGCCCTTGAGGTTACAGTAAAACTCTTACATTAGCAACTTTATTTCATAAATTTAATTGACACTTGCAGCACAGATAACATCTCAGGTCTTGAACTTTAAAGCTGAGTTAAGACCTCAGTGAATGCATTTCATTTAAGACTTCAGGGTTTTGAAATAAATATTTCCTAATCCTTTATGCTGCACTATAATTTGTTGCCAAATTTTGTTTTGATCAGTTTGTGTTACATTAAATCAAGGTTACCTTCCTAAAGAAATGTATTCCTGATTTTTCAAATGTATTTCAGGTCAGAGGGGCTTTGAAAAGTCATATTTTGCTTTGCTTTTACTAATAAAGCACAGAACAACTGAAAAGTCATATTTTTAATTGGTTTCTCTGCCAACAGACAGGGTAATAGCACATGGTGGAGAACTTTATTCCTTGGTTTGATTGTTGTATTTTATGCAGATTCTAATCAGTGCTTAGATTTGTACAAAATCTGACTGTCCAGTAATCTTCAAGGCCTGCCAAGAGCAGATGAGAACTAACAAAACAGAAAAAGAAAGCGGAGTAATGAAGAGTGTATGGGGCAAGCAACAAGGTAACCTTGTGATCTATTTTTAAAATATATATTATATTCTCTCTGCTTTATTGCTGCTCCCCCTCTGCTCCCAATTTGCTCGTGCTCTGAGCAGGGATGCACGCGGGAGGGGATTACCTCTCACAATGGAGGAGCACAATGGTATCTCCAGAACAGAGCAAAGATCCTTTCTTTTGGTATTTTTCTCTCTCCATTCACATTACCAAAGGCTGGGGCTTTTTTTCTTCTTCTTCGTGATTGATGTTGTCATAACCAAAGTTAAAATGTTGATCCTTTGACAACCAGCTGATAAAAAATGTGCCTCTAAAACTGCTCTTCTGCGTTTGTGCAGCACACGTGAAAATCATATAGTATCTAGTTAGCATTGCTAATCAATACATAATGCATATCCTTCAGCTAATCTTTTTGAGCAATTAAAGCAAATTCAAAAGAGAGATTATCATGTGTAAACAATGCCGGTTTAGATATCTTGCCTACTGGCCTAAGGTCTCGCCACAGATCCTGCAGAGTTTACCTTCTGTATCAGTAGTTAATTAAGGTGAAACATGAGGTAATTAGGGCTAATCCCAGTGCTATCCTGCTGGCCTATTGCCTCTCAGGCCATGCCCTAAACCAAAGCATTTTCACAGCTTGTGAAATGTTGCCATTTTCAGAGCAGATTTTAAAAATTGATGCCCATGTTTATTGCAGACAGTGTTCCTAATCCTTTAAGGGAGCTCCACTGAATACGGTCCAAGTGGAAAGAGGGAAAGGATGGTTTCGTTTATTATCGATGGGCTTGAAAACTGCACTGTTGATACAACATTACACTAGGACCTTCCTCGTAATTGACAAGGGATTAAGAGGGATTAAATTTGTACTCTGCACTTGCTTCCAACTGCTTGTGTGATGCTTCTTTTTTTTCTATTAATGTGTTGCATTTGTCAACACAGAAGAGGGATGCACATTCTTAGAATATGAGTTCGTGCACAGACATGTCAGTGTGACATAAATTAAAAGATATATGGTGATACCTGGAAGAGTTGCATCAGAACAACATGGCTTTGTTTGCTTCAGAAGAAACATGCTTTTTTCCTCAGAAACAGTTTGTCCCTCATGAAGCAGTAGAGATGTCCTGCTGAGTTATGTCTGATCCCTGTCCTTCAGGATAGGGATCTATTTGTATTCCTCTATTTGCATGAGGAATATTTCAGATGCTTCATACTGTTCTGTTATTGAAAGACTGGGTTTAACTGCTCATCAAATATATCCAACTACACAGAAAGACTCACCTTTTTAATACAGAATACAACAGATTTATTTTAACCAATAATAAAATAAGTATTCATCCCAGAAGGCATTTTATTAGGCTTTTAAATTTTTAGCCGAGCTGTATGATCTGGAGTCAGGTGTCACATAAAATGACTTAGTTTTTCTAATTAGCTGCAGGTTAGTATGAATACATTGTCAACCAACGACCCTTTTTTCTTTTGTATTTCCCAAGTGTAGTGACCTGATCTGGTGCTTCTGAGTGGTATCTTATACTATGGAAGAATTTAGGTTCTTGTACTCCTCTACTGCAATTGTGTTCAATAGGCTTGGTTTCCTGCAACTACCAAAGAAAAAAATAAAAAGGAATGGGAAGAGATAGTCAAAATATAACATTGAGAATTTATGGAAGGGTATTTTTGTTCTCTGTGCAAATGTATTTGTCTAATTGTAAAACTGACTTAGGTGTTGATGATTACACTTTAGACATTCAGCCCTGCTTTTCCAAGAGCAGTATTCTGCTCAGCTCTGCCATAAAGTTTCAAGTGTCTGATAGAGGTTTTAACGCATCAGAGAGCTGCCCCTCTTGGACTCTCTATTAACAACTTGTTTGGTTGGTTCTTAATACTGCCTTCCTCAGTTTTCAGAAGCCAGGGAAACTGAGACTGTCCAATGTGGTTTCACTTCCCTGCCTACTGATTTTTTTAAAGTGGCAGACAGTGGGTGGATACATTTCTTTAATTCCTTGTCATCCATTTTGGTTTTTGGTTTTGGAATCTTTTTCTTTCTGAGTGCCACAGTCCTTACAGTTTAGAAGAATAGGTGTTAAAGTCACAGACCTAAGAAAAAAAGGTTCTCTCTAGATTTATTGTTTTTTAGACATTTAATATGCTTTTTACTTGATTTCAGCTTCTAAAACTGGAGGAGGGTCTTTTCCTTCTGTATAAATGCAAAGAGGATTTGCAGCATGACATTTAGAAGTATATTGTATGAGGTTTGCTATTGATCCCTCTGGTGGGGATGAGTGCTCAGAGGGAATAAATGGGCTCCTTTTATGAGGCTCCCTGTCATCATGGATTTAGCTGTTTCATTTGCAGATTCCTGTAAATGTTTGCCTGATTTATAGCCAGTAATTTTCGTTGGAGTAGGAATCGACGTATCGTAAGCGAATGACTGCGTGTCGTTAATACTTTCAAGTGGCATCTGAAAATGTTCATGCACTTGCATTGATCCAGACTGCTTCCCACTTTTACAGCTCCAAATGTTTTAGTGTTTCGTTAATATTACATTCATGAGGATAGGGATGCGTTTCATTAGTGGGGTTTGAGAAAGTGTTAGAAGAATGAATCATAGTTCAGATTCATTTTGTTGAGTGAAGTTTAAGCAAAAAAAAAAAAAAAAAAAAAAAAGGAACAGATTCAACTTTGGTATATCGCAGTTCCACCTGGTAGCCTGGATTTAATTTTGTCGTGTTTCACTGACACAGAGTTGCTGGAGGTACTGCCCTGTGCCTGTGATATCCAAGTGTGAAAATACCAGCTGTGAGTCTTCACACTTAGAGTGAGATTTGTTCTTCAGGAAGGCATTCATATACACATGATGGCATTAATTTATTTTGTTTACTCTAATGGTTGATAGCCTTATTTTCATTTGCTGGTAATGCCATAGTAGTTGTTGGCCGGCTGGTTTTGTTGTTTATTTATTCCTTATTTTTGATGCTAGTAAACTAGTGGTCGCGCTAGTAATATGGTCACTAGCTACCCAAAGAACACTGTACATGATTTATTTTGGTACAGCCTATGTTATGTCTGCTTGGTGTAGCTATTCAGTCCCCAAAAAATCCAAAGGATAGGGCAAGTATACTTTACACTGTGTGTTAATAGGTTCCAACTGCTTATTTTGCTAGCACAGAGCTGTAATACTGTGTCCTGTTTTGTGTAATCTCTAGGGGTCTCTAATACTGGTGCAGAGCTGTGGAGTACTTTAATATTAAGCATTGAGATATATAGTACGAAAAGGTTTTATGGAAGGCTGTGTAAATTGATTGGATACTACTGGAATAAATAACAAAAAAACCCACAAAAACAAAAACAAACAAAAACCATAACAAAAAAGGTATTTATTTTTGTGGGAAGTCCTATATTGGCCGCATTGTGTGCATACATATCTAAATAGTAAGTTTTTGCAGTGCTTCCAGAGAGCACTAAATTCACATTCCTTTTTGTCATTATCACTGAATATGCATGGAGTAAGACAGAAATTAATAGCCGTGAGAGCAACTGTTAGAGTGGGATACATCAGGTGAATTACAACTTCTTCTTTAAGTAGAGTTGCTCTTAAGCTTCACTGTCCTATTTGTGGTAAAACTATTTTTAATATCAAGATAAGGAGGAAACAGTTTACTCAAGTAGTCTTCCACTTCCAGGTTTTCTATCCTTAAATCAGTTCTTAATTCCAGTACTTTACAAAATGAAGCCTTCAGCAAGTCTCCTTGTTGGAACACAAGTGTGCACAAACTTTTGCTGAACACTAATCTAGTCACCACTTTTGTGGTGATCCCAGGATGTGCCATAGTAAGAATGAGACAGGAGGTAGGCTGTCATTTCTAGAACTGGTCATCCAAGTCAGTGCTTATTTGCGATTCTTGGAAGAATCACATCTGAGTGACTTGTGTTACTATTATTACTGTGAATGGTTTTTCATGAGCAGATAGTGTGCTTCCTTATTGCAGCCAAACCAGCTTTTCTTTCTGCTTTTTATGGCCATTTTAGGTTGCCCTCTATTTACTCTCAGAAATAACAGTTTCATGGGCAAATGAAATTGTCTGGCAAGTAAGTGGTAATAAAGAGGTAAATTTTTATTGTGATTTTGAAGAAAAATATATCTTGTTTGTTCTTCTGTTGAAGTATTCCTCTTGTATACCTAATGTTCCTGTGGAGATATCACTTAATTAGTCAGAAATTTGCTGCGTGTTGCCTTTATTATTCCACGCCGTGACTGCTCCACCTCTTTCTCACCACCAGCTTTCAGCAAAACAAACCCCCTAGAAAGAGGAGCTGCAGGAAGCAAAGGAGAGAATTATTCATTATTAGCAATTTTTAGACAGAAAAAATGTGGTCTGTTTCAAGCCAGCCAGCTGCCTTGTATATTAGGAATTCTGTTTAAGGGTAGTGTAACTTGTCTTTAAAACAGTAAGCAAAAATGTTAAATTTTCAAAATAAAATTACATCTGCTTGCTATGCAGATAAACTTGTGATCAAAGTCTTTGTATTTCTTTAATAAGGTATTCATTCCATTTGTATTATGAAAGTGCTATATGAGAATATATTTGTTTCCAGTGACTCTCCAAATACTTTTCAAGAAGTTAGTGTCTTTTTTCTGTTTTAGTAGTAGGAATCCTGAAACATTGGTAAATAAATCCAGTGCCCAATCAGTAGGTGAGCTGGCAGAAACAAACATCCACAGCTCCTCATTCATAGGCTATCCACTTGCTATGTACAAAAAGATAAAATACATTAGCAATATTATATACTTATCAGATATTGGAGGATCTCAAAGTTCTCTGACATTGTCAAGGAAAAAAGTACCTCACGGTGCTCCTGAAAATATGTCCACACCAGTTTATGAATCTGGATGAGAAGTGGAATTGTTTTTCCAGATCACTGAATCACAGAATCCTTTAGGTTGGTAAAGACCTTTAAGATCATTGAGTCCAACTGTTAACCCAGCACTGCCAAGTTCACCACTAAACCATGTCCCTGAGTGCCACATCTACATGTTTTTTAAATATCTACAGGCATGAAGACTCCACCACTTCGCTGGACATTCTGTTCCAGTGTTTGTCAGTCCTTCTGGTGAAGAAATGTTTCCTAATATCCAGTCTAAACCTCTGGTGCCACTTTAGGCCATTTCCTCTTATCCTGTCATTTGTTCTGGGAAAAGAGGCTGTCTCCCACCTGGCTACAACCTCCTGTCAGGTAGTTGTAAAGAGTGGTAAGATCTCCCCTGAGCCCCCTTTTCTCCAGGCTAAACACCCTCAGCTCTCTCAGCTGCTCCTCATAGGACTTGTGCTTTCCCCAGCTCTGTTGCCCTTCTTGGACATGCTCTGGCCCCTCAATGTCTTTCTTGTCGTGAGGGGCCCAAAACTGAACACAGGATTCAAGCCTCACCATTGTCAAGTACAGGAGGACAGTCACTGCCTTGGCCCTGCTGGTCACCATGTTGCTGGTACAAGCCCGGATGCCACTGGCTTTCTTGGCCACCTGGGCACACTCTGGATAATGTTCAGCTGCAATTGACCAGCACCCCCAGGTCCTTTTTCGCACAGGCATCTTTCCAGGCACTCTGCCCCAGCCTGTAGGGCTGCAGGAGGTTGTTGTGACCCAAGGGCAGGATCCACCACTTGGCCTTGTTGAATCTCATACCATTGATCTCAGCCCATCAATCCAGACTCCTCTGTAGAGCCTTCCTCCCTTTGCACAGCCAGCATTTACTTCATGTCTACTAGTAAACTAAACAAAGGAAAGGTAATAGCTGAAACAGATTATCTTCTTGTTTCTTTTTCAATATCTTTTACAATCTTGATTATTTGAAGATAAATCTTTAATTTTCAGGGCCATGTATGTATTTGTACTATGATGGAGATTTTATTAATGCATGATGAAAATATACAAGAGTGTAATTAAGCTTTACTGAGTTATGGCTGATATCAGAATCTTATGTTTATATTCTCTCTAATTAAGGTTCTGGCTTTGCTCTCACTTATTTCTGCTAATGTATGAAATAAATCTTGTACTACTTAACCTTAAAAATGGAAGACAAACATAGTTTTACTAAATTTATTTTTGCTTTTTAATTGTTCAGTGAAACTGCGAATGTTCACTTGGTGGAATTGATGTATCTGTGGTGCTTTAAAAAATAATTGGCGTGAATAACTTTGAATATATCAGAATCACAAATTTGAGAGGAAAATTGAATGAATGTATGAATGAAAGGTTTTCTAATGTGAGGTTTCTGAGAAAACTTCAAATTTGACCAAGCCTGTTCCATTTTATTGCAATAAAAAGGTATGTCTTAAAGAATTGGAAATCCAAGTTGAGCTAGTGCAAATAGCAGACAGCAGAAGTTTGTGACCCATTTAAAAAAAAAAAAAAAAGCAGCAGTGTAGACTGGTTTGCAGGAATGTTCCTTGGGCCTGGTTAATGCAGTAGCACAGGCAGAAATTGTCAGTGTCACTGTGATAGAGAAGGAATGATTTGGAGTTTATGCAGCTGAAACAAGCCCAGAGTGTTGAACACTGGAACAGAGTTCCCCTTGGACATAAACCCAGGTGAAATGTGGTGGGGGTGAAATGATTAGATGTACTGCTAACACACGCAGGTTAGGGAACACAGCCTGTTCAAATCCTGCCTGTCCTGGGCAATAAGTGTCATCATGGACAAGCACTGAAACAGATCAGTGTTTCAACCAATATGTCTCAACCATAGCACAGAAAACTTACATTTCTGCAATACCTGCAGTTAATGTCCTTTTTAGGAACTAGATAGCTAATCTTTTTGGCAGCAACTCGTGATGATTTATGTTTTAATAATACTTTTGGAGTGTCTCTTTGCGTTTGCCTCTGTTCCTGAATAGTCTCTTTTCAAACACCATTTTAAGGGAGGAGGCATTTTTGGAATCATGGCACGGTCCTGAGCAGAGTTGTTAAAGACTTCACTTGAAATCTAACCCTGGAAATAACACTGAGGTATTTGAGCTTTAACTGATGTATTAAACCAAAACCACTGAGATTACTCTCTGGAGAGAAGACTTTGGATTACTCTAAATCTTCAGGCTTCTGCTACACTCTCGTTTTGTGTCTGTCCATGCCTCTTTCAGCACCTCCTAAAGGCTGATTAATGAACCCCCATTGCTGGCAGTCATGAAATATGTTGCATGTAGCATCTTCCCAGCAGGAGGAAATGTTGCTTGTTGATGGTTGGCTGCACGAGAAGGATAGCGGCTTCCCAAGGCTGAAACCGTGGACATTTCCTGCAGATAAAAGCTGGATGGTGGGTACTGGCAAAAAGAAGAATAGACAAAAAAGCACAGCAGGTTTTTGGATCTATGAAACATTTGCTCCCCAACTGTCACACTTGCAGTGTCCGCATCTGGTATTCTGTTGACTTGTTTCACCCAAATCAACCAGCCAGTTTAAATCTGTTTAGGTTTTCGGTTTCAACATATAACATGAAATTCTTTTCCCCAGTATGTTTTTACTGCACCAAATTAATAATTTTAGTAGGCAAAAAGAAATTATATTGCTTTCTCTATTTAACAAACCTAAGCATAAGAATTTTGTATTTTATCTTTGTCAGTGATCGGTGTTTATAATTGGGCAGAATACAGAACTTTTTAGCACCTTTAACTCCTTTAGATAGTTCTTAGAATTGTAAAAAAATATGAATTGCCTAAACTATTTTTGCTGTTTGTGCCTTGTATTTCTCCAGAATTATTATTATGCAGGGTTACATGGACTAGTCTCATAACACTGGAAAATCTGTGCAGTCTTTTTTAACAGAGACTAAAATATAAAGGAGGATGATTTAATCTGTAAGGTCTAAAAAGGAAGCATATACTGGCTTTTTCTTTTGATTTCCTAAAATTTCTTTTACATTTGCTTCTAATGGGCAGAGGCTTGAATTTTTTCGTGTCAGTCCAGTAGGAATAAACATAGAAGAAGGACTGGTGATGAAAAATTGCATGCATACATTTGTAAACCAAGCACAACAACTATATACTCATCCCTGCTGAGGACAGAGAATATGCAAAATCTGCCCTCAAATACTCGATGGAACAGATTAGATTATTGTGCTGTGCCCTTTTATTGCCTGTGGTTGGCCAAAACAGCCTTGTGATTTTTTAAAAAAGCACTGTATACCACAGCTGTACTTAAGTATTCTGGACTAAATGGCATTAAATACAGGGGAGGAGATACAGAGGAAACGCAGAGAGAGGAGGGAGTGGAAAGAGCATATTAGCTGTACTCCAGCCAAAAAACACTACCGTGTGGGAAAGGGCTGAGTGGAGCTGCCCCTGTCTCAGACTACATTCCTCCTGGAGCTTCTTGCTCCTTGCAGAGCCACCCCATGGACATGGCATTGTCCCCGCCAAGGGAGTGGGGTGACAGATAAAGGTAGAGAAGGATGCAAAAGGTATCAGAGAACAGCGGGCAGTGATGGGGTTTTGGCTTTGTGTTATGCTAAAAAGTATGATGCATTTGACTGGATTAGATGTAATGCTTCACAGGAGAGCTGTGCTGTGGAAGTGCATATATGTAGTGCATAAAGTAGCATATGCAGTTCAGATTTTCTCTCTCTGTGGCTAGAAGCTTTGGAGCTTATGTTTATAGTCCTGGATGTTGACAAGTGAGGTTGAATGTTGATTAGACACAGAGAGAGGATGAGAAAAGATGAGATTATACAGGAAATAAACATTCTTACCTTCAGAGAGTCGTACCTTTTGGATTTAGAATGAAATGGAAGAGTATTGTACTGTGCTGCCTGCCTTTCTTTAAATCTAGCATTTAACCACTGTGGGTGGGTAGGTGGGTATGTGCTCCTACATTCGTTGTCATTTTCACAGGAGGGAATTAAAAATGAACCACTTCCAAAGGCATCTAGTCCAATGTCTTTCAAGTTTCCTGGCAGTGTGAAAAGTGGTTCCCGTGCAGGATTAAATGAAACCAAGAGTATTTCACATGTCGGTATGTTTAAGAACCTTATCTACTGTCTGTTGTTTTCAAATTTAAATTGAAGTAAACATCAAACCATAAAATCATCTTTTGCAATTTCTGACAGAAAGGAATTAGAAGTAAAGGAAAATGTGTTCCAGAATATTGTGCAAAGAGATGAGTGCTTCTAGACAGAGGTACAAAATAAAAAAAATTGGTTTATCTCTTGAGGTCCAGGTAAATTTTTTTTTATGCGCAGATGCATAAGGTTGTAGTTCTCATCTCCTTTTGGGTTTTGTTTTGGTTTGGGTTTTTTTGTCCTTCCCCAGTGAAAAGGTTAGAGAGAAAATCAATGGGATTTTTTTCACTGATGCATGGAACTTTCAAAGCATAACACTGAATGAAGAAAGCAGATTGTCTGTATTTGATCTATTGTTGCAGTGATGGACTGTCTGTAAACAAAAGAAGAGGAAGAATAGCAGAGAAATGTGTCATTTTTTTGCTAATGCTGTGAAAAATAAGAACTTGTGAAGCCCATGTGTTTTAATCACTTTGTAGAGGAGAGTTTTTTAATGAATAATTTTTAGACATAAAAATACAATGAAACATATAAAGGTAGCCTCAAATTTATAAGATTCCAGAGTGCAAAAATCTTGATAGGATACTTAAATTTTTCATATTTGTTAAAATAGCGTACTCAATAAGAAGTACTTTCTTTGGTTCTGCTGATCTTTTTCTTCCTCTCTCTAAGTATCATCTTTCATAATCTCCCCCTAGAGCTTGCACAGACCAAGATCATTTGAAATTACAGTGGGTCTGCATGTCCCTGTGCCCCACAAAATCTCCCAGGAATGAGCAGCCCCAGACCAAAATCCTTCAGCTCCTTACACAGTGATGGAGCACAGGCACTCTTCCACCCCCAGGGATTAAGGCTCCGAGAGCACTGGGAGCAAGAACCATCCCTGATAAAAATAAACACAGGTGGTTTTGAACAACTTGCTTTAAATTCACTCTGCATAGCTGTGGTGGTAAGGGTGATGTCCTGGCTCCTTGGGCTGACACCTGCCTCTTAGGGCCAGTGCTCTTCCCAGTGAGGGAGTTGACTGTCTGAGTTTCCAGGTGTCCCACGGAGGGACCCTGATTTGCAGCTCTGCCACTCCCGAGACTGCCAGCCCTTGCCATCTGCATGGGAGCAGCATGTGCTGCTCGGAGCAGCTCGTGGCACAGCAGGCCTTGTGGCTGTGCCGCTGCTCCTGCTCACCTGCAGGCATCTGGTACTTCCTACCTGGGAACGGGCATCCTCCTTCCACCGTGCGCAGCCTGGCCATACGGCTAATGTCCTGCAGAGCTGGTGGGAATACTCGTGAACTAACATGTTGATCACTTTGTGTAGTCAGATCTAAATGAAAAATTAGTACTCAACTCTCTCTCTTGTGTATACCCATTAACTTATGGAAAGGGGCAACTTTTATCCTTTTTTTTTCTTTTTTTTTCTTTTTTTTTTTAAAAATCACTCTTCAATTTGTTGTCTTTTATTTAAAGGAAAAATAAAAAGAAAAGTGGAGTCACTTCTCTGCCTATTAATTTTTTTTCTTTTTTCTCCAGGACGTCTGTCCTCTTTATTCACGTGGTCTTCAAATTCAAGCAGGCACTTCTTTTTAATAACACGAAGCTTATGATTTTCTTCCTTCCTCAACAGTTATTAAAAAGTTATGCTTTTCAATGTGAGTGAAGAGTCTGATGTAATTATAGGACTCACAGATTAGCATTTTGCTATATTCCCTGTGCCTCTTATGCAGCCTTTCCTAGACTTGAGTAAATATTGTGGGCTTGGGACCTGAATTAATGTGATATTGGGAGATGAGTTCATAATGATGGGTGGTAGGAAAGGACAAAGACAATCCATCTAAGACATCTCTTGTGTCAGCTATGCACTCCCACTAAAGTAGAATATGTTTGCTTGTGAATTTCATCAGTGAGCAGTGGTGGGGTGCATTTCTTCTTCTTGGGGCTGAACATGTGGTGTCTGAGTGGGTCTGTTGCTGTGGAGCTTCTGAGCCTGGCCTCTCTCCATGAAGTGTCTCAAGCTGGGCTCCTGAAAGCAATAGTTTCTGGAGAGAAAGTCCACAGGCTTATTAAAGGAACCTAGGAAAGAACAGTGTGGAGGAACAACACAATGACTGGTAAGGAAATCAGAGGTCTCAGGGGACGTTTAAAGGATGTGCCTGAGTAAGCACAGGAGCAGGACACCAGGGAAGCTGTGAGCAGAAGAGCTTTGATCAAGGGAGAGAAGAAAATACAACAAAGTCGAGAAGCCAAGGCAGGAGAGAATAAGCAGAAAATAACACCAGTACCCAAACAGAAGTCTGTCTCATTGAACTCAGAGCAGGTTTTGCCTGAATATAAGTTCTGTAACAATGACCTCCATTAACCCATGACAGGCCTAAAGGGTTTGGACACAATGCTCGTAACTGAGAGCTGTTGCATCTGATGGGTGGCAAAGGCTTTGTGGTTGTGCTAATTTTCTTCACTTTCAATGAGGAACTTGATCTGAAAAAGTAATATTCCAGAAAGAAAAACTAGATTTTGTGGCTCTTCTGTTGTTCTTTTTCAAAAGCACCCAAATACTACTTCTCAGCTGCTTCTCTGTCCCTGATGTAGTGATGCTTATAGACTTTAGCAAATCTGCTTTCCTATAAATGTCTGTAGTGGTGGATCATCTTAATTTTGTTTTAGTTAGAATCAGTGTATTGCACTAAGTTCTAAGTGGTGATGTCTTCAGAAACTTAAGAGTATTATATGGTCTTACCATATATGAAATATTAGTATAAAATTGTTACTCAAAATTAACCTAAACAGAAGGAAGGGAGAGTTTTAGCTATATTCATTGGTGACTTCCAGGTTTGATGATTTAATTTTGTTAAGTGTTTCACTTTAATAATTGTGTATTTTCATTATCAGTACAAAGTCAAAACTTTCTATGTAACCATGGGCGCATGATTTTTCTGGAGTCTGTTGTGCTCTACATTTCTTTAAAATAGCAACTACAGTTGAAGAGAGTTTGAAATGTTTAGTTTAACTAAAAAAGTCTGCACGATATTTTAGCAGCTTGTTTACAGGCCTGCAGACAGGTACTAATTACACCCCAATTTACAATACATCAGTTTAGCACAATTGATCTGTTAAAAAAAAAGAAAGTAAACTGAGCAAAAGCCAGTCTTGTTGCTGAAGGAATGATGTATTGATTCCATCTGACAGTGCTTTGTCTACAGATCAATGTAGATGTGCGGTATAGACCAGAAGAAAGAGACAGGGTCATCAAAGGTCAGTAAAAGAACAGGGTGTCCCAGATTATTGGAGACAATGAAATGAACTTATCATAAAGTAGACCTGATTGGTATTTGTAAAGGAATCCACCAGTAACAGGTTTTATCATGTCAGATAGGAATAACATATTCTATTTTACAATTAGCTTTAGCTCCTGTCTGTTAGGAGATTTAAGGGGGATTCAGTGTCTACTCAATAACTTGCTGATTGGAAATTCTTACAAGACTGAAATAATAAACTGCTTACAGCTCTGCATTTTTAAAAAGTGAAAGCTACACTTCTGAGAGGTGTAGTCTTTGTCCAACATAATAGAACATTTTAAAATTCAAATATTCAGAAATACTTAATCCCTTAAAAACTTCAGCCCTCTATTTTGATGGTTATAATTGCTGGTTTTGCAGCGCATAGAGATTCTAGTTCTATTACATTTTTGCTTTCCGCATTAAAGAAGTAAGTAGGTATGTTCTGGTTTAATTTGACAACAGCCCTGAAGTGTACTTGTACCACAGTGTGTTATTCATTCACATATTTCTTATGTCCTTGATGTCCTCTGAGAGGAAAGGTTTTATATTTTAAATAAGGAGAAACACTACTATAATATGATTAATCCTTTACAGCTTTCATGCCTTCTAAATCCTTCCTCATTCTGCTTTAGAAATTTAACTTTTACGATGAGAGGGATGTCTGTTCCACACAGGTATTACAATTTAGGGCTTAATCCCCCAAATTAATGTTTAATCTGCACTGCTGCCTTGTTTTAAGAGCTGCTGAATAGATGTCATTCAAAAAAAGTGCTTTCAGAGCTCTAATCCACATTTTTGCATCAACACTATGATTTCCTTAGATTTTACCATATTTTGTAGCTAAGGGTCTAACACTGGATGATGAGTTGAGGGTACGTGTTCTTCGAACATAATCACAGAGGAACAATTCACCACACTGCCACTTTAGCCTCCCCTCTAAGGAATCAGATTTATCACAGTTTAGAGTTATAGATGCATAGTCACTGTATCTCTTCAAAGCATGCAAGCTGGTTTGGTTCCGAGTGGCTTTGCAGCAAGGGAAACAATATCTGTATCTTTTATCTCAATTCCCCTTTCTTGCCTTCTGGGACAAGGTACTTTTTATAAAATATGTGCTGCACCAGCATTCAATACAACTGCTTTTAAGAATAAAATTGGTCATAACATGAATTATTCACCATAGAATACCTTGGGGACCTCAGGTCTTTAAGATGGTCAGATGTGATCTGTCAAGACAATGTAAAGGGAATGTTTAAGTTTTAATGGGAAATATTTTCTGGGACAGTGCTAGATACCAACAGTGAATTAAAAATTGCTTAATATAGTGCATAGAGTTCTGGGAAAATATCCTGTTCCTGGAATGTGTCGTATCTCTCCCTTAAAGAAATAGATAGGGAACCAATAAGCGAGTTCTTCAAAGAGACATTACTTTTGTTTTGCAGTTTTCAACCTATTCATATTTGGAAAATCAGTTCTGATTCTTTCAAAAGCCTGCAAAGTTTTCAGAAAAGGGGGCAAGGACACTGAAATCACCGCTTTGATTGTCAGTCAGTTTTGAAGTTCACCGCCTATGAAAAGTCAAGCATAGTGCCTATTTGTTTTACTGATGTTCTCTATTTGCCTTTGGAATAAACAGTGAATTTCGACTTTTTTTGTATGATTAATCCTTTGTCATTTGTATGCCTGGTGTTCATCACAATTTGTCCAAGAATATAAGGTAGGCTAGAAATATCCATTCATTTGTCTCTTTTATGAACATTACCTTATTAACCATGTTGGAAGCATCCCAAATAATGCATTCATTAGAGGTACACACTGTTTGAAATGATCATTTCAAAATTTGACTCCCCAGGGGTTTGGATTTATACATACTGAGTTAAATGATTAATGAAACTATGGCACATTAAGTGTTCAGTATTGCAACTTACTGGGAAGTTTTCATCAACATTAAGAAGATTTTGATTTAAAACTCTACAGTCAAAATTTCTTTGTATTCATTTGTAATTTCCTTTTTCATTTTGCTACAGTCATGAATGACAATATTAACTAAATTCCATTTTGCAAGGTGCTGACCTCCTAAAAAATCACTGTCTTAGGAGTTCATGGTCTTACTCATTTCCCAGGAAGACTTCATTACTTTCAGGTTTTAATCCACCGAGATTAAAAAGAAGTTGACTAAATAGCACAAAAATAGGAGTGCTACTTTTTTGTTACTGTTTCTGATGGAGAACTCAAGAAATCTCATCTGTCCTGTATAAAATAACAGACCTTTATTTAAAATAATCCTTGTATCTCTTCTTGTGCAGTGAAAGCAATTATTTTGGAGGTTTTGCCTTAGAGATTCATAGCATATTTCTAAGACTATAAGAGAAAGAAAGAACGGGGGCTTGAATTCACTGTGAATGTGCACTGGAGGTGCTACCTGATAAACGTTGGATGAACGTGGTGTAGTGGGGTATGAGGTCCGATACAGCTTTGAGCCTCATTGCTGCAGTGATGTTTCTGTAGGTCTTCAGCTTCTGTGCACCAGAAGGTTTCTGAGAGTTTTTGAGAACTCAAACGCAAAATGCCAAATTTCCCTAAGCAGTTAACTACATATGTAAAGTGTGAGTGGATTAAAGCTAATGCATGCTGGCTTCAGGAAACAGAACACCTTTCCAAATAATTTCACAGTTTTTGGTGGGAGGGTTTTCTTTTTGGTAAATATTAACATTACAGATACATTCAGCTTGATGCTCTTCAGAATTACTAAATGTGTGTCTTTGTCCCTAAAATGTGGTAATGTTCTTACTGAAGTCTGTGTCTTTTATGTATTCAGTATCTTTTCATGGCAAACTAGTGTAATAAAAAAAAATAAGATATTAGGTAAGTGTTTTGATCCTGGTTTCCTATGGAAATGAAGCTTGTGTATTCAGTGTTAGTCACTGTGTGTGTCTGCCTACTGACCTTTTTGCTCTCTGATGCTCATAATTTCAGTTAAATTTGACAGAGGGAGAAAAATTTAATAGTGTTGAGTTTACTTTTTGAGAGTAAATGCCAGAGTGAGTAGGTGTACTCTACACTGAAGAGGGAGAGTTCAGTCTCTGCACAGAAATCTGCAGAATTAATTTTCTTTTTCAAGGATGGAAATTAGACAATGTGGAAGGAGTTAATTGCAAACAATGTCCTGCTGAAACTGGGGGGAAGATGCTGGTAAGCAAATTCCCAAGCCCTCATATTATCCTGATGAAATTTAGCAGCTAATACGATACATGGTACAAAAAGAAGACCAAGATTCTTGTGGCTTTACTCTGGCTATTGCTGTTAGTCCCTCAGGGAATATTGTCAAGAGGTTTGTGTAGAAAAAGACATTTAGGAACAGTACATCCATTAAGTGTAGATGAAGAAGAATATCTTACACTGTCTACAGCTGGCTGAGAACCATTTACTTTAATAATGACAAATTAGTCAAACCTTGTAAATCATTAACAAGCAATTAACTTTCTTTCTAGAGTTTCAGCAGACTGAGCTTTTCTTATCACTGTAACTGCCTAGGAACTTTATCTGCCTCCCAAAGCAGCTGCCTCTGTTAGATGGCAGTACGTGATAAAGGGCTTTGGTATGTCACAGGTGTCTTGGGAAAGGAGACTGATACACAAATTGGCCTTTTCACCTGCTGCTGAGATCCTCCAGAATTGTTGTTGCCATCTCTCTCAAATGCAGGTCTGTTGGTACAAATTAATTTGTGCAACTTGAGTGGGAGCTGTATAATCAATGTATTTGTCCAGTACAGTGTATTCCCAGACAGCAAGGACAGCTAAACTTTGTACTTCATTTAGTACCAGTCTATAAAGCATCTGCAGTAGAGAGGCTACTAATATCCAATGATGTTTTTACATACAGAGTTGGACTGTATTTTATCTAGCATAAGAGAAAATAGCATTGTTGATAAAAGATTTTTCACAGCTTCTTACCTAAAAGTAAGCTCCTACATCTCCTTTAGTTATGGTGAGTTTAAAAAGTGCTAGTCAACAGTGCAAATGATTTAAGCATTTATTTAGGTGTGTCATGAGTATGGATTTAGTAAATTACTTTTAGACTCCTCTAAACTCCCGATTTATATAATTTTATGTATCTGAAAACTGAGTCCTTTTGCAAACAGTTGTCTTTAAAAAAGGTACTAGCATAAGATAGTTACTTAGTTGTAAGTAAAATGAATGTGTGTGATGCAAAATGAGTTTGTTGAAAGACATGTGTCTCTTTATTTAGTTATTTAAATAAGAAAATTTTTAAAAACAAGAGTAGATATAGGTGAATATTTTCCAAATTATGCTTTCTAAGATGAAGTTGAAATAGGTCTCTTTTCTGGAAGCTAAGGGACAGCTAAGCTTATTTATGCATGAAGAATCATTACATGCTGTATCTTGAAATAAAATGTTTGTTTTGTTACAACTTTTTAATTAGGTTCCCCTTCCTATGAGAGACTCCCACTACAGTATTAAGAAAATGTTATCGATCTTGGCATAATTTCTAACTTCTGCAACAGTCTTGGGATTCAAAATCCCTACAATGGAAATTAAATTAGGAATGCCTTTCCTGGAGAAGATACATAACCTTTCTGAGGTGTGACTGAGACAAACACACAACGTTGTTTTCTGGTTTATCTTATCGGGGCAGTCTAATCCAGGTCTAGGGAGTCAAGCCTCTACTCTGCCTAACAACCACCTCGGAACAATTTCTCTGAAGAAAATAAATGGGTTTCTTGTCAAGGCCATTGTAACAGAGGAGCTGGGAGTATTGTTACTGAAGGGGTCATTTTTTTCCTGTTGTGCACTAATTTGAGGGTGACACATTGTAAATGTTGCAGTTTCATAAGTTGCATAAGCCATCACTTTGTCTTTTCCCTTCCAGATATTTTCTAAATGTGTCATCATCAGTCATGTATAAAGCGTATAATCTTTTATCATCACTATGCACATTCTGCCACTCCGGTGATTTAGTCTTAATACCATCCCTGTTACTCTGTAAGTGAAAAGCCCATATTGTATTAGGCACACAGGATGTTTTCCTGCCTAATCATTTTCATTATTTCTCTTCTCTATCATCTAGTGTTGTTTGTTTCTGTATACTAAGGCCTGTTGGTCAGTTGTTTCAAGGACTAATTCAGGATGTTAATTTAACTGAAACAAAACAATACATCAATGAAAGAATTATGGTTAAAACCAAGAGATAGGCCAGTGGTTTTCCCACAAAAGAGAGTTGTGACTGGTAACTATTCTCTAGAGAAGTCATTGAGTTAAACAATAGGGCAGCCTTTATGGAGCCAGATCCTCAGGGTATTACTCCAGCAAAGTAACTATTGAAATATCAGCCCCTGAGGCGTGATGTCTCGTGTGTGTGTGTGTGTGTGTGTGTGTGTGTGTGTGTGTGTGTGTGTGTGTGTGTGTGTGTGTGTGTGTGTGTGTGTGTGTGTGTATATGTAGTTTTATGTGCTGTGAATATTCCTATTGACTTCAGTGGAGTTACTGACAGTAAGTATAGTTAAATGTGCATAAATCTTTGGGGCATACAGGTCTGTAGAGTTTTCCCTGTTTATGACTGTGTGCTACAAGGTTTATTTTGGAGGAGCTCAGGTATGCTCATCATTTGAGGCTTCTGGACAAAGCAGGGGCACAGTCATTTGTGTTTCCAATTTCAACAATTTTTTAAAAGTAGTTAAGGGAATATTTATTTTGCAACTGTAGCTGTATCGATTAACATGTGATTTTAGCCTTAATTTGAAAAATAGGCAGCTCCTATTGCCTTAACTGGCATTTTGAGAGAGAAAAAAATCAATGCTGTGTGATGACTGACTTTGGGTTTAAAAATGTACGCGTACACCCAGGTAGGCATTCACACACAGACACACATGCCCACATATACAGTATTTATATAATTTCCTTGGGGAGATGGGAGATTTTTTTTTAGTGTATTGATTTTTACCTTTTTCCCACATTTACTAAATGGCCTGAGTAAATACAAGCAAAATGTCACTTAATAATTCTTCTGTGTTCTTTTCAAACTTTGGATGGAACAAGGTCGCTGTACAACCATGTTAGGCAGAAGAGTTTTTTGAGAATGCAAGTGTAAATTACCATAAAAGTGGTTTTGCCTAAATACTAAAGGTGACTTTTAACTGAAAAACTATAAAGTACTTTGCTTCAATGCTAAAGATAGCTTTTAATTGAAAAGTGTAAGTGAACCTACAAAGCAAGGTTAACGCTTAGTGGTATAATTTTATACATGCACTTTGGCAGTCACAATGGCTTTGATTCAACCTTGACTTCCTACGAGATCATAAAAAGGCACAGAATAATTTGTTATAAAAGAAATGAGTACTGGAGTACAAATATGAGTCGCGCAACAAATTCTGAAGATGAAATGGCAGCGTTCAAAGGAAATGTAGCATTTTATGCCAGTGCCATAATTCTCAGACAACATTACAAAGAAAGAAGTACGGCCTGCAATTCGACCTTCCTCCTCCTCCTCTTCCCTGCTGTAGCTCCATAATGATGTTAAGAACTTTATAGCTCAGTTAAAAAAGGTTTTAAAAAAAGACAGTACCCTGTACCCTTCTACAGGGTGCTGAATTCCTAATCACCTTAAACTCTCTCAGTAGCTGGGCCCGCTTCTTGCCAAGGACACTGGTAAGCAATTGGTATTTTCATCCTCACATTCAGAGGAACCTCACATAATTTGCTTTTTGAGTAATCCTATATGCCAAACAGCTAAAGATGATTGCCCACACCCTGTCTTGCTGCTTTTCATTTCTTCATGCAGCCATTGAAACACTGGAAAAATTGCAAATAAGACCCAGTGCTCCAGTGATCTGCAGGATCAGGGCAGTGTTTGAATAGCAAAAGAAGAGAGGATATCATCTGAAGAGTATAACCTATATAGGTTGCAGGATTACTGAGTATGACTTAGCATAACCAGGTCTGTAATGCAGTTAGCCCAAGGTATTGTCTTTTTTGGAGGTGTGTCTTGATTTGTTGAGTTGGTGAGATGAGCTTTTTATTAAAGTAGATCTAAAAGATCTTTGCCTGAACCGAAAGATGTAACAGCCTTTCTTTCTGAAGACTGAGAAGAGATCACAGAATTATTTGCTAATTGTGAGAAAAACCTATATTGATTTTGTGTGCATGTGTATGTGTCTGACAGTAGGCCACTGGCTGTTTCTCAGCAGCATTTTGTGCTGAGTAATCTCTTGAGAAGACAAAAAGAAAAGAAGAAAAGTGGGAGTAAAAGCCAAAAAGGGGGAAAAAACCATCATGTGGTGAGACACAACTGGCAGACTGAAGGGCTGTCAGGGAGGAAGTAATATATACTAGCTCACACTAATAGCCTAAACTGGAGGCAAATTCATCTCTTACGTGCACTCTATGTGCTTATAAAATTTGTTGTGATTTTTTTATTCTTACATCTAAGGAAAATTTTATCTTCTGGCCTAGAAATTTAAGCAATTTTCACATTTCTTTGGGAAAAAATGCAGGTAACAGCCTCTTAGAATATGTGATGCACACAAAGGATGTGTTTCTGTAACAGTGGGTTATGTTACTTACTACTGAATCTAGGACTTTAATCCCTAAAATGACACGAATTTCAACTTTTTAAAAGTTTTAAATTTTTTGTTATTATAGTAATAGCTTTCATTTGTGGCGGAGCTTTTCTTAACATTTGAGATGGAAACTCGTATATATGTGTATATGTCAATATCTGTTTGTTTTGGTTTTAGTCTGTTGTACTTCAGAAACAGAAGTGGTTGGTGTTGATAACTGGCTTTGTCTGTCCAGAGTTATGATGGTTATAAAGTTGTGGCAGTTCCACTCTTGTAATCTGACTGGTATTGTTACAATGATGCACTTTCAGAAAGTAATACATGAGCAGCAGTGCTTTAGTAAACAACAGTGACTCGATAATTCTGCAAAAATTTACGAGGATATAAATATGGTGAAGAATAGAAACAGATCTTGCTAGATAACTGCTGTGGACTTTTTATACAGGGAAAAAAACTATTCCCGTATGTCCCAAAATAGGTATTAAAACCAATGTACCTCTTCTTTGACATCTGTTAGAACAGAATGAGTCCATTTGAAAATGCCCCAAACACTTGCATAGTGACAAAGTCTAGTAAATGAAGCAAAATGGTTTGGGGAAATGAGGATGTGTAAACAAGCCAGTCACATGTCATTTACTTTCTTGGACCACACTAATATTTTCAGGTCTGGCTGTATTAAGTCTCTGTGCACAAGGATGTATTTACTGCACTGAACAGAGATTTTCCACCTTAAAGGACAAGGCTCTTTGAATCATGCTTGTTTTGGTGCTGGTTCTCAGTTTTGTTTGATTTGTAATAAGCAGTGCATTTGTTTAACAAACACAAGTGTGTGTGGTTCTTTACTGTTGTCACTAGTGATGAGTCTATTAATGGGGGACTTTTTCTGTATGCTCTAAAAATTGTTGTTCTCTGCCAGCACACACCAACTTGCTGCATGTAAGTCCGGAGCTCATCACATATTTTTTTTTTGCTTTGGATGCTCAGTTATGATGTTTGTGTTGCTTTTCTTTTTCATACACCATTTGTCTGCTCTACAGCTGAAGGTGCCAGAAAAACTACAAGTAAGAACACACATAATGTTGTTTAGTAAAGTCTAGCTGTTGGTAATAACTGAGGACCTTTCTTTAGAGTATTGATTTCTTATGGAATAGCATTCCTCTTTGTTTTGAAGGAAATGATGGGGAAAACTTTAGTTGATGATAGATCTATTTTTATCTCTTTATGGTACGTTCTTGCCCATACTGTAGTTTATATTTTGGGGGACATTGGCCAGGAAATGGGTCAAATATTGGGGCCTTTACAAGCTAGTTTGTCTTCAAAAGGAATTAAACTGTCTCTCAGCAGACCCTGTGACTAGCCTGTCATTGACTACCCCGAGCTGGAGAGTCCATCAGTATAACGTGATTTATCTCTGACTTAAGCGAAGAAAAGAGTGTCACCAAATTTTGTGAATGTCTTTTTTCAAATTCCTTCTCTCTCAGAGACTAGCACAACATAAATTAGAGTGCATTAGAGGAGGAAACAGGCAGTATTTATAAACATAACTCTTCCCCAAAATTTTATCTAATACTTCGTGGTTTTAAGAGAAGTGTCTTCTTATTGGTGATTTCATCTATCATTACAGTTGTCATCAGTGTTTTCAGCAACTTTTCTGAGGGCACACCATTTTTTTAAATGCGTAAACACCTCTGGGAAGCTCTAGATGTGCTTTTTCATTTCTTCTGGAGAGGCAGTACTTTTTTAACATCAGACGATGCAGGAAGCAAAATCCAGTTCTTTCTGATACCATTTTCCTCTGCACTGTCTGCTCCAAGCAACTACTATTCTGTTTCTTGTAGAACCATTACTGATGAACTGTATCTGCACATCCAAACTTAAAATATTAAAAAAAAACAAACAAAAAACCCTCAAACCACAAAACCCCAAGCACAGAAACATTTTTATATATAAAATACTTTTTATTTCTGCTCACCTAAATTTTCACTCTCATTTACATTTTAATTTTTTTTTAAATCTAACCTGTGACCCAAAAGATTTACAAGCCTAGAAAAGAAGGGTATGAGTAAATGATAAAATTATCATATAGATACCTCTATAAGGAATGATTCCAGTATATATTTTCTTTATCATTACAAACTTTGATTTTAACTGAAGATTCAATAGAACCATCATGTTAAAATGTATTTTAATCATTATTTCCATTGAAATCATGGTACTACTTGCAAGGAAAGCATTTCTGAACATGACTGAAAGCTGAAAATTCAGACTTCTTGTTACATTTAAAGAATTTTGGGAGGAAACAGTAGAGATGGTAGAACAGTAAGGTGGGCTTAGGCTCTGGGAATGGCTCTGCCGCTCACTGGATGTGCAGCTGTGGACAAGTTATTTAATCTTTCAGTGAGTCTACTTTTCTTACACAGAAAAGGAGTTAGAGTGAACTCAGAGACATTAATCAGTTTAAGTTAGTTGGACTTAACTCTTAAAAGGATACTGATAATGATATCAATATTAATACAATTTGCTAATTTTCTTAGCTGACAACAACTGTAACCAGTTTTACCAATCCCTATCCAAAAATTAACTACATTTTGATTTAATCTGTTTACTTTGTAATACTGCTTAAGGATAAATCTAACAATCTGAGAATTTTCATCATATGAGTGATTTCCTTTGCCCAAACCTATACCAGTTTCCATAGAAGTTGTGCAAGCAGACTATTGCTAAAATAGTCTTTTGTGCTTTCAGGATGAAATGCAACAATTTGATGTCCTGCTCATATTAAATATCCTAAGAGTTTGTAACTGTGGAGTTTAAAATATTTAAAAATATAATTCTTTTTGTTTAATGCTACATTAAGAACACAATATCCAAAAGGATATTTGATTCTAAAGCATGGGACAGAAGGAAGCTGGGAGTTCCTTATAAAATCTAACCTTTACGAGTGTTGTAATCAGTGACAACTGAAGGCAGTAACAGATAACATCTGTAGGCTCTTACTCCTGTGTGTTTTAGAGAGACACATTTGATGAGGAATATACATATGTTATAATTACTAAAATGCATGTAATAAGAAAAATAATGTACTGATTAGGAAGTTTGTCCATGTAGGCTCAAGGTAGGGTCTGCAAATGGTTTTATAAAGGGTATTTTCTACCCAAGATGGGAACTGACCTTCTTATAATTTGGGTTTGGAGTAGAAAATTGGGTATTTTATCTATCTGGCAAAAGTACATTGAAAATCGTAAAATATATGTTTGAATTTTATTTTTTTTAAATCCTCTTTAATGGTAGGTCTGTAACTTTTATTAAAATTGTGGTTTAATCACGTGTCTATCACAGCTCAGTGAGAAACCTCATAAAGCCACTTTGCTGGTACCTTTTAACTCTAACAGCTTTGCAACTTTTTTGTGCTATTAAATTTCAAGTGCTTATGCTATATGATTGCAGATGTTTAATACAGCAACCATGTGCTTAGCTTGCAACATTTCAATTTACTTATATCAAGTTAATGCTGTGGAAGAAAAAGGGTGAATTTTTATATTCCACTGATTAGCTAGACTCTCAGACAAGAAAAATAAGAGTGGTGGTAATCTGGCCCTCTTTTTTAGTATTAAAAGGATGCAGTCAGGTTCCTTGAGACAGTGAAAGTCGTAAGTTGAATTAAAGATGCTTTATTTTTCTTTCTCTGATGGCTTCAACTCTTGTATTGAAAATGGTTTTAGGAAAATAGGATTGAGACCCACATTCTGGATCAATAAATCTATTCTTCAGCTATTCTGGACATGAAATTGTATCATCTCTTTGACAAAGTTATTGAGCAACTTCCATCTGAAAATCTGTTTTATTCCTCCACTGTGCTTGTTAGAAAGTCATTTCAGGATCTGGTAGCTGTAATAGTTGGGGTTTTCTAGTCTCCTACACAAACTTATTTATGGCAATTTGTGGCTTCCCCCCAGTATATGTCCTAGTTTAAGCAGCTTTTTTCCTCCCTATTTTTATTTTTGCAGGCACAGTTATAGATTATGTATTACAACAAACGCAACATTCCATATTATGTCTTAAAGACCTCCTCATATAGTAAAGCAAGAGCTTTAATTAATTTAATTCCTGGACAAAAATATCCAAAAATTTTACACCCTTATTATATTTCTGAATAATTTTTAGAAGAAATGTAGGATCTTCCTGTTCCATTTGGCTGGAAGGAAGTCCTGCTGTAGAGCACAGCATTGCTGCAAGGGGTTGAGCTAAACTCAGTTGAACCTTATTCTGCTTTTGGAAAACTTCCATTAGCTTCAGTGAGGCTGTATCAAGGCTCATGTTATTAGATAAACCTATAATGATAAGAGAAGCCCATATTTTGGCTAGTTGCTGTGGCTCATGCAGGGATAGGAGCAGAGGAGGCAACAAATATTTGCCTTGTTCGGTGACCCTGCATTTAGCACAGAAGGGACAAACTCATCCAAACAGGTGGTGATTATACTTTTTATACATTTATAGCTGTTATGGAGGGTCAGAAAGCTGTTGGAGGAGAAAATGGAGAGAAGTACCATGAGATTGAGACATACAAAAGACTTAAGTGCCACTCAATTGCCTTAAGGCATCCCCATTAAACATAATTACCCTACTTACTAAGCACCAATCATAGCTATTAAGTATCATTGGGTTTAAATTAGTTCCCTGGGAGACATCCCGTTTAAGCAGATTTCCCAGTTAAGCACAGGAAACTTCTTTTTTAATCAGTCCTTCCTCTTCTCCTCCTCTTCATTTTACCGGCTGTAGAGTTGGCTGTTTCATAACTATCCAAAAAAGGAACTCCCAATGTATTTATTAGGTGCACTAAGGCAAGAGAAATAAAGTGCCTGGCTTATGCTTCCAATGTAAAGAGTGGAAGGATCAATTCCTCCTGTGTTCAGTGAGGATGCTGCTGCGTGAATGACTGGAAGTGTTTAGACTGGCGTTGTTTCTCCACATCCATTTTTCCCACATTTGTTCTCCTTATCTAAAACACCCTGTGGGATTTCAGTGTCTACCCAGAGTGCTTATTCCTTTGAACTATCCATGGATTATTATCACATATATCCTAGAAATTCATCAGACATGGTTATTCTGATTTGTCTGTCCTTGTGTAAGTCAGTTCTTCCAACAGGGAGAATCGCAGCCTCACTGAGGCTTTAGGGGACCGTCAGAGCTCCCTTGTCCAGCCCTGTGCTCAAAGCAGTCCTAAATAGATCAAGTTGCTCAGGGACATGTCAAGCTGAATCTTGAAGACCTCAAAATACACTACAACTGTTCTATTTTCTTGTTTCTCCTCTGCACAATGTTTTTTGAAACAATTCAGTTTATTTTTCTTTGCTGTTTTTGCTAGTAGAGTTGTAGGGGTTTTTTTAATTTTATTTTCCAGTTGGAAATCACTTCTTTTTCAATATTTTCAATATTATAGCTAAGCTTTCCTATGGTGGTCTGAGTTTATTCTTCTTTAACATCATGCTATAAAAGACTGCTACAGCGTCTGCTAAATCTGTTTGTGTCTTAGAGCAACACAAAATCTGGAGGGGCTTGTCTGCTAAAATGTTATTATCTAGCAAGGTTTGCTTCAATTCTAGGTTTTCCTGTTCCTTGTGGATGCACAATGGATAGTTTAAACAACAAGTCTCAAAGGAGTACTTTAATTTAAAGAACTTCTTTTCAGTGGAAACTATTTTATGTGCCAATTTTGTCTTTGTATATTAAAAAAATGGAGGGAAAACAGCGGTTATTTTATGCCTGCCACATTGGATTTGTTACTGATTCAGATATGGATTAAACCCTTATCTGTTTAGTAGCTATATTACTTAAATATTAGGTGGAAGTTGACTAGTCTGACTGTCATTAAAGTTATTGGAAGATAACTGCATTGTAATTATGATGTGATTATAGTTTCTGAATGACTCACCACCATGTACGTGTGCCAGCACTTCTAGTTTACATAGAGGAACAGATTTCAGGTGCAAGCTGCAGAAGGGATATTAAAATGCGAGTTGAGGGAAAAAAGTTGTGAGTTTCACAACTTAGAAAGCAAACAACCCTTCTGAAATGCTGCCATGCCCTGAGTATGTTCTGTCATGCCCCTGCATCAGCTGTAATAGACTGGTGTGTTTCAACTGGTGTGTTTAAAAGAAAATGTGAAATACTGTGACTGCCAGTAATATTGTTCTTAGAACAGTCTTGGGTAACAGTGGTCCTTAACTCAGTACTAATAAAGTAAATTAAACAGTAAATAAAAGATAATGCCCAAACGAGCATTTGTAAATGACAGAAAATCATAACTGTTCTTGGGGAGAGCTCTGCCTCTCTAATCTACTATTGAGTGGCAGGGGAAAATTTTTAATTTAAATTTTGTGGCAAGCTTTTAAAATATGCAAGTAGTCTTAGGGTGAAAGACAAAATACTGTCCTGGGGTGCAAACTCGGAAAAAGAACTAAAAATTAGGAAATAAGATTAGAAATCAGGAATTATTTTTCATCACAATGACAAGATAAAAAAATAAATTTTCTTGACTTGAATACTAGTTCCAGCAATGATTAATATTTATATTAAAGAACTGGGAAGGAGCAAGAGTAGTGGGGGAAGTAATCTTGTAAAAGATGTAAGTGCTTGAAAGGTGAAGAAGACTGATAAACTTTAAGAAAATACAACTTGATGAAAGGCACTTTTGAAAAGAATTTAAAATCAGTTTTTCCAAATTTTTTTTTTTTTTAGTTGCAAGTCTTTAGAATTTTCCAAAGTAGATTTCTTGCCCCCCTCCAGATCCAGCCAACCATGTGCAAGTGAGAAGGTGAAGTGATGAAACGAAGGGAGCACGGTAGTAATTTGCAAAGTGGTTCCAGCCTACCTAGGATGTGTAGGGAGAATTGAAAGATGATAAGAATGGAGAAAGAAGGCAGAGGGGAGAAGGGATGGAGAAAAAAAAGGACGGAGACTCCATATTTATTTAATAGGTAATTTTCTCAGGACGCTGGCAGGTCTGGTTTTAAGATGCACGTTCACCTACAGGCTCAGTGTGTCAGGAGTTGGGACAGAGGAACAGGGGGGCATCTTTTATACAGACAGAAAAAACTCAAGCATCTCAAATCCCTCAGTGGGGTGGCAGTTGGCAAAGAATAAATTTTTAATTTTTCTCTGGATGTGTTCAGTCAACCATTATTTTTTTTTTCTTCTCATTTTTTTCTGTGTCTCTAATGTTCTTTTTTCATGTGCACTGATGACTAGAGAAGACAGGTTTTGAAGTTTTCTTGTGCAATGGAGATTACACATTTTTTTCCATGAACAACAGAACTTCATGTCACATGTGTCCTAATATCAGAACATTCCTGAGTATCAGTGCAGTACTACATAACAGAACAAAGCACACACACAAAGCTCCTGTGCCCCATTCTCCTTTACACTTGTGTCCATTTTACAAAGGGTTACTCCTCTGATTTCAGTACAATACTATTGTATTTCACTTTAGTAAGAGGAAAATTGTGTGCCTATTCTGGTAAATAAAGTGTTGTTAGTTTACTATACATTATTTTAATGAGTTGGACAGTGCCTTCCAATGATAAGCATCAACGCATACATCAGTATATGTTTGATTCGTTTTAGCTCAACACTGCTGTTGTCCCCTTCAAATTTAGCACAAGACTGAAAAAATCCAATATACTTCCTCATATCTGTACGTGCTAAAAAGCTTTTCTATACTTACAGCATCTATTTAGAAATTTTCTAATTATTAGGAACAAAATAGTAATTACACCACAGTTTCTTTGGCCATAGGAACACCCCCAGTTAAAAAGAGTGCTTTGGAGGATAACAGATGTTTTATCTCTTGGCCTCTGACTTCAAAGGAAAACAGTTATCTGGGAGGCACAAAAAAAAAAAAAAAAGGCAGTAATCAATTTAATCAATTGTACTGTCATATTTTGTGAGCATGGCAATTGCTGACTCAGCTGCTTAATACAAAGCATGAGACTACCTGTTTGGGCAGGCTTAAAATCTTTCAAGTAACAGCGAGATGCTTGGAAGGAAATGCTAAAATTCATAAGTTTGTATTTTTTAATTATGTTTGGGGAGGGAGGTTGGGATTTTTTTTTTTTTTAATGAAATGCTTTTTACTCTTTGTGACTTCTCAAAAATAGAGACTGAATTCTTCTCACAGTGAATTTCACAATACTAGCTTATCATACGGAAAGCTATTTGTTTCGAGCAAAATGTTTAATTAAATGGGTCAAAACATGTAGATTAAAAAATCTAAATATTGATGTAAAGCAAAGCTGAGGGTATTTTTCTCTTTATGTCATGTTTGGATAAGTGTCAAAGCAAGACTTTCCTACCCCAAAAATCTGCAACAGCTTTTTATCCTTTCCTTTACTGTTGTTCCCTCTTTCAACCTGGAGGTTTCTTCAAGGGCAAAATGGGTATTATTATATTTGAATGATTATACAAAACAAAGAGAAAGAATTTAATTCAAGAGAAAGTCTGTAGTCTATGGTCAAAGGCTCTTGTGAAATAAACATAAGATACAAAATGGGCAAGGGCTTAGTCTTGAATATTTGTCTTTTTACCGTGGCAGATACAGGTTATTGGTTTCTAAATACTGAGCTAAGATAAATTGTTACTATTTTTTTTCCCTACTGAAAGTAAACAAACAACTCAATTATGTGTTTCTTTAAAGTGATCAGGAATAACGTACAGTTAACAAAAACATCCACAGAGCCATTCATTCAGTTGAAACTGTTAAATAGCAGAAACAACAACAAAAAAAAATAAATACTAATTTCAAGCTCTATTGGAAACTGGGAAAACAGTATTTGCTAAATCATACAAGAAAAAATGGTATTAAAATATTTAATTTCGATATATTTTAAAACTTTAATGAAAAATTGCTAAGATGGATATGTGTCAAGCTAATTGAAAATATTCTGTACAAACATATATACTTCATTCTTGTATAAATGTATGACCCCAGTGCAGCAGATACTGTTCTCACTGTGTTTACACCTGAACCTAGGCAAAACCAGGACTGATTTTCTCTGCTTTCACATTGTCACTTGCTCAGTAAATTAGCCTTTTCAAAAAAGGCTGAAGAACATACCCTGTTGAGGAGTGTCTCTGTCTCTTTTGCTTCTCTTCTCACAACATTCTCACTCTGTTTTCCTTTCCTGTTCGTACCAACTTCTTTGTGGTATCTGCATGAGCAATAAGAGCATCTACCCTGAGCACTTGGGGATGCCATACAAGACTCAGGAGAGCCTGAACCTGGATCTCTACCCCAAGGCTGCCTCTTCTTCAGCATGTCCACTCTCCTCCACAACATCAGCAAATGGAGATGACATGGCACTGCCAGGGCACATATTTTGGAAAAAAGCAGATGAACTTGCTACATGCAAACAGGTGCATGGCGATGTTAGGGTGAGGGCAGGACCCACTTTGCTGGAATTTTGGGTGCACATATTTAGTAAAGGGAAGAAGGGTTGTAGGATCAGACTGCAGTTCAGGTTGGAGCATGGAGTTATGTCATCAGGAATGCATGAAAAAAGGGCAGTGTGAAGGCAGAGTATATGTGAGTACTGTGCTCCCAGAGGCAATTAGGGTAACCTAAATGGATGGAGAATTGCAGCATTTTTATTTTCAAACTGTATTTGAAACTATATAGATATATATATATAATAAATATATAACTGGATGTTAAATTTCTGGAGGGGAAGCTTTCTTTGGAAAGGAACTAAAAAGAAATAGTTTATTTTTTCTTTTGCATATTATTTAAATTGAGTCTTAGTTCAGGGCTCCATGTGAAGAAGGTATCTGGACAGCATTGGCAGTCTTGCTTTAGAAAGAGCTCTGCTTTTTGTAGATTACTTCCTTGGGCCCTTTAGACATTCAGGTTTCACGCATGACCATATCTGATCAGTACACCCAACATAATTCCACCTCCTTCTTAGTCTTTCCAAACTCTTGAGATTGAGTAGGTGCGCTCTCAAGATTACTTGTATGGCTATAAAGAGGTGCAGTGGAGAAATTATTCATATATTACAGTTTAAAAAAAAGCAGTACCATTTTTTTCATGACTCTTTAATATGAAGGCAATAAAGTATTTTGGGAGAAGGGTAGATAAAAATCTGCTCAGTTTAAGCTTTGGTCATCACTCCAAGTAGCCATAAAATGAAAATGTTAATCAAATAAGTTATTAACATTGCTAGTTGGATGTGTTCTGTGCAGTTGGTACCGTAACTTCATTAACTGTCTACACTAAATTTTAAACAAGCAGCCTCAGCCCAGCTGTCCTCTTTGGGTATGTCTGCATGACAGAGGTTTAGTTGATGGTAGCGTTGATGTAAACTCTCCAAGGATTCCTGGCAAATACTCCAGCATTACTACTGAATGCTAAAACTCCTGCAGTTCGTCTTGACTGTGGAGCTGACTGGGCCAGCTAGATTAGACTAATGTAAATACACTGGGATGTGTTAAACTCAGTTCTTAATGTGTCTCTGTGCCCTGTAATTGCAGCTGGTATTTGATAGATTCTTTGTTTGTGCTGTGCTTTATTCTTTTTATATTTGAATTCAAGGCAGGAGACAGAAGTACATGTTTTTGGAATCAAATTTGGAAAGCACTTATAACAGATGTTGATAATTGTATGGTACTTTTGGCACTGTCGAAGAAAAGGATGAACACAGCTGGTTGAACTGTATTTACTGAAAATAAAATGCTGTGTAAATTTCTACTCATTTTTTTATAGTGATTAGGCTGGTACAATGCAAAAGTATTTGAACAAAAAAAAACAATCAAAATTTTGGATGTCAATTGTAAAATACTATTTTGGAGTTCAGAAATAATCTAAATTGACTGCAAGTCATATTGCTGTAGTGTTGGAACTTCATTGCTTTTATCTTTCCTGACTTTTTTATCCCTTTATCTCCAGTTAGATTATTTGAGAACTATTTGGAGCACAGGGATGACCTTCAGCAGCCCTCCCAAATATGTGTACCTTCATCTTGATATAAAATTAAATGCTGTCTGCTGGTTCAGTATTGGAATGTCAATTTGAATGGATCCTTGTGGCATATCTCAGCCATGTTTATCCTTTGGAAAATAGTTTTGTGGTGTTCACTGATTTTCCTTTACTTTCAGTGTATTTCCACTTTGAATCCATTAATATGTGTATTGAACACCTGTCCTGTTTCAGATCCCTGAGGTACCCAGCTCTTAACTTCTCTCTAGCTGGAGAAACAACCATTAATTACCAGTCTTTGTTTCCTATCACTTAGCTAATTTTTAATCCACAACAAGAATTTACCTCTTACCCTGTGACTATTTATTTTCCTTAATAGTTTCTTGTCAAGTATCTTATCACAGGCTTTTGTCAAGTCAAGTAAGTTATATCTACTGAATCTCCCCCATTCTCCCTGTTTCATTAACAATGTCCAACAACTCAAATAAGTCAGGGGCAGTGATTTCCACTCAGGGAGATCCAGCTTTATCAATGTGTATTTGTGTGCTTTCAGCTACTGTGCAGCTAAATGGAGACATCATGCCCACAAGGTATTCAGTGGGGTTTTTTTCTTAAGGGTTAGCATTATGTTGCTTTATTTGGCCTTCTCCTGCCTTTTTATTTAGATGCACTCTTTAACATTCATGAATCACCACCTTCACAGTGGAGCAATCAAGTTGAAATCACAGCTGATTTTCTGTTTAGCCTAATCTTCCTTGAAAATACTTTCAAAATGTTGTTTCAAAAATATTTTAATTATGAAAAATATTTTAGGAGTATCTGTAGGATAAAAATATGCCTGTTGATTTCCTCAGTGAAAATTTGTGTAAAGGCATTTCTCTGGAGTCAAGATACTCCTGATCAGCACTGCTGCATTCTGCAGGGATCTCAAGCACTCATTCTGCCCTCCTAAATCTGTTACCATTTATGCATTGGTGCTATAGGTACAGTATGGTAGGAAGGGTGGAATTTCCAGAGCAGCAAGGGATAGGGGATATGTATGCAAGCTGCTCTGTAGAACTCCTCAGAGCTACCTGCAGGCTTTTTGTTGGCTTGTTTGTGAGGCTTGTTCAAAATTTGTGGAGTTTCAAAGTCTTAAGTATGAAAATATTTTAGATTTTCAAAGTTCAGCTTATCATTACTGATGTTAGTAAAAATTAAGATTATGTTCAGGTGTCTGACTGAAGTTGTTGGAGAAATGCTGATAGAAAAAAAAAATCTTAGAAGCTACCTCTCTCTACAACCCCTCTTGTACATCTCTCTGAACAGTGATAGAATTAGAAGCCCACATTTCTAGGTGGGATGGACTTATTCCTTTAATTATTGAATGTCACACTCTTTGAAATAATACTGTTGTTTCAGAAGTTCCATAATAGCAAAGTTATGAGATTCCATGCTTGGGTACCAACTTTATCTTCATTTTCCACCTCCCTTCCATCTGCAGAAGATACTTTCTAATTATTTGTGTTTTCCAGATCACTCGTGGTCTTTGCTCCCATGCTGAGTGGAGATTACAGTCTCCTATTAGCCCTTTTAAGGTCCAAGGAATGCCAGCCATGCCATGTGTGAGCAAGCTGCAGGCACTATTAGCACTGCTTCAGTAGCTCTTGATAACACTCCCTATGAAGTCAATTAAAGACTTCAGGGGGTGGGCTGGACTGCTTCTTTTTACTAACAACTCTCATTAGGGGGTGGAGAATGGGGAGCTTGAACAGGTGATTTTTAGTATTTTGAATAAGAAATGGCAAAAATAATCAGACTAGCTTTCTCTTTTGTTTGCAATACCTTCCTTTCTCTTTCCTTCCCTTTTTCTAATTTTTTTTCCCTATTTCTAATACAAATTTCTTGGCAGATACAGCATTTTACAAAGTCTGCAAGCAGCAATAACTGCAAATTTCAACAGAAGAAATCTAGACAGACGGTAAAGACAACACAAATCAAATTAGTGTTTCAAAAGTGAAAGTCTTGGGCAGTAATTTTTCAGAGCATCCTCTGATCTCAGACAACCCCTCTCATCATGATTTGGGTTGAGTTGAGGACACTCTTATGGAAATTTTTAGTACTGTGCAGCTTGAGAGTTTCTGAATATTCATGAATATAAAGATATTTAAAGAATTAAGTAGAATGTGATGTAATTGTCCCTGTGATTATATATAAGCTTCAAGCAGCTGGGAAACAGTGTATTGCTTGGGAGGACACCAGTGAGGCTGGTGTGTGACCTTGAGCATCCCTGTTGCCAGTGGTGCTGCTAAATACCACTGGCATTTAACTCCTAAGGTGTAAGAATAGGTGTTTCATAAAACAAATGTCAAATATGGAATAAAGTACATGTAAGCTGTAGTAGTTAAAAAATTCAAAACACAGTTTGAATGTGTAGATGTGTTTTGAAATAAAATCTCTTACCAATGAACCTCATTTTATGATTATTGTGGAGAAATATTAGGAAAACAAAGGTGTAAAATGAGCTTCATTTTTTCATAGCAAGAGATTCAGTATGTGATTCTTTCTGCTGTTTGGGTTTTTTGTTTCTTTTTTTGTTGTTGTTGTTGGTTGTTTGGTGCATTTTGGTTGTTTGGTTGAGTTGGGGGTTTTTTTTAGGTGTGAGGGACTCTTTTTTTTCTTCTTTATGTGATTTTTTTCATTATTATTTTACAGATTTTCCAATGAGATATGGGAGTATACAGTTCATCTTTCCTTTTCCAAGGTTTTGTTTTTAGTAAAGACAGTGAAAGTCTGAGTCTTAAACTGAATCAGAATATACATTTCCACTCTAACAACCATCATTATGATTGAGATTAATTCCAAACAGGCAATGGAAGGACTTGCAATGTTTTCAAACAAATGTTTTTCACTGACGTGGAGGTTGTATGACTCAGTATCTTTAGTCTTGATATGGAGTAAAAGTGAAAAAAACCCACAAAATTCCTATTCAAGTTTTCTGTTTTCCTTATATGACCCTCAAGATACTCAGTTGTCCTTTTGAGAAATAAAATCATTAGGTAAAAACCATTATCTGTTTGGAAACAGCACCATGCAGCATAACCTCAGCAGGGAGGCTCTGCATAAGAATGCATTATACAGTGTTTCAATAAGAAAATATCTGATGCCTTTAAATGACCATTGTATCATACTATGAGATGGTACAAAGCACTGCTTGTATCTGGCAGTGCTACAGGTTAAAAAGTAATCTGGAGTGGTCAGTTTAAATTCTTCAGGCACTTTGGGCTCACAGCAGCACTTGTGTTAAAGCTCCCATCCTGTCCTGCTGGTGGGCACATCTCATCTCAGTCCAGCTTCTCCCCACAACAGCAGAGGGATGCAGTGAACAAAATGACTCGGGCAGCGAGAAAGAACTGCTTCTCTGTGTTTCTCTTTTTAAAATTATCTTGTCAGTTCTCAAACTAAACAGTTGCTTCTGTATTCATAAAACTGATGTAAGAGTTTTTGTTTGTGAGGTTTGGGTATGTGCAGCCATGATTTCAGAAATCTTGCTCTAATATCAGTTGTACTTTCACATTTGTGCTGAACATTGGAGTTAATAGACTAGTCACCCCTCTCTTGTATAGCTACTCAAACCCAAGGCTTTAGTGCATTTTTTTGGTTGTTTTGTTTGGTTGGTTGGGGTTTTTTTGGTTGTGTGAGTTGGTTTTTTTGTTTGGTTGGGGTTTTTTTGTTTGTTTTTTAGTAGCCTTTGTTGCAGGTTGTTCAGTTTACAGAGTGCTTGTATTGGGGAAAACTAGTAAATATAATAGATAATTACTTTTTTTCCCCCTCAGTGTACTATCTATCTTCTGTTTTATATTTATGGTATCTCATTTATTTTTACTTACTCAGTACAAGGGAATACGATGGAGAGGGTTTTCAACATTAATACTTATTATGCCAGTTACTTATTTTCAGAATTATTTATTTCCATCTTGCTGAGTGTTTGATAGAAATGACTTATCTGCTAGTGTGTGCAATAAAGATAAAATGAGAGATTGTTTACTTGTCTAAGAAGACACATTGTTTGTTTTCTTTTGAAATAGCTGAGAACATGAGATGTAAATTACTGTAGAAACAGTGATGTGCATCTCCATCAGAAGAGTTAGATTTATAAAGGAGTATCAAAAGCAAATTTAGAAATATGACCTGACTTATTGCATTAAACAACCATTTTCAGGCCACATATTGGTATCTCAGTGAGTAACTGCCCTGGATTTATTTTTATAAATTCTGTTAAGAGAGGCATTATAGAATTGTCATTTGGACCACTGCATGAGGAACTATAGAAAGTACATAGAGGAGATTGTAGAGATGGACGAGACTGGTCTATTTAAATAATCAGAAAAGGGATCAAAAGAAGTCTGATAATCCATTTGCATCTGGGATTTCAGTTGTCCAGACTCACCCAGGAAAACTATGGTAAACCACATAACTTGTTTTCATTTTGTACCTTCCAGCCTCATGCCACAGAAATGCCGTTCTATTCCATATAATGATTTTAGCTGCTAAAATTGTTAAATCTGTTTAGTACTTAATTTTTTCCCTTTAGATAATTTTTTTTCTAGTTTGTTATTCCCTACTAATGGTATAGAGGTTGAAAGCTCACAGACCACTTTTCTCTCATGTTTGCCTTACATGTCTAACCTGCTGCATCCTAATTTCCTTGTGTCCTTGGCATGCTAATCAACTTTCACTGCAAGTTGGAAAAATCCATATTGGGTGCTGTTTTATAGAAGTAGAAATAATCTTTGAAAGCCATAGAAAAGAGCAATGATTGGTATTAAATTAATACTTCAAGAGATCTTAAATGGTATTACATTAGACACTTCCTTGAATGACTCAAGGCTTCACAGTTGTATTTTTCCCATCTAAGAGTCTGGGCTGTGTACCCTGACTAGGTATGTCAGGTGTTTCTATCGACCCTTCTTTGGCAGTTAAAAAAAAAGTTAACACAATATCTTATACCCTAATGTCATATGACAAATAAGGGACGCTCCTAGGGCTGAGATTACTCAGATCATGTAACTTATCTCTAGCTTCTGACTGTTCTGTCTCTTTGCCTTGTGCTGGGATGGGACAGTCTCTCAAGGAGAAAAGCAGGGGTAAAGCCTCTATAACCAGTACTCTGGCTTGGGGGCTTCTGTCTCCCAGCATGGGTTCAGGCAGATTCAAAGCTACTCTGATGCCCTCTGAAGCCACATCCAGGTCCCAGCCAGCTTCTCTTGGAGTATTCCACCATGTGCAAGACAATAATAACAATAAATGATGAAAATTATAGCAAGGCTTTGCACTTGGAAGGCCCCTGCATAAATCCTGGTTGTCCCTGGTGTTGAAAAAGTGATTGGAGGGATATTATATGACTTGGAAAGTCTGATTCATAATATATATTGGTGGCAATTGTAACATTATTTTGAAATAGAAATTTGCCAAGGGCTTTAAATGTTATCCTTTTTTAATGTCAATTCAGGTATCACTGTTGCTCAGTTCTGTAAACTCTATCACCATGAACACTTCTCCCAATTGAAAAAAACAACAGGGAGTAAGCAAGAACATAAAATTATTTTTAGAAAATGCATTTTTAATTACTGAACTGCTTAATTATTGAGTACTACTGAAAATATCCTGTGAACCTCATCATTATGCAAATGTATTCCATTTTGGAAACAATTAAATGATAATAAAGCATTCTTTTTTCTTTTACAACGTATTACTGTAATGAAGCTCTTACCTCTCAGTGTGCATTTTAATGAGTTTTAAGTAACATTTTAATGAGCTCAACATTACCATAAACCCAAGGATTAGATAAAATTGAATTTACTGGGAAAAGGGAAGGGTTCATTAAGAGTTAATTATATAGTTTAAGATGAAATATAATTCATTTTATGATGTCACTTCAACTATGAATCCAGCAGCAGATCTATACTTATTAATAGACGTAGAAATGCCATTATTATATTGACATAAAAACAGGCTTGCACGCTACTGCTCAGGTTTCCAATGAAAGTTTCTGTACTGAAATCCCTGGGTCAACTTTGTTCTTATCCAGTTCATTATTACATCTGAGGAGGAAAAATACCAAGGTTTGTATTACTAGTTTGTAATTCCACCTACTATTTTTATAAACATCATGAACAGTGAAAGCAAAGTTTAATGGATTTACCATTGCCAGTAGGATCTGAGGCAGGTTCTGAATAAATGTCTTGGATTTATCATTTTATAAAAGGACTGGTAGAGATTTGAATCCAAACTGCCAGCTCTGCTGACATGCCCACTTTAACAGTGATGCAAGTCTGCAGTCCAGCTTCCTGGATGCCCAGAAATCACAGGTAAATTCCCACACAAAGCTTCCTGCATTGTAAATTCAAATGTACATTTAGATGTTGTTCAGATCCTACACGATGTGGATTGAAACTGCTCATGCTCAGTAAGTTCAGTTACACATTGAATTTACTGCTTTACATCTGCCAATGTTGGCATTTCTGTTTAACCATTTGAAAAAGCATGAAGGGGGAGGAGGTTTGTAGCTCAGAGCCATGGGACATTTGATTAGGAAAGAACAAGAAAGCAAATTTTAAAGTCTTAAGCAAGTATTAATTGTGCTGAGTTAGTATTCCCTTGTTCACAGGATAATTCTGTGACCTGCTATTAAAAAAAAAACCCACAAAAAAACCAAACCAAACACCCACAAAAACCAAAACAAAAAAAACCAAAACCAACCAACCAACCAACCCAAAAAAAAGCAGCCCATTGTGTATTTTGTTCATGTCACAGCCTTTAGTGGGGAAAAGGGAACCTCTGAGGGGGTTGAAAGCTTTCATGAGACTCAGTAAAATGGACTTGATCTCCTAAACCCTGCTGTTGGGTTCTACCAACATATGTGCTTGAGAGAGAGAAAAAAATAATGAACTGTGGCCAGAAGTTAGACCTGCTGGAGTTCTGTCACTGCAGAGCCAGACCCAAAGATGTGCCCAGAGAGTGGCAATTCTCGTTGCTGAGCTTCAAAATGCTGACGTGAACCTGCACACCTACACTAGAATCTACACTTCCTTACAGCAGAAGTCAGGGTGCTGGTGGCATTTGAAAGGGAAGTCTAGTTAGTACCTTGGATTGGATAGGTGCTCAAAAGAAAGGGTGAAGAAGCGCTATGAAGCAAGTAATAAATTCTGGCTATGACAGGAAGGAAAGCCAAGTGCCACTGAATGTGTGATTATGAGCCACGTGATACTGAACTTCCATTTGTTCAGCAGAAGTGTTTCCATGCCTTCTGTCTGTTGCTAAGTGAGGAAGGAAGCCCCAAAGAACAGAAGTAAGGTTTAAAAATCAAACACGCCAACTTTTGGCTAAGCATTATTTAGTGCCCCATGTTTTCTCCCCCAGAGACTCACCTCCATATATGAATGCAACAGCACAGCCAGGCATGTGGAGTTCTTCAGAGAAACTGAAAATGTTCCACACCTACATCTGGAATTGTTCAGAAAAGGAGGAGCAGAGCTACAGAGGTCCTTCTCAAGGGAGAGTTTAATTCAATTTGCTATAATTGAAGCTGCACAAGTGAACTACAGAATGTTTCCACTTCTCCTGGTCTCAGAGAAATCCCACAGCATGCACTGGTTATATGAGCGATTGTATTTTATATATTCCTTATTCGAAATATAGGGAAGTACACTGCATAGTTTAACACCACATTTTCCTTGGTGAACAATCTGCTTTAAGTAGTACTATTCTCTCCTGGCCACTTATTTTCTCCACTTATAATAGCTTGTCATTCTCTCTGTTGCTTATGAATCTGGGCTGTGAACTTGGTCAATAGAGTGATCTGGGTTAAAAACCCTCCAAACAAGGTATTTTTTATTTTTTTTAGTGTAATTGGCAGGGAAGAAAATGTTTGTACTACTTGGCCTAAAATCTATCCCAGGTGAATACTGTGGCAGGCTAAAACTTCTCTCCATCCAATCCTGTCGAGTCTAATAATCTAATCTGCCTCTTTCAATATTATGTGTTGTCTATCATATGGTGCTTGAATACTTTATCTTGTCATTATAGCCTCTGGTTTTCCAATGCAATCAAAGAATGACAGTATCTATATAAATGTACACAAATTAACTCTTTTGTGGAAGCTACAGACATAGGCACTGTGTGTCTAGTTAAACTCTGTGCTAAGAGGGCAGGAAATGAATGATTAAATGCTGGGAGGTTCCTGATTAAACCTGTTCAGTTATTAAATGTGCCTGAGCTGGAATAGGGTTTTTGTTACACTAGAAGTCGGAAGGGAGGTAAGTGGAAGAGGAAAGATTTTAAAAATGGTTTCATACTCTAATTGTGGGATTAACAGAGGTCTTTCAGACACTTCAGAGGAATGTGAGCCCTTCATCCAAAGGGCTGTTCCAGCTGTTCCATAATGCACATGTTAAAGGCTGTTTTACAGGTACATCTCAGGTTGCTTCTTCTCTGCAGCGTGGGGTAAAAAGTTATATGAGTTGTGCTCTTTGCCACTTTCATTTTAAATCCATCAGCAGATCTGTAGTTACCCTGATTTTCTCTTGCACTGAGCTGCCAGAGGAATATTCAGCACTAGGGGTGTCATATGGGGGATTTATTTTATTCTTCGCGTTTTATTGTACTATTCATTTTTCTATTATGCAGAATTTGTGGTACACAGAATAGCACTTTGGGAAATTGGTACTAGTTATAAAAAAAATAGGACTGTTTCACATTTGCTGCAATTCAGAACATTATGCTACTATATTTTCAACAGTATGTCTGGGAGTTGGTGTAACCACTCAGCTGAAGGTCATTTGGAGTCTCAGGCACAGTGTGACTGGAGGGTGGAGCTGGACACCCAGATGCTGGTCTCCCACTGGATGCTTAAGCTCCCCTTTCAAAATTGTTGCTTCAGGCTATTACAGTTGCTCTTTGCTCCTGCTTCTTTAGGTTTTTGGGGTTTTTTTTCTTTTCTCTTGCACTATGCAGTGAATAATAATGAGGGCAGTGTGAACTCATATTCTTTTTCTCTTTTGAAAATAAGTGGGAGAGTTATATCTCATATTACATAGAAGCCATTCCTTATGCTGTTTGAATAGCTCAAAACCTGAAGAGATTTATGGCAAATTACACTAGTTTCTTCTTTGTTTTGCCTAAAACCTCAAATTTGGGACTTGCTTTCCATGTTGAGACCATAGAAAACTACTGTTTTGTCTACTTGTTGGTGGGTTATTTCCTAGTTGGTAATATGTTGACAGAACTCGAATGACTTTGTCCTAAGAACATTTTTAATATGGGTTTCACATTGCTCCTTCTGTTCTTTAGAGCTCTGGAAGCTTAAATTCATTATGCAGAATGTTATGATGACAAGTGATATAAATTATTTTGCATTATTCAAGGTAATCCAGAAAAATTATCAGACATTTTTGATCAGTTGTTAAATTTGAAAGATTTTTAAATTCATTTTTTGAAGGAAGAATCCAATGATGAAACTTCAAAGAAAACTCCAACACTGAAAGGAGAAGTTTTTATTGTCCACAGAAATGGTAGAGTTGAAGTTTTAATGAACAGTGTCATTGGGCCATGCATCCTTGCTTTTTTAATTTATTGTATCATATTAAAATAATATGTGATCATAAGCTGTAGAAGAATTTGAAGGGGTTGGGTTTTGCTTTAGATTCTCGTAGAGGGAGTTCCAAGTGTGATTGTAGGGGTGAGCACACAGAGCGGTGACTTGTAGCCTTCTGCTGTCCCACTCCCACACCTTCCTTCCCTTGGCTCCTGTTTTCCACAAGCTTCAAATGGCTGGGCATGTCTCAGCAACAGCCACGCAGACATGTTTTATGCATTTCCAGTTTCTATTCTCTCTTTGCTGGGACAAATCCTACAAAATGTAGGAACAGTTGAGTCTTTCACAAGTTTAATGAGAAAGGAAGAATGCTGCTGCTGAGCCTGTGTGCCATGACATGCCCATGTCTGGGACAAAGGGCATGAGACCAGCCAGGCCTAGAGAGCAGGCCTGTTTCAATGACATCTGGCAAGCACCCCAAAATGGCCTGTTGACATGAGGACAGTTTGCAGGGTGGGAAGTGAGGTATTGGAGAAGCAGCAGAAGGCTCCCACTGGTTCTGTGTGCCAGCTGTGGATGCATCTCATGCTCTTTGTCTGATGAAGTGTGGCTGTACTGTGCCCTTGCGATGGACTCACAAAAGCTTATTGAGAAATATGTGCCTTGCTATGTCTGCCTAAATATCTCCTTTTCAATCCTGACTTCTGAAGGGAGGAACAGAAAAGCCCTGACAAAAACCAAAAATCACGCTCACAAAAAATTGAATAGATGTGTTTAGAGACCATGGTTAGGCATGGAGACAGGGGGGATGGATGGGTGGAAGAGAATTCCTATATTGGGCAAAAGCCTATTTTGTTTGATGCTTTGCCTAATGTGGCTAAAGTATAGCAGTAATGCGGCAGTGACCCCCTGCCAAGAAGGGAAAGCATCCCAGCTGTTGTGTATGTGTTGTGCATGTGTACACAAGAACTTTATTAGAGGCTATTCACACTTCAGTGGAGCTCTGAGATTGCAGTCTGTATTATATTGGCTAAATGAAGCATATAACATTCTATATTTCTCATACAAAAAATATTCATTCATTTGTATTTGTTTTCATGATTCTCATCTGCTCTCATTTCTTTGTTTTACTGAGGGCGCATGTATTTTTTGAGTGTTTTGGCTGGGCTTGAACTGGAAGCCCAGGAGACTGAGACAGCTGAAATGGTTTTAGGAGAACCAACTTCAGTTTGGAAACAGAACACATTACCTCAGCGCTGTGTCAAACTCTAGGTGGCATTCATTAGGCTGAGCATAGTGCTACAATGCTACTTTTGCACTGACTTCAGTAAACCCGCGTGCTAGTATACTGTGCTTTCTGAACTTTATTAATTCAATTTGCACTTTCTGGGGAATCTCGCTACTGTACACATATACTCATAATGTACAGTGCAGTTTCTTGTGTACTCTCCTGAAGCACATGATGAGAAGATCCCACCAGAATTTCGTTGTAGTATCAGGAACATCTGAGCTTTTTGGATGCTGTTGCTCTTAGAAGTTATTTACATTTCTAATTCCTGTAAGTTTCTATTTGGTTGGTTGGGTTTTTTGTTTGTTTGTTATTTTGTTTACATTTGGTTTTTTGTCTTTTGTTGGTTTTTGGGGGATTTTTTTTGGTTGTTTGGTTTGTTTTTGTTTTGTTTTGGGTTTTTTTTTTCCTAATTTTGCTTATTAGAACCTAAGAATGGCTGTACTGCAAGAGATCAAAAGTTTATTCGGTCTGGTCTATCCTTTTTTTTGGCACTAGCCTACAAGGGATTGTGGAAGATTGCCTCTTCTAATAAACACGATCCTCCCTACTGCCTTGCTGGGAGAGAAGCATAGTTGGGATTTGAAGAGTCCTCTGGTGCTTTTGGTGAAACTAGTGCTGTATTCTTGCAGCAAAGAAGACATGCTGGCATAAAAGTGACAGTGAAAGTATGCTGCTTTGATTGTGATGTGGTGTTTTTTAAGCTGTGCTTGCTTCCACATTTGATATTCACTTTAGGTGGAAAAAAATAAATTACTTGCCCGTGATTTTCTGAATATGTAGTCCATTAGATGGGAAGAGCATGTAGAAGCTAACTTCAGAGTTGAGTTAAACTGCTAAATGTCTGATCCTCGTTAAATTTGAAGACTTATAACAGTCCATGCACATTTTTCAAAGTTCATTGTCTGCAATTGTGGTATCAGTTCTAGAAAGTCTCTGAACTTTTAAGCAAGTGATCAGGTTTTCAGTTTCAATGAAATAAAACTGCTAGTAATGTGTCTCTTGCTAACATTAGCAATCTCACAGCACATTCATCAAGAGTGATTATGCTTTAAGAATAAGAGAAAAGAAATCTGCTCTGTATCCTAGAGAAAATTTTTCACCATGTTACGTTGTATAGCTTTAGATTTCTGAAATTACTTAAATGTGGTCTTCAGGATATTTGCATTCATAAAGAATACTTGGTTATGCTTATTGCTTCCCTTTGCCTTTCTTGACTGTCAAAACACAGTGATGCTTTTGAAGATTTATAGCAGATGGGTAATGAGATTGCTGACTGTTAACAGCAGCATTCAGAATTTGTTGGTGGAAGGAGGTGGGAGTTCAGAAAAAGAGAAAAGGTTGCTGGGGATTCATTGCAATGAAGACAGGTGATAGAACTTTGATTTCAATCAGGAAGCTTAAATATAAATATGTTCTAAATTAGAAAAATCTCCACTCCATGCTATCTAGTAGTCAAATAAAATCTTTCAGAAAAAAATATTGCAAAGATGTCAGATTGCATTCAAGTGATCACAATGAGTCACAAGAAAGGCAAAGACATTACACAATTTTTCAGTAAGTATTCAGGCTGTATTGCATTTGCTTAATTCAGCACAAATAGCAGCCTTTAAAAAAACAGAAAGAAATCATAAGCTAATGTTTGCAATAACTATCACTTGTGTAATTGTGTAAAAGGGAAAATAGGTTGGCAATGCCCTTAACTTGGTTAACTGCTGAAGAAAGGTTTCAAAGTCTGTCTCTTGCACTGTGTGCCATAAAAAGGAAAGGAAAAAGTCTTCTTTCCTGACCCTTGTAAAATCAGATAGTTGAAGTACGCCTCAAGCTGAAATTAAGACATTCGTGTTCATCATAAAGTCCCAATTTTTTCTATGTCTGTATCTGTATGTATGAACAGTTAGGCAAGTTAGAGGATGTGTTACAATGGAGTGTTTTTTCCATTTTTGTATATGCTGAGGCCTGAGAATGAGGAGCAAGCTACCTTTAATTGTAAGTATTAAGTTACTGAGTTCAGAAGCACATGAAATACTGAGTGAGAAAAAAGGATGTAGCCAAAGGAAGTTGCTGCATTGGCACAGAAGATTCTCCTTTGGCTTCTTGATGCAGGTATCTCTGTGCTGCTTTCTTCATCACTTTGATTTCTAGGTACCCTACTAATCAAACATTGTTGAAGCTGCTAGACTCTTTGAAACAATCCTAATGCCTCTGAAAATGAATCTCATGGGTATGGGGCCTCATTTTAAGGTAGAGTCTGAACATTTTGAGACATGGTAAATTAGCTAGTGTTCATGTCTGCTAGGCAATATCAGTATCAGGAGATAGGTGAAGGATGGGGAAAAGAACAGAAGCAAAAAGTATATAGCTCTTTGTAATCCTTTTTTTTTCTTTTTTTTTTTTCTTTTTAAAAAAGCAGCTTTTTCCAAACTCTGCACATGCAGAGGGAGCTCAAGAACTCCCTGGGAACCTGCCTAGGATTATTGCCTAGGTTGTGATATTTTATTTTTTTTTTAAATTTTCCTTACAAAATGTGGCAGAGGCAGTTGCTGAAACAGAGGTGGAGCAGCAGTATCTTCAAACAAAGTGCATTATTATTCTCTGCAAGGAGAGTTGTCTGTGACCCCTTGGTTTTTTCTGTCACCTCATTTCAGCAGGTAGTGCTGGCTTGCTTGGGGACCACTGCAGTAGATCATACACATTAGTCAAGTTCCAAAATACCCCCCTGCACCATATGCTACCTAAAGTATAATAATCCTTTAATCTGTCCACTGCATGACATCTGGGCACTTATTTGACGTAATAATTCATGTCAATTGTTCATATCAGTATGTATCAGAGGAGGGAAGTGCCAAAGCAATAATGGAGAGATGAGGATTTAGGGAAATGCCTCTGAGGGAGTGCCTTGGATCAGGGGAGACGTACCTGTGTGTGTGGTGGGTGACCAAACTGCCACTGATGTGTCTGCATAAAATCTTTATATGGGAATAATATTATCCTGAGATAAGCACAAAATAGAATAGAAAGGGGAAGATAAACTACCGGGACCCAAGTTACAGAAGCCTATTAATATTTACTCGATATCTCTTTATACCCTCTAGTCAGCACAACAGATGTAGCTGTGTTTTAAGACATTATCATTCATTGAAAAAGCCAAAAAAGGTACTCTTTTCCTCCCTCCTGTTCCCGGTAATCTCAGATGTTCTCTGTGCATGCAGGGGGGAGGAGGTGGAGAGACGAGCACTGGTGGGAGAAGAATGCAATTATCCCAAAGCCTCCTGACGGGCATCCACTTCTTCCTTCCAGCTTAGCTGCTCTGACCACAGGCTGGGGGCTCGTGGGACATGGACCAGATTGAAAAAGTGGAAGCAGACAGATGGTTATTTGTAATCATCATGTAAATGTAAATCCTATAAAAATGTTTTCTTTCTAAGGGCCTGAAAGCTGGAAAGCAGGATTAAGGCATGGATATCTAGCCTACAATAATTTTGACCCAGCCACCTTCCCTCCTACTCCATAAACGTCGCAGCTTTATCTCCACTTCCTTTAAACAAATTGCTGGAGCCTCGGCCGAGGAAATTAATTCGGTTTCCATGTAATTCCCTGAGTTTATGAGCATCAGTTTGACCGAAGCCTGGATTTGGGCGTAAGCTGGCAGGTGCTGGGAAGTAGTTGCCTTGGTAGCAGGGGCTCCTTTTTCCTCCTCTCCCGCTCCCTCCCTGGCCCTGGCAGGTGCGTGCCCTGCGCGTGTTTATCTCGGCATTTTCCCTGGTTACATTCCTGGGCACCTGGAAATGGCCGTGCAGGGCTTTGCATGCCTTAAAGACCAACATGCCTGCTCTCAGACATCTATCTTGTTTGAGCAGCATCAGCTCGTTCGAGCCACAAAGAGACCGATCAAACTTTAATTAACTTTTGTCCGCAGCGCCATTGCGGGCTGTGTGCACGCTTTAGCTGTCCTTCCCAGCTCTCCAGTCCCTCAGTGCTGTTCCAGGCAGCAAGGTTTAGCCATCCAGAAGCTTTTGCCCGTCCAAGGCTTTGCCTTTTGAAACGTGAGGGTCCTGTTCCCCAAGGGGACCGGTTGTGCTGCGGTACCAGGGTGGGGTGTCAGACACCTTTCTCTTTGGAACTCCTTGTTAAATCATGGAATCACAGAGATGTTTGGGTTGGGAGGGACCTGAAAGATCACCTTGTTCCAATGCCCCTGCTGTGAGCAGGGACACCTTCCACTAGACCAGGTTGCTCAGAGCTCCATCCAGCCTGGCCTTGAGGTCCTCCAAGGACTGGGCATCCACGACCTCGCTGGGAAACTGTTCCACTGCCTTGCCACCCTAAGAGTAAGGAACATAGGGTAACACCCAAAATGCAGGGAAACACCCAAAATGTAGGGAAAGAAAATGTAGGGAAATACCCATGCAAGCACAAAGGCAGCTGTGTAACTTATGTTAAAACTGGAATAAAGCAAAAGAACACAGGAAGAGGAAGCTGGTGGCAACATTTTGCCGCCTGTGTTGAATTTTTAAAACACCAATATTTGTGCCCTGCCAAAAGGGCCCTGAGGAGGACTAGCTTCTCAAGTGAACAAAAGCCTCTTGCCAGTGCATGGAGAGGGTGATCTGCTCAGGCACACTAATAGTTATCTGGAAGTACCCAGCAATGGTGGATAATTGGCTGAGGAATATTCTGCAGCTCTCAATCATTTTTCTGTTTTCACAGATGATTGTACCATTAGATATGGTGAATGCACTAAGCTGTGCTGCAACTTTTCCATTTACTGTGCTAATACGTGTGAACTCAACTTCCAGTCGATGCTCCTTTCTCTGTGGCTTCCTCTGCCACGGGAGGGGGACAGCCAAGCTCACCAGCTCCCACTCTGGCCCCTCTTCCCTGCTCCCTCTCTCTTGGGGTGATGTTTGGATGTTCTGGGATGGCTGGGCTGATCAGATTATTGTCTGTGCTTTATTTCATTGTTGTTAGATTGCATTAAAAGCACTGAATCACAGGAATGGCAGCCGGTGCCCTCTGCTCTTTATCTTGTTTTTCTGTCTGATTTTATTCTTTTTTTTTCCCTTCCTTTGCCTGGTTTTTCTTTCCACTCTCCCTAAACTTAGTGTTTCCTGTCTTCCTCTCTGAGTTGCTTTCTCACTTTAATTTATAGTCCACACATTTTTCTCTTATATTTGCCTTTCTGTCACCGCTTTATTTTTTCTCCTGTTTCTTTTTTCTCCAAACATTTTTTTTCTCCAAAACACAGAATGCTTTAGACGGAAATGGTGAGATATAACTATTCAAGACTCGCATGTGTGTTGAGGTACAGAGCAAGATTAAGAAAGGCCTGTAGCATCAATTTTGTCTTCCATTCAAGCTAGTTTTGCAGTAAGACTTTGGGTAAAGGAATGTGATAAAATCAAATCACCTCTTAGCCTCATATTCTGAGAGTGATTGGAACCTTACACAGTTGCTGGGATGATTCAGAGAAAGTTAATGTAATTTGCTTTGTATCACTCCCAGAACCTGTATTTGTCAGGTTCATAGAGCAGTGTGAAATGTTCAAGGAAAATGCTGTCCTTAATATTGCTGCCAGGAGTTAGGCGTCAGGAATATAAAGCCATTATGTGGTGGGATCTGCTGATTTTTGGGGGATTTTCCACTAATAGATTTCCACTGAAGTTCTATAATTGTGCAAAGAATCAGGCCAATAAAAGTAATATTTATTATGTGTAATGATAATGGAAGAAGTTGATTTTTATCCTTTTGTCAGTTATATGAAACTGGACGTAGCATTGTCTAGAAGTATTTTTTTCTTCTTTGTATCATAGGGATCATGGAGATACAGGAAGATGCTTCCCAAAAAAAGATGCTTTTTTAAAACATTTTTTTCAGGTCCTTTCCCTGAAATTGCTGCAGTATTGGCTTTCTTGGCTTTGCAAAAATGTTGTGCTGCCAAATAGTCAGCAGCCCATGGTCTTCATCGTACTGTTTCTGTGCAGTGCATTGCATAAGTTATTTCTTCCCTTTGATCTTGAAGTTCTATAAATTCCATTTCTGTCAATTTGATTATTGTGAATCAGAAGTGTACAAATGATTTATATTAATCAGAAATATTTGGGGATTGAGTTTTTTCTTTTCTGTTGGAAAAAAAATATGTATCAATTGGGTACGTTACTTAAGAAGACTACAGGTTCTTGCCAGAGCTGCATTTGTTGCCAACTCCATCCTGTCCCTTTTATTTTATACTTCAAGAGCAAAACCTGGATAGTCACTCTCTTTTTCTGTGTGTTAGAAAAGGAATTAACTTCCAATTAATTCCTTCCTTCCTCTGGGACCTACCTGTGTATCCCAAAATGGGGAACAATAAAAGTTACCTTGTATGTCATTTTGAGTGCCACGTATTACAGCCCGCTCTCCTCAGCCTATTCAGAAACCAGTTCTTGTATGTATTAATCATATTTTTCTTCTGGCTTATTGCAGAGCAGAAAAATATTCGGTTCCAAATGTTAAAGTGGGGCACATTTTATTAACATTGAAAGCAGTAAATTATCTCTGCTTATGAAATGAGACTGAGCAATTTCTGCTGAACTCTTCCTGACTTGCCCCTTCACTGGGATACAGTGTTTTCTAATTTCTCAGAGGGCCCTGGTTCCATTAAGGGCGAGAACTGTTTTAAAGCTGTAATGAAAGCCATACATAGCTGAAATTCAAGGAGGAGCTATGCCCTAAATTCTATTTCAGTACCTCGTCTAGAGCTATTTTCAGTTTTATGTTTATAAGAATGTCAATTAACCTAGAGACTAGGACACACATGGAAGAATAACGATGAAGTGGATATCATTTTAACACACTGAAGCCAGCTAGTTGGACCTAATCCTTTTGAGAACCTTGATTTACATAACAAGTTGGCCTGTGTTGCCTAATTTACTTCTCAAACAGCTTGGTGATTTAAATGCCCTTTCTTTTCAATGTTGTGGGACAGCACTGATCAAAGTTGCAGAAATATTAGAACTAAAAATATAAAAGGAAGAAATAAATCTGCACATTACTACCAGCTTGCTTTCTCTGACACCTTTCAGAACTGGTGATCACTTTAGTATGTATTTGGTGACAACAATAATAGCAGGAATAGCAACAATGCCCTTAATCAAGGTGTAACTCTGCAATTCAGTATCAATTCTCTCCCTTTTTTTACCTAGCTTATGTTGAAGTTGAAGATCGAGGTGAGGCAGATATTCAGCCTGTTGTTTTCTGTTATGAAAAGAACTCAACATCTAACCTGCAAAGCTACTTTTGCAGCGATGGAAAGTGACCCTGTCAAGGTTAAAAAGAGTAATGGGTGCTACAGGTCTTTCCAATTTAAATGCAGAACAGTGTTCTTATCTAGAGAAAAAAGCAAGAGGAAAAAAAAAAGCCAAGTATGTGAAATCTGCCTCCACTGGACAAAGGACATGCCTCACCAGCTTCTTTTATGAGATCTTTTATAGTCAATATAAGATGCAAAGTCATCACCTAATAATGGTTGAGAGACATTTGTTTGTTTAATATTATATGTTTCTAAATGTATTTTTTTCCCTGCTTACAATGTCATCACTTCTATTAATTTTTTTCTTCTTTCTCTCATTTATTACATTAGTGCTACGGGATGACTTCCGCCAAAACCCTACAGATGTTGTGGTGGCAGCTGGAGAGCCTGCCATCCTGGAGTGCCAGCCACCCCGAGGACATCCTGAGCCGACCATCTACTGGAAGAAAGATAAAGTCCGTATTGATGACAGGGAGGAGCGGATCAGTGTGAGTACAACTCACTGGTTGTTTGTCTGTAGACACAGGGCCCACGGATGAGTGCAGCAGAACTTTATAGTTTTGTCTCCTTTCCCATAGAGACTCGCCATTACTCTTGGTGTAAAGCTTGGCCTCTCCAAGCTTTCCCAAATGAGAGCAGATGGTTTTTTATTGCTTCTGGTTTGGCTTTCTGGGTTTTGGCTTGAACTTCTCTCAGAGTTGGTTTTGTATATCCAGTGTAATGGAGATCTGTTAAACCTTACTGGTCATGTAAGGTGCTTGGTTAGATGGGAAACTCAGGTGATTTTGTGTCTTACCTTTTCTACATCTCAGTTCACTGAACTGAGAAAATCAGAGAGATGTTTTATGGGTAAATTCAGTCGTATCTCCAAGGTACACAAACACTCTGTGGGGGAAAAAAACCCAACAGTTTAGGATTATATTGGTAATATTGTGTAGTAATTTGGATATGAATTCTAAATGAAGGCTTAGTCATACTGTATAGAATTATGGCTCCTGAATAGGCATACGTATTGAGAAATTGAGTAACACCAGCTGAATTCTGTGACTGTTCTAGTACTGAATGAAAAAGGATCCAGCAGAAATACCTAACTTATCAAGTGATTAGAAATAAATCATGGTCTGTGAGAGCAAATAGGATAAATTAGGGGTGAGGGCATGTCTCACTCCTAATTTTTAAATGCTTAGCTTTTCATCATTAATATTCTGTCAATAAAGTTTTATGTTGTATATAATGATTCAGTGCTGACCTTACTCAACATGGAAGTACTACCAGGAAGATTATTTGTGGCTTTGGATGCCTAAGGAATTATTTCAAGCCAAGTAATCTAAGTTGTTGCTATTTGTGGATCAGGCTGTCTCTGCTATGGTCCACTCAAGAGTAGAGAAGGGAGAGTGTCAGAGAACTGGCTATCATTCCCTAACTCTCAAGTTTCTTCAGGTATATTCCTACGTTACTCTAAAGCACCCCATAGTCTAACCTCTGACATTATCCGTGACTTTACAAATTGCAAGTTTTTACTTTATTTCTTTCAACCACCCTGCTCTTTCAGTCTACAAGCACCTTTTGTAGACAAGATACTTTTGTTTACAGGACTCAGGTGAATTCTCAGTTTGGGCCAGATTCAGTCTGTTGAACCTGAGAGAAAATCTGTCTTAATCAGTGAACAGAAAACTGTTAAGAAACCAGTAAAACGAACTAAATAAACCTAAGTCAAATTGCCTTTTTCTTCTGAGACATGTCAAGAGTGCTTTACGTATCATCATGCAAGAAACACAAGCACTTTGTGCTGCCAAGATGCTGAAAGAAATGTAACCTTTGGAATATGAAGAGTCTAATGAAAACCAAAGGGAAAAAAATGAAATGCAGTTGGAATTATTCAGTAGTTGAAATTAGTTGCAAGCTGAAATTAGTCAGTACAACAAAAATGTGCTCTAGAGCAGCTTAAAGATATTTAAAAATCTAAGTTTATAATTTTAAAACTATACATACATTTACAACCAAAACTTTTAAAATGCCTTGGTTGTGGAACTTGTTGCCTGAAAGGTAGCTTTTTCTTCTTTCTGATATATTCTGTTTATCTGAAGTTAAAATTATATTACTTGTTTTGAGACAGATACGTGGTGGGAAGCTGATGATCTCCAATACAAGAAAAAGTGACGCTGGCATGTACACTTGTGTTGGGACAAACATGGTGGGGGAGCGAGACAGCGATCCCGCAGAGCTGACTGTCTTTGGTAAAGTGACTCTTGCTTTTATTTCCACAATATGTCACCACAAATGACATACACTGAATTGCCCTGGGTGGCTCATCAAAATATGGGCCGAAAGAATGGTAACAAAACACAGTAGTACTGCTTAAGATGCATTTCACAGTTTCTGAAGAAGACCAGGTTTCAAAACCTGCAGTTTATAATAATGGAGATGTGATGGTTCAACATTTTCCTTCTAAGCACATGGTTTCAGTCTGATTGCAGGTCCATAGTGATGTGCATCCACTGGAGATGGTGATGCAGGACACAATGCTCTCCCTCACAAAATTGCCAAAAGTAATTAAGCTACTTCTAATACAGCTGACAGTGCCTATTTACCAGAGATTTGGATTAGCATTGCCTGTTTAAATAATTCCATATTCCTGCAGGGTTGTGAAATCAAAACTTCGTAGGAAAACACAAAAGAGCTTAGTTGACCAGTAAAAAGTCATTGGAGAAAATTCCAAAATAATTTTTTTTTATATATATAGAGATACTTTTTTCATTTGTTTTTTAGAGGGCATTAAACAGCTTTTCATCATGTAAGCCAGGGCATCATTTAGGCTTTTGGTGCTGCTGAATGAATCAAAAATGAATAGGCTTCCTGTGGGAAAGAGCTTCTAGAACTGATAGGCAAGGCAAGAAGTTGTTAGGAACATTCCCTCCATGGTTAGAGTCCACAGCAAGAATAGAGTAATAACCAAACCTAGAGCTGTATCCATCCTGCTGACAACTGGACAAAAAGCAAAGCCACAAAATCCTGGTGTGGTACATCCTGCAGTCATGGTTTTGTAGGAACTATGCTGAAATCCCAAACAAGGCTGTGTGTAATTCCAGTAAGACTTTTTAATAGAAATCCTAAGGTCCTTTCTGAAGCAGATGCTCCTATTTTTTTCACCTTCTGCCTAATATGGTGCACTGGAAAACCCAGTCATATTGCCATGTCTATGTTTACGTGTATGTCCAATTCAACATTAATTTGTCCACTTTAAGAAAAACCCAACATATTATGAGATTCACAAAGGGCAAAGAAAAGTTTCTGCTCAACAAGATCTGAACAAATTCTGCTGAACAAGTGACTGCTGCTTTCCAGCATTAGAAGACTGTAAAGGCTTCCACTTCACATAATTTGTTGTGGATTCGTAGAAACATGCAACTTTTAAAGACAGAACTATTATATCTTGAAAAAAAACCGAAACAGAGAATGGATCTCTATCAAATTAAGATGTCCTTTGCAGCCAATCTGTTGAAGTTGTGCCTTTATACAGATGTGCAAGAGACATGACATATCTCCTTCATCAGTTTAAGTACTGCTAATCTCTGGTAATACTCCCTGTGGATAGTGAGCAGATTGCAGTCTTAAACTACAAAGCCCTAAGAAATGCTTAAGAAAATAATTTGTTAAAAAACATTGAACTGTAAGAATGAAAACTGAAATGTGCATGTAATATCAGATCCTGACAGGCTACAAAACATGCTATGTTTATCTTGGTATATAAAAGAATACATGGCCAGTTACAATATTCTGAATTTCTTTCAGGATATACTCATAGCAATCAACCTGCAAAATGCAGTCTAAAATTATTTGATGAATACTGAACAAAATGAGCAATTAATGAAATTAGATATTTTAATCTTACATAACTGTGTTAGACTACCAAAGGAAAATTATATTTAAAATACCCTATCTCAGTATCTTCCTATCTAAAATTCCCCTTCTGTCTGGATATTCCCTTTCTACCTTCCTCTTTGCTGTACCAGAATAGCATGCAGGAAGCAGGTGCTCAGGTTTTTCTGTATGACAACATGGTTTGACTATCCTGTGTCCATTTCCTGGTTGTCACCTGGCCCTGAAGCTCTGTGTTGGTATATTGGGCTCCCTGTATAGTCGTGTCCAGGTTAGTCCTGCTCCCCTCCATACAAAAAGGAGCTGACTTGGCTTTGCTTCCACCAGCACGATGGTTGTATTACTTGCGTAATGCACTGCATCACTACCATGATGTTTCCAGGAAGCAGTGTATCTACTGGGCAGCGCCATCAGTCTAAGCAGAGACAATAAATGCCATAAATCCAGCGACTGGGAAACATCAGATTGGCTGTGCATGTTCAAATTGGTTTCACTGAACACAGCCAAAACCAAGGATCACATGTTAAGTCCACAGCCACCTTCTAATATGACTCAGAGTTTTGAGGAACATGGGAATAGTGTGAATTTTGAGGGAAAAATGTGCTAAAAATGGCATAATACTTCTATGCAATTCATGTGCTCAACTTTAACTGTTTTGGACGTATTCAAAAATGGACTTTGCAATAAAAATAAAGACATCTTAGCTAAGAGACTCAGAGAATATAATTAGGTGACTGGTAAGCCTACAGCTGGTACTGATTCTGGAGAGGAATGTATATTAGTTGTCTGATTATTTAATTTCTCTACTCCTTTCCCAAATAGCAACCCTCCAAACCCTTTTCATAGCTTGAAGGTGGCCTTAGTAAACCCACTATGTAGGAAAAGGAACTGTTTCCTACTAGCTCTCAAACCTCTCCATGAACCAGCCACTTGTTACTTTTGGCTTTGCAAGTTTTTGTGTAATACTTCAAGTTAACTCCTGCGAGTGGCTTGTGACAGTTCTCTGGATCCCTGCACAGTAAATTTAGCTTGAGGCATTGCCTCTGGAAGAAATGAGTCAGTGTGGTGGGAACTGGTGGCCCTAGGGGAACACGATGGAAGCCTAGCCTAAAAGATTGCACCTTTCCTGAGCTTAAAAACAATAAAATAAAATGGGCAATAAGAACCTTGGAAAGAAGTAGGGGGAGAAAATAAAAGTTTCCCATGGGCAGAATATATCCACTTGGCTGGGTACCCATTCAATAACCTTTGCTGAGAGATAGTTGTGAATAATACATGTAGGACTGTCACAAAAAGAGTGATTTTTTTTTTAAATTTTTTTTTATCAAGCTTGTCTGCTTGAAACCTTATTTTCACCTTTTAGGCACTACTTACTGTATACTAGTAGTGTCAATGCAGCTTGCATTTCTTTTGTTCCCAAGTCATGATTCTTTTACTAGCAGAAAATTGCCAAACTTTCATGGTAAAATACCATAAAACAAACTGAGCATATAAGCAGTGCTACCCAAAATTATTCCAGTGTTTTGGATAGTCACAGTGATGCACTACATTTTGTTAGTCTTTTCTTTCAAGCACTATTGCTAATTTTTACCTTTATGAGGCTCCAAGGTGTAATCTTGGAAGAAAGCAAGAAGAAAGGGTCTGTGATGCAGTCTAGGTTGTCCTTTAAAGGAAGTTAATAACATCAATCCTAATGCTCACAAAAAGAGGAGCATGGGACTTGATTATTATGAACACACTATTCTAAAGGCCAATATCAGAAGTGTAAGTGATACAAATTAGGTTGCTTTGCTTGTGTTTGGGCTCATAGCCTTTGGCTGCAGAGAATTAAAGCAAGATGCAAAACAGAAACAGTTTAATTCCAATTTGTGAGAAAGCTTTGTTTGTAAATGCATAATATGGAGCCAGAAATTAAATAAAGTAGGAATTACTCTTTAAGATAACCTTTATCATTTTGTCATGCTACTGCACTGTTCTGAGATAAGTTTTCAAGTTGTTTTAGCTGTTTCAGTCTCCTTTTATTTTTTTTCCTTTGGATGTAAAATGATATGTTTGAAGAGCATGTACAAAGGTATATCTTGTATATTGATTCTAAAGCTCAGTGAAATCAATGAAAGCCTTAGTATATCAACTTCAAGAAGCTGGCATCAAGCAGTGGAAAAAGATATATTTAGAAGAGCCTCAAAAGAATATAAAGCATAACTAAGAAGAGTACAAAAATGTCTTTAAAAAATATGTCAATTTGGACATATTAAAGATTGTTTTGGATTACTCTTTGATTTTAACTTTGGTGCCTGAACCTTTTTTCAGCTAATAAGGTCCTGTGGGATGAAGAGGTACTTTTGTCTGATGCTTGAAGAAGTATTTGTGTTTGATGTTCTGTAGATATTATCAGGGTGAAACAGTAGTTTCAGAAAGAGTATTCTACGATGACATGGTGTTAGAGGAAAAAAATCTGAAAATCCTTTAATGAAGACATTGTGCCCCATTTTACTTCCTTGAACTTTGCCTATGTGGAAGGCCTTAGCAGAGAGTCTTGTCCCATTGTATCCTGGAAATTAGTCCCAGAAGATTCACCAGTCATGTGGAAAAATCTGCCCAAACCAGTTATACATTCACAGTTCAAGACAGAGAAATGAGCAGTGTGTGTTTTGTCCTTCAGATGAAAGCTCCTCCTGGTTTTCTTCAAATCCTTGTATTTTCCACTTGCAGTCTACTTGTGGAAATTTGCAAAAAGCCAATTTGGCTGTACAATATTTCTTAACAACAAGTACTGAGAAGTTGTAATAGGCTAATGATACTGTTGTGAAAAGGGGTCTGATTTGGTCTCCAAGGTTGGTATCTAATAGTCAGTAAAAACTGACTTTGACACGGTTGTAGATGTAGATAATGTAGATAAGAGGAGGAAACTACTAGCAGTCAATAAAAATAATTCTACTGCATTTGTATGTGCCTCTTGTCAGTGCTCGATGCCTTTACTGAGCAAGCCCATCTCACCTAGGGTGCTGCTTAGAGAGTAGCAGTGCCTACACAAGTGCTTATTTCTCAAACAAAAATGGGAAAGTGCATAAAAAGAGGCAGTAAGAGAATGTCTTAAAATATAAAGCCATCTGTGTTTTCAATTTATTTGGCCAACATAGGTAAATTTAGTGAGATCGTTATATCCTGTCTTCTTCCACATCCTCTTTTTTGGCAGAGAGCTTTACTTCATCCAGATCATATTGCATTTAATCAAATATCTATGCTATTGACAGCTCTCTGAAGTAAAACTTATTTCCAACCATCTAATGTTTCTTTTTTCCCCCCTTTTTGCATCAGAATGCTAAAGGGAAAAAAAACTTTCATTTTTAACTATTTGCTATTAAATCCCTCCCCAAAGCCTTTAATTTGTGTTTTAATACTCTTTCTAGAACACAAAAACTTTAAAAAAAAATATGTCTTCTCTTCAGGAAAGACAGAGAAAACAATTCTAAATCAGATTGAGGCTCGACATTATGGGGACCATCAAATCCTTCACTCTAGCAGTTGCCTCAGCAGAGAAAATATATTAAGGTAGTTAATATACTACTTAGGATCATTTAAATTAGATTGAGGCACCATGTATGGCTGTCTAACTTTTTGAGGAACAGAGAAAGGGCAATAATACATCTGAAGGTCATCTGAGTCCTTCTAATAGACTGTGATGCTCAGGCCAATTGTTAAATATGGGAAAAATTGAGTTCTGAGGTTAACTTGTGTCAGCACCCAAAACAAGGAAAGCATTTTCCTGTTTCTGGTTAGGATCTGTACGTTTCCTTGCAGCGTGTATCTTGAGCTCTGCAACAGATTGTAGGTGTGTGTCCAGATTGCATTAACTCCCTTTTATTACTGCAAGCAAAGTTTATTCTGAAGTTATAAAGGTCACCCTAGTAATAGCATGACTGGTTGACATGACATATAACCATGACCTATTTTATAGTTCTCTTCAAAGATTTTTAATATTCATCAGAGAAAGTCTTGGAAGTGGGTACTTTATTTACTCTGTGAAAGCTTATAAAATAGCTATATTAAATTTTTTATATATGTCTATGATTTTAATTTATCACCCTTTCTTGTTGTTTCTCAAATATATTGTGTTCTGGATGCTGTTGACAGAATAACAATGTTTAATTACACCACAGAGCTTTATTTATGGGCAACCTATTTCAGAAGAAAAAAAAATAGAAAGATTTTTTTTTTGTCAAGATTAGCTCTGAAACTAAATTTGACCTGGCTGTGCGAAGGAACGTTCTTTATTTAGCATGCTTGGGCAAGCAGCACTCTGTCTCCTGAGAGATTAACATTGTAAGCAAGTTATGCAGGTGACTCAAATCCAGTTAATCTCATATAAAGAATGTTAATTGCATTGGCAATGGCATTCACTCTGATCACTTTATAGCTGTATAATTAGCTATTGGACACATTCAAGGGGTTTTCTGAGTGATACAAATACAGGAAACAACATGAGAGAGAACTTGTTCTTTCCTGATTCATGCTGTGCAAAATGCAGAGATGATGGAAGAATGGAACCAGCAGTTATTGGTATTTGCATGTCCTTGCTAACTGGGATCTGTCCTTACATAGCTATTTATTTTCTAGAAACTTCTTAAATGTTTTTGAAAATATACCATATAAGAGGCTGATCTGAAATAAACATGTATGTATGCTCCTAAATTGCCTTGATGTGGCATCCAGTAATTTAACTAATGACTGTGGCGCCATTTACTTTTGGGTTCTCGTCAGTGTGTGACAGGAATTTATTTCCTCATCTCCTGTATGGAAGAATTTACAGCCACAAATAGCAATTTCATAAATATGCACACACTAATTTCTTAGCTGTTCACATGCAGCTTTTATAAACATGGTCTAAAATACTTTTTGTATACAGACCAAGCCATTGTACGCACAAAGAGTTGCTTAAATTCAATGTGGATGAACCAGGGCCTCTAAATCACCAAATAAAATGTAGATCTGGATCTAAGTTTCTTAGTTTAGGATCATCTGTGAAAAACAAATACCAAAATGAAGAATCTATTGTGTGTGAGCTCAGAGCAGGGGTTGGCCTGAGCTCTTCTTAGGAAAGCAGTTGTGAATAAGATACTGTTGCAAATTGACTTCTAGATTCAAAAAGAGATGGACCAAATGCATTGATTAGCATTAACATTAAAAAATAATAATTTGGTTTTGTTTTTGTTTGTTGTTGTTTTACCTTGTCCAGCTTTAATGTTTGTCAAACTGAAAAAGGCTTTATCTAAAATTTTCCACACCTGATTGGAAAACTGATTTAAATTTATTTTTTTTAATTGTCAAAAGAATTCATTCTTCTCTAAGAATGTTGAAGTTCTTGCAGTTTTGAGGTAAAAGGGATAATTGGAGAGAAATGGGCAAGGATTTGAAGGAGAGGAATGGAGGAAGCCTTTTGTCCTGAGAATTGCAGGTCCCATGCAATATTTCTGGGCTAAGAGTAGACAGATTGAGTAAGGAAGAAGTCAGCAGCTGGATATGACTTGTACGCAGACTTGAAATGCAGGATAATAAAAATATCAATGTGTGAAAAGAGACTAGAACTGGATTTACTTGCCCAAACATTGCTGGAACTTGCATGTCCTGGGCAGGATTAGGAATAGGACAAAAGCAATGGCTTGGGGAGAAGAATCTCTACCCATGAGACATGTTTTATCTCTATCATCTGAAAAAGTGCTGAAGATTCTTGAGCATGTCTGTTCTTCTGCTGACAAAATATGTTTTGCCTTGCCAATAGGTCCCCCTGCTAGTATGATGGAATTCCTATGTGATGCTGTCACTCATTTACATAATTACTAACAGGTGGTTTTGTGTTCCTTATTTTCTGACTTGATATTCTGATTTATAAAAGTGGTGAGCGTTTTTTTTGTCTGCAACTGAATTGGATGGAAGCTGAATTTTGGGCACACAAAATTAATGCTTGATTCTGCCCCCCCAAAAAAATTCAGTTTTGTGGTTCAGGTTGGGCATAAAAATTTAGCAGACACTTTTTACCTTACTTTCTAAGATCTCCATCACACATCAGAGAAGAGCTATGAAAATAGGTGAGTTGCTTACAAAGCATTAAGATATGTGTAATAGAGGTCATGAGGAAATTAATAATTCTGCCTTTGAAGTGAAATTTGAGTAGTATGACAGGAGGCCACCCACTAAATAGTACAACTAAAGCAAAATATTAAACACCTGCTCATTAAATGAATACCAACAATCTGGAGATGTTTGGGGAAAAAAATGGTGTGTTATCATATAATTGCAACCAGTCCCATAAGGGATAAACAGAAAGGAAGTGATTAAAAGGCACACAGACAGCCTTAGTTCTGGCACTGAGGTGCTGCCTGCTTGATTTTGCAACCTTATTAATGTTCTTTAGTGGTTTTTATTTTTATGATTATTTGCATATAATAAACATGGATAACTCTGTAGTTATCAAGACAAACTGCCTGAGTTAGAATCTGGTATTGCTTACATCTGTGTGAATTTTGAGTAATTTTTTTAAGTGACATCATACCTCTCAGCTTGCTGGGAATGAAATGTGAAACATAGTGTGTAACCAGTTTTAAATGTCTTTATGATAAATCCCTGTCTTGAGTGGAAATACTGCTTCATATAAACCCAGTCCGATAATGGTTTGACTACCGTAAATAATTTATGACAATAAAAGTGTGGTATGACTGAGAGGACAGAACAAAATTTATGCAATCCACAGGCAACTTGAAAACTAACCCCAGTGACATCCTTCCAAATGAAATTACCGGTACTTGGAGTTCATACCACTATAACTGAGATCAGATTGTGGCTCTGCATCTGGATTTTAAGCAGGCCTGTGCAACATTATGGTTATTAATAATATTTGTAGCCATGCAGTCTAAAATATCGAGGGTAAACAGAAGTTATTATTCAGACCTTAGTCTGGTTTTCCATGGTGAAGTCGGCAATGGGGATCAGGGAAGCTCTGTCCTCCCGACAGTCCACAATTGCCTGTGAAGTGTAACACCAAGTTTAAATTTTCTTCTGATGCATCAGGATACTGATCATTGCCAAAGGCAGGCTGACTCCATTGGCAGGAGCTTTCAGATCAGGCTTTGTGTGTGCAGCAGTGCAGAGCCACAGCACTCTCAGAGAAGGGCACAGCCTCCGAGGCCTTTCTGCTGTCCAGCAGGGCAGGTGGGCAGTCAGTCCTGGCACAGGCTGCCTTCTGGTGGCACTCCACTCTTCTTTGAGGGCCAGATGCGGCAGCCTCTGCCTCTCCAGCCTGGCATCCCTCTTCCTGGCTCTTTATGCACATCATCAGTTCCACTTGTCTGAATTTGTGGAGCTCAGCCTCCTTTCTGTTTGGTGGATGGGTAAACAAAAAGATGCTGAAAAGTCAAAAAATGTTCATTTCAACCCTCTGACTCACTAAGGAATTTTAATGTCTCTTTTAAGAGCGGCCCACGTTTCTCAGGCGACCGATTAACCAAGTGGTGCTGGAGGAGGAGGCTGTGGATTTCCGGTGCCAGGTGCAGGGGGATCCCACACCCACGGTCCGCTGGAAGAAAGATGATGCAGATTTACCCAGAGGAAGGTGAGAGCAACATTCACGTTCCCCACACTTTCAAATTTCAGTTGTTGGATAATGCTGGAATCCATCCCTACTACTTACAGTTTGTTCTTCTGCATTTTTTCCAAGATTTATTTCCCTTATTGCTGGACTTTGGCACTACGAAACGTGTTCTAGAGCCAGCTCAGCAGGGACACCCAATCTGGGTGAATCGTCCAGATAATGGATTCCTGTGGAAGGAAGAAAAGCGTTGTGTAGGTGTTGTGAGCACGTGGATATTCACTGCATTTACTGGAAACAGTAAAGATGTTTCAGGAAGTTATTAATGATAGTAGCCTTCAGAATGATGTGCTGATACCAAGAGGGAGAAAACTTGGCAGGAAGAATTGCTCTGTTGCACTAGCACAATGGATTAGAAGCACAGCGCTGTGGTGGGCTTTGCTGGCTCCTTGGTTCACGTCTATTAAGTCTTGGAGAGAAACCTTCCTCTTGAGGAAACAAAAAGCCAGACTAGCACAAGCATAAAGCAAAGTTGAAATCTGGAACAGGCCCCTTGTGTTCAAGAAAGATTCATGTATTCTGGAACAAACACAGAGAAAATTCCAGAGTGAGCAGGGCAAGAGAGACTCTCCTGCAGAAGAGTATTAAATTAGTTTGGCTCCTCTGTGCTAACAGAACAGCGTTTGGTCCTTATTTTCTGGAACGCTTTCTCATTTTGATGCTGAATCATTTTTGCATTAAAAAAATATTAACACAGAAATAGGTCTGGGAACAGGAATTAGGATCCAGGTCTCCATAAGCCAACAAATCCTTCTGGTCCTGTGACTTTTAATTTCAGCAGCAGATATGAATAGTGCCCCATTTTTTTCCTCCCACCATAGCTGATCTTTTCCATCAGTGGAATATACTGATGGAATGATACATAATCTAGAAAAAACATATCCATGTAAGTAAGATACATGTGTGTATATATATATATATAAATAATTTCAAAAACTTATTTTCTTGCAATTTAAAACAAGTTAAAAAGTGACATAGCTGTTTTGCTAATTATATTGGCATATGTGTATGCATGTAATACACAAAATATTATTTTGAAGAGTTTGGGATGTCAGGATGGATTTTTTCTCTTTGCTTGCTGCTTAACCATGCATTGTAGAGTAATACAGTAAGTACATTGTGCTTCTGTGATTTATTCTTGCTGTTGTGCTACTTCTGTTGTTTTAAATCATGTCTACTTCTAGGTCTCATAAGCAGAAGTAATAGATGAAGAGCCAACAGTGTCTTTGGTTTGTTATGTCCTTTTTAATGACTATGCTCCTTCTTTTTGGTCTTTATCTTACTGTGAAAAACGTAGTACTTTGTGCTTTGAGGTGATTTTTTTCTGTTCATTCATAATGCATTTCTAAGGAAGAAGAAATTTAGCGGGAAGCATAGGAAGAGTTTTCATTGGGCCTTTAACTAAAGAGAAGCTTCATGAGATACATTCTGATAATAATCGACTTCAGGCTCAGAAACTGCTCACAATGTTTTGCAGTGGTTTTACACTACTGTTCAACATTTCAATAATTGTGTTTTGGCATCTTAAAACAGAAAGTGAGGGTGTGTCTCCATTTATGTCTGTTTCCCAGAGCATCAGAGGGTTGGGTAAGGAAGGGGCAAAGTTTCAGAACCTCACTCTGGAGATCACCTTGGGTGATAGAGGACTGCACAGCCCCTGCCCACAGAGCAGGTTACCATCACCTGAGCCACATGGGTTGTGCTCATCTGATAGTCTGACATTTGCACTTCAGAGAGCAAATACCTCAGCGTTATATGTTTTCTTATAAAAATATTTCATTTTTATAGCAAAATGTGTGAGCAGAGTCTTTGCTGTCTAAAAAGTGGAAATTTCCAAACCATGCTGCGTGATGCTTAATCAAGGAAGATTAACTTGGCACATCTAAACCAAAAGCTGTTGGGGTTTTTCGTAGTTTTTTTAATACCAGCGAAGAAATTTGCTCGGGTGTAGTCTGAAGGAATAGATGGATGGGAAAATTATAATACAGCAATGTTATAAATTAAGAAGAAGGTGTCAAAGTTTTTCCTCCTTGATGCAGTGGGAGGCCTTTTTTCCCTCTTTTTTTTTTCTGTTGGATTTTTTTGGGAGTTTGTTTTGTTTGGTTGGTTGGTTGGGGTTTTTTAGGTAAAAGCGAAATTAGCTTTCAGCTTCTGAACCCCTGTGTTTTGAGTATTTTAACATCTACAATGAAATATAAAGCCCTCAAGGAATTCCCTTTTTTATTCTTCCTGCATGCAGAAACACTTCTGAACAGATCTGTGCAGCTATTTGTCTTATAAATTTCAATATCAATTTCCTGTTTCTACAGCTAACAACATTCTTTGCACATCTGCTGGTTTTCATTTTTTCAATAATTTCCTTTTGGCTTCATCCCTAAATTACAAGACAGTTGTATTAGGTACCAGTTTCAAGAATTGCTGCAAATTTTTATACATGCCTGTTGTTAGTTCAACTTCCAAAAATGTCTAATTCAGTGACAGCAAAGTGGGAAAAACTGAATTTTTGCATGCATTTTATTTCTGTAATTTGCTCCTGGTGAATGCCAGAATCACTAATGTTGATCCCTAGTCTTTCAGAAATCCTTCTATGTTTTAGTTTTTTTTAGTGATATATGTGAAAGCAAAAAGAAAATAATCACAGTATTTTTGGGTGACAAATATAAATAGTATTGCTGCACCAATTGGTGTGTTGAGTAATAATTGGAAAGTAATTTCAAGACTGTTAGAGTTTTAATTATAAAGGTCCCTGATGAACAGCAAACAGCTCCAGTTGCAATTGGATTAAATGAAAACAAAACACCCAGCTTCTAAAGAAATTATGTTTGAAAGCATCACTGTTTATAGAAAAATAATTTTGCCATTTGTTGAAAAGTCCATGTAATTAACCAGAAATATATGAATAGCTATGCTTTAAAACTGAGAACAGATAGTTTATTCTCAAGGTGCAAAACTTGATTCCAAATTTTAGCTGTTTTGAATTGATGATGTAAAACAACTATGATAATCTGTATTTTGAATTTAAAATCTTAAAATGTTTCTTTGAGTGGAAGCTTTCAAAATGCCTGGGAAACATTGATCTCACTAGCAGTCAAAGGAAGTTACTTGTCCAACATTCTGTACAGCTGACTTGAGATTTTAGACTGTGACATACATATCCTGGAGCTTTTCTGCATATGGCTGGACAGGAATTGAGAAAATTATAAGTACCAGGTGGAAACAGTGTTGTGACTTATGGATAATAACCAGTTTCATAGTTCTCTTACATCATTACAATAATGAATTAATTATACTCTTCTGTCTTTCAAATTCTTGTTAGAGCCTAAACTGATCTCATCAGATTAATAACTTGCTGTTTTAAATGTTGATACTGCACCAACAGGGAGACACAACATACAGTGTGAAGTCAGGGGTGTGTAAAGCAGTACATTTCAAATCAGTGACCCAAGACTGAAATGCGGTGTAAATCAAAGGTAGAGACGCGTCGTGTATATTTTATTTTAATTGCTCTAAAAATTCAGCATCACACTGTAGCCTCCACAGGACACAAAGGCTGGGGAATAGTTAATCAAGTATGACTCATGTCAAACTACTGGAGGTGAACAGGATATTGTGGGGTCACCAGTCCTGTGCCTTTGGCTGAAATATGAGGTTCACTATTTCATGAACAGAGTTTTTTTTTTCATTTTAAGGACACAAGGAAATGGCACGAAGATTGTACCAAAGCGACTTAGACAATTGTGGCCATGCATAATGATTAGAACCTATTGAAAATGAAATAACAATTGTCTCTATGCACTGAAGTCTTTTTCCAAACACGTGTTCAGGTATCTTTCCCTTTGATGTCTTCTTGACAGAAATAGAGATTATACTTTCCTGCTAAGGAGCTGATGGTCTCCTGTGTGGTGGACAACTCAATATGGCCTGGATCAACTTTTGATTCATCTACTTTTTAGTCCTGGTAACAGGAATAAAGTGATAATATTTGAGAGCCTCCAGTATGAGAGTGGCATATCTGTGACTAGTAATTTAATAAAATTTGAATAAGGTTTGTACAGTGTTTCATGTCTTCAAATTTTCTAGCGAAGCCGAAGAGAGCAGCTGCATGGTCTGTAATTACATGGCAAGTAATAAGGACTTTTTTTTTTCAGGAAGTGAAGAGATTTTCAATTACAAGTCAAAATTTATCGCACACTATAATAACTGTTTAAACCTTTTATACAGAAGAAGCTAACAGTGCCAGCTCTTCGGGAGAGTGAGGTTAGCTCAGCAAATGTATTTTTCAGTTGCCTTAAAAATGACTGAGTAGCAATCACATAGGCCTTTTTTTGCATTCCAGCCCAGAACAGCTGTTTTAGCTCAGTAAATGCATCTTTAATGAAATTACAACCTGCTCTTTTAAGTTGCACTCACAGGCACTGTCTGATTAGACAGATATTGTACTAGAGATGAAAAGTGGCAACTGCACCAGCAGGAAGAGGTATTTGTTTTATGCATCACCCACACAGTGGGAGTGTGGGCAGAAAAACCAGGAGTGGTACTGCAGAACGACAATGGTGTGTAGTTTACACAAGGTATATTGCTAAGTGTTAGGAGATTGTAGGTTATTAAATGAAACGGAGCAGTGAAGCAGTGACACACAGCAGCGACAATCATAAACAGCACAGTAAGTTTTCTTATTTGCTGAAGATTAGCAATATTCATTATAAATTATTTGGGAAAGAGCGTTCTTAAAGCATAGCATTCAATTATTCTAAGATGTGTGTTAGCTGCAACAACACAAGTCTATGTGGGTGTTAGTTTTGCTATCTTTTTAAAACTGGACACTTTGTGCCTGAAAAGGAATTGCATATGCATAGTCTGGGCAGAAATACTGTCACACTTCTGATAGTACTTACTGAAAAAGCACATCTGTAATTTCTGTGCTTTCCTTATGACTTCTTGTGAGCTCAAAACTAAAACATGACATTTAAAAAAAATCCTATTGTCTTCCAGATGCAAATCTTTGAAATGGTTTTAAATGCAACAACAGAAAACCTTATCCTAATGAACTCAGAAAAGCTGGATTCTTTAAGAGAAGATACAGAAAGGCGCTGATAGCCAGTGAAGTTCTGCATTTGTATTTCTTCACTGTGGTGGGTTGACCCTGGCTGGATGCCAAGTGTCCACCAAAGCCTTTTTATTATTCCCCTCCTCAGCTGGACAGGGGAGGGAAAATATAATCAAAGCTCATGGGTCAAGATAGGAGTGAGGAGGGATCACTCGCCAGTTACTGTCCTGAGCTAAACAGACTTGACTTGGGTAAAAATTAGTTCAATTTATTATCAACCAAAACAGAATAGGATACTGAGAAATAGAACCCAATCTTAAAAACACCTTCCCCCACTTCCTTCCCAGGCTTAACTTCACCCCCAGTTTTTTCTACCTGCCCCCTCACAGTGGCGCAGGGTGGTGGGGAATGGGGATTGCAGTCAGTTCATCACAGCTTCCTCCAGGCATCCTCCTGCTCCATTGTGGGGTCCTCCATGGTCTGCAGATGGATCTCTGCTCCACTGTGGACCTCAAGGGGCTGCGGGGGCACAGCTGCCTCACCATGGGCTGCACCACAGGCTGCAGGGGAACCTCAGGTCTGGTGCCTGGAGAACCTCGTCCTACTCCTTCTGCACTGACTTTGGTGACTGCAGGGTTGTTGCCGTCTCATGAGAGCTTTGGTGGGAACCTTGCATCTAACCAGGGTTCAACCCACCACATTCATGACCACTAGATGAGGACTTGTAAGCAAGAGAGATTGTAATTTTTACAACTAAACAACAGTGCTAAATAATTCCATTTATATTCTGTGGATAGGATAGTGAGGTATTCAACTACAGCCCCCTATAGATACAACCAACGGGAGAATGACCTTTCAATGAAATATGAGTTAATAACACTACAGTGCTGTGTGTTTTGTTCAAGTTAATATCTGTGCTGATAGTAACAAAATGCAGTCTAATGTGTATTGAAAATTAATTACAGTAAAGAGTGTGTTTTAGTAGTGTAATGGATATAATCTTTGGTTACATCAGCAAATTTCTCTTGCAATTAATAACAATTAATGGTTTTAAATAAAGGGTCGGGGGAAAAGGATGTTTTTCATATTAGCCATATCACATGTGCTATTCATCGTCTCTGGTTAGATCCTGCATGATTTGCATGTCCTTTTTTTTTTTTTTTCCCCTAAGCTAAAACATTAAGGAGAGATTAAGCCTCTTTATTAGGAGCATAGGGGAGAAGATTGGATTCTCTTAACAGCTTGTCAAAAGGAGACAGTGAAAGAAAGAGGTTTAATATGCTATTTGTATCCTTCCATACATCTGGAGGGAGTAGAGGTAGTTTGCAGAGGGTTTTGTTACCGTGGCTGGCACAGAGGGAGCTGCACTGCAACTTGCAGAGTCCGTGGAGCCCAAGTGAACACACAGATTTCAGCAAAGTGCAGTGTAAGCGTCTTTTCAGCTGTTATGTTGAACCATTTGAGGAAACTTCTATAAAGCCAGAGATATCATTTAGAGATACAGAGGTGCTGAGGGGTAAAATGGATGCAGAGATTGGTTAATTTTTGTGGGTATAGCATCAAGGTGATGTACACCAGTGCTTGTGGGGTATATCCTGTGGTTCTTTTGGTTGAGTATCCCTTTTCTCTGATTGATATTTTGCCTGTCACTGATCCCTTCCTGCTCTGTAAGTGGAAAAATATTCCTTACAGTTTTATGAGAAATACACGGCCAAGCGAATGTGTAAATGAGAGTATTTTTTTACGTTTTAAATCCCTCAAAGCTTGACATTGAGTAAAGTCCTATAATTGCATCATCCCACAGCCTCTTACCCCAGAGGTCTATAGTTTAACCTATTAGTTACCTGCCATTCCATTTGTCTGAAATATTAAATGCTGTGAGCAAAAATGTTAGATGTGTGGCTCTGCTAGACTGATCAGTAGAGAAATGGTTAATAACATTGACATTTAAATTGGCTTCATGTTAAGTGTCAGTTCTCACCACAGAGCTGAAGAAGAGCTATTGTTTCAGGCAGTCTGTTTGCAGATTCATTAAAACAGTCTCCAGTTGCTTACATAAGGGTCAAGGTTGAAAAAATAGCTTTACAACTCCATGAACAGCAACCATAAAAGAATTGTGTCAACTAGCACTCCTGCCTGCATGTTTTCTCTTTACGCTATGTGAACCATTGGTGATCTATGAAGTGATCACAGACAGTGCAGTTCAAATAGTATTGTCACAGGAGAATGTTTGGGTTGTTTGTTTTTTTTTAATTCTCATTTAACATCCTAAAGTAGTTAAATTTCAGGGAATTAATGAAGTCACTAGCAGAGTTCAGAAACAAAAATTAATGCCAATAGTAGTAGTCTCAAATTTGGGTTTCTCTGAATTTTCCGCTCACAGAAGGCCACAGTAAAAGAAAAAAAATAGTTTTGCAGGAAGGAGACACAAAAAGATTAATCTAGAATTTCACTCAAAGTACTCATTCTAGTGCTTGAATGTTTCTTTAGTGTCAGAAAAGCAGATTATACTAAGTAAAAATTTAATAATCACATAGTTTATACACTATTTATAACTTTTAGAATATTTAGGTTGACTTCTTTCTTGAAAATTATAAGGATATTGAACAGTTTAAGCTCACTATGATCAATGTATTGACTATTAAAATTATAGAACAAGAAAGTAAACATAATTAACTATACAATTTTTCTATAAAACCCTCAGGACAGCAGGGAGATGGAAGCTGGCAGTAACGTTCAAGTGGAAGTAAGACTGAAGAGCTCTGACCATTGATGCTACTGGGATGGTTGGCCTGCAGGATTTCTTCTGCTTTAATGCATTCCATCCCTGCATGGGCTACTAAAGTTGTCATTTCAGTTAAAAACAGATAAACGTACACTGTCAGTGAAACACTTCCGTTGTAAAGTTTTAACTCTGAGAACTATAAGTTTCTGTTGCTAAGTCCTATGTTGATAATGGCTTAATATTTGCAAAATATACTTTTTAAGAATATGACTTCTGGCTCAACTGCAATGCTGAAACACTTTCATTAAAACATTAACGTGACTTCATCTTTAATTATCACTTCAAGGTTGGTTACTGATTCAAAATACTGATTAGAAAATACTTCAGTTCTCTGACAAGTCTTTAGTAATCATTCATCATGCTTAAGGCAAATAATAATAGATAGGCAAACACAAATTCTGTTTATTTCAAACTACTGATGATCTATGTGCTCATGTTAAAAAAAAATGCATTGAGCCAAGTTTAGTGAGTGCAAGCTGCTGGTCTGGGCTCAGATCTTCTCACTTTGTTCCAGTCCTTGCAGAATCATTTCAAAACCAGAACTGGACAAAACTCTGAAAATCAAGGGTTCTTTTCTGATAGATGAATTTATGACATAGGCATTAATAATACAAATCTCCCCAAGTGCCTGACAAATGTGTCTCGTCTGTGAGGGAAAGGACTACTGCTGGTGATGGGAGGATGGGTCTCCATGCCAAGTCATTACATGGTCTCTTAGATCATACTTCCACCGACGCTCCAGCTTCTGTAATGTGGCTCTCTCTGGAACTGAAATCAAATCAGAAGCCCATTTTGGGTAATTATCATGTGGTAATTCCCTGTGAGTACACTTCTCTGTGCAGAGATGTAGAGGTAAAAGATGGAGCCTGCGTAAGTTTAGATAGGTTTCACTGAGTCATTAATTCTCAAACATATGTTTTGTTATAAACTTCTGTTTGTTTCCAAACTCTTTCCAAGAGAATCAAAAAGCAGTCTCATTTTAATTTCTTGGTTTTCTTTTGAGTGTTTGGCTCCTGATTTTGTAAGGCATTAATCATGTGCAGTCACACCTGTCTGTTTGCATGTAAGAGCAGTACTGTGTAGCGTAATGCTTCCAGAAAATTTGGAAAACACCATTTTCTTGGACACAGGTATGGTTTCACAATGTTGGCCCAGTAACTGTAACAGCTGTACACATATTTTATGAGATTTAGGCCATTTTAGTGAACACCTTGGTTTAAAGCGCAGTGCAGTGTGGCTTTGTGTTTTATATTATCGCAAGTGAGAGTGTCTACTTGAACAGGCACAAATAAGAAGATGCTGATCAGAACCCATTAGAGGTTTTGGACTAAAGCAGAACCTGCTGTCAGCATACTTTCAGAAAAAGCAAAAGTAGTGAATAGTAGCCTGTGTCATATAGCTCTTTGGTTTCTTGTATGGAATAAGATCAGTGAACCTTTCAGTATGACTGCTTGCCTATATGCCTTGCAGGAAGAAATTCAAGGTAATGTCACATATTCTTCTCCCTTTCTCTGGCACAGATGGCACAGCCAAAAGATAAATGGGAATCTGGACATATAGGTGTGAGTGGTAGCCATCCTGTCAGCACCCTGGAGATTGCTCCCTGGTAGCTCAATTTATCATAGCTGTAAGCAGTGTCTTGGAGACACCCAGCAGCAACCAGCTTTGGTTTCAGAGGCACAGCAGATTAATTGAGACCAGCGGACACAAATACACACATTCATGCTCTCTGTATTGCTGGTTCAGGTTTGCTAGGGAAAGAAAACCAGAGATTCCCTTATCTTTGCCCCAGAAAGCTGTCACTCACATAGGTTTGGTCTTGTTTCTTCTTCCACTTGTCAGTGCATGGGATGGAAATGAACAGAACTCCATTTGTGTAAGGGAGGTGGGAGTAGGGCATTGCCAGTGGGAATGGAGGCTCTCCCTTCTGCTTCTGGATCACACAAGGCTGAAGCAGGTAATGAGCTCACACTTCCTAACTCACTGCTGCTTCCCTCTGTCTCCTTCCATCTGGCACAGAGTCTTGGAGCCAGTGAAAAGCTGTGGCACTGTGCTGGGAGCTGAAGTGCCAGTGCCACAAAAGAGGAGACAGAAGCTGAAGCCTCCTTAAATACCTCCTGTTTACTCTGGTTTTGGCCAGTAGCATCTCTCTATTTGGGCTCCCTAATCATTGATGTTGTGAGTAATCTTGAAGCTTTGTGTGTGTTTTGCAAAATAGTCTGGCAAACAGGCAAAAGGAAATAGAGCAAAGTGATTTTTCTGCCATCTCCCCTCCCCCAAAAAAGAAAAGCCTACAATGCACACATATAAAGATGCTATTGATCTTATTTTATTTTTTTTTTATTTGCAGTAATGTTTTAAAAGAAAATAGATGCCTGGTATAAACATTTAAAATTTTTGAGGCCAGTGGCATCAGCTTCCAACAGTTGTGACTTTTTCCTCTTGCAAGCTCCCTTTAGGAGGAAATCAGACTTTTTGAGTTGGATTTATTGAATTTAGTCTTGAATTCTGTGAAGTTTAAAATACACTGCTAAAGCAAGTACATTCTTGTATTAACAGTTAGGCCTACTTGGCCATTTAGAAATGTAATGGCTCCAGCTGCAGACACATTTTTGCTACCTGTGCATTTTAAAGACAAAGGAAGTGCATATATATTTATGCATAACTGCTTGCACATTTTTGAAAATCTGGAAACTAGAGGTTCTGTGAAACACTTTGGAAAATGTATATCAAGTGCAAAAAAAACCCAACCCAACAACAAAAGCATATTGCTAAATCTCTCTAAGTTCAGTACATTTTTTCTTCTTTTTATTTATTTGATAACCATGGAAGATTGGTGGCTGAGTATGAACAGATACACTTTTGAATGTGTGTGTGAGGAAATTATAACTGACAAAACCAGTTAATTCAAGTTTATTCTTAGATGCTTAAGTCAATACATGAATTCAACCTCAGTACATTAATTTGTGATACTTAAAAACAGTTAATGTGTTTTGTTTTATTTGTTATTTAGTTGAGCAGATGGTAATGGTTTTGACACAATTCAGTTTTATATTTTTCTTTTTTTCTTTTCTTGAAAAAGACAAGGCTCTTTTTCCCACTTTGTCACAGCTGGTTACCAATCAATCTCAATTCACGTTACAGTGATGATAGCACATGTTGTTCAGGGGCCAAATCTGATTGGGTTGCATTTTCAGCAGTGTTTCATATCAAAAAAAATTGTGTCTGTATGGCAGTGACTGTCAGCACACTATTGTACAACTGTCATTAATCAAAACTAGCAACAATGAATGCATTCATATGTGCCAGAGACTGCCAGATTTCACTCAAAATCACCCAATTTCTATTAGAATTTCCTCACCAGCAGTGTTTTCTCTTCTGCCTCTTGTTTCTCTTTTTCTTTCTTCCTTGCCAGTCCCCTGCCAGCCCCTTCCTTCTCGGGTAATTAAAGGCAGACCTTCTCTATTACTTGTAGAACAGAAATTATGTAACGTGGTGCCCAAAAGTGGCTGGTTTATATCTGACACAGACTGACTGGCTGTTTAAAAGACCTCTCCCGGCTCAGTCTGATGGCTGAGGTCTAAGCTAAACTGAATGGTGAAGCACCTCTGAATGTTTAACAAAGTTAAGTACTTAAAATCAATTAGATGGCCATAAATACGTGAAACTGATATCTGACACCCCATGTTTTAGATGAATGTTAGCAATAATTGTCAAAGAGTCAGCATTATTTGGCCAATATGTCACAAGTTGTTTCTTGACACTGCACATATTTTGAAGGCATTGCCTTCTTAGTACACTGGCAGCGTTAAGAACAATTTAACCACTATGTTCTGGTGTTCTGCCATTCCACTGTCAGTCCAGGAGCCTGGTAGCCTCTCTCTGTGATGGGTAGTAGCAGAGAGAGAGACCTCGATCCTTGTTTCCAAGTGTTCCATAGCACTAATCCAGATGAGAGTCAACTTCCACGGAAACTCGGGTGTAAGTGTCTTGCTATGGGAGTATGAGGCTGTGGGACAGAGAGGAGACAAGACACTCTTCAAGGCTGCACAGGTGGATCTTTGTGAAACTGAACAGATATTCAGTCTTCACTCCTTATTTCTTCATGGTCCCTTTCTTGCACAATCGTCTTGTGCTGCTGTGGAGCAGGCTAAAAGCCAGTTTTCTTCCTGCCTGCTTCATCTGTCAATGGTCTTCACTGAACCGTGGTGACTTCTGGGGACAGTGCGGGTGGAACAGATGACTGAGGGGCAGCGTATCAATACTTCAGGACAGCAGATGGTTGTAATGTCCCATGGGTCCATCTATGTATGAATCTAATTGCTAGATGACACATTCTGTCAGGGTGGTCCAAAAACCCAGTATGGCCTTGTTGGAGAAGCAGCCTGGGAGAGCTGAACCTGTCCTTGAAGTAATTGATAACTGGACCATGAGAGCGACGTGTTTACACCACCCTCCGTTTCACGACCCAAGTGGGAGATGATGGCTGCACCCTCGCTCTGCGTCCTGGCATGCCATGCAGCTGGCTCCTTCTCCCAGCAGCCTATGCACAATTTGCATGATTGGCAGGTGCAAGCATAAAGGCTGCCGGAGCCTCCAAGGCAGCTGGCTGGCATGCCGGCACCAGCACATCGGGGACGGGGAGAAAGAAGAGTAAGTCAGCTGCAGCCCACAGCAGACTGGAGGGCCCTGTCCCAGGCCGCCCACCTCCCAGTTCAAGCAACCCCTCAGTCAGATACCATTCTGCTGCCTGTCTCTCTTTCCCTTGGCAGTGGTAAGTGAACCACAGGGATGTTATTTATCCTATTTAAGAAAAAATAAAAAGTCAATGAAATAAAGTGCTAATTGCTGCCCGGCTTTATTGCTCTCATTCTTATATCCAATTCATATTTATAATATAACTGATCTTAGTTTTCTCATCTTACAGGAGCAGAATACAAATTTATATTTTTAGACTCCTAGGGCTGGCCTCATGTCAGGAAAATAAGCATTTTCCCCTGTCTGCAACTCTGCGGTCACCAAGGACAAGCAACTGCTCCATCAGTGTGGGATACTGTTGTCATATTCTTGAGATTTTCAAGGAGGAAAATGTGCCTTTTGTCTCTTACATAAACAGTGATTTCTATTTGCCATTAATTAATGCAGCACAGCATGCAAAATGACATAATTTGTGAGCAGTCGAGAAGAAATGTTCCTCAGCTGCATGTGGCCGTTGAATGCAGTTGCAATAGACCTGTAGTGCTCCTGAAACTGCATATTAAGTTCTCTAGCATCATAACCTCCCCCCACTTCCCTAATGGCATTATGGTGGTGAAGAAATATCCCTACAGGTTTCTGAAGTTTGCCGTGGCATCTCCTTATTCTTCTCCTTGACATATCTCTTATTCATTACTTAAACCTGAGGTACTGCATAGACATACAAGTAATTGTAACTCCTAAGAAAACAGGTATTATATGTGTTTATGTTAACTCTGGCAGAACGGCTAACCTCAATTTGCTCTTTTAAAAATTAGTTCTTGCTAATTAATAGAATGGACTTACTGAATATAGAACAAAGTTGTTGTATTGTAGTGACTATGAGAAGATGTCTTGACTGCTCTTTATTCTTGGAATTACTCGTAGTGCTCCAATTGATATTGTGAGCTTTAATTAGACCTAACAGAACCCTTAAATGCTTCAACATATAGGACCCTTGGAGTTAAGAATTTTTTAAGTCCTTTAGCACACAGTGCTCTCTTTACAAATCTATGCTAAAGGAACCAGTAATAATTTATATTATGTACAAAAAAAGTTATGTTTCATGTTCCCAAAGCATTTAAAAGTGCTCAGAGAGCCTGGCAACATTAAGTAATTGTATTGAATTCTTATTCATCAAAGCTTTTAAGGGTGCTCTTCCCTATGATTTAAACATGTTTGCTGAACAAGCCTGCAAGATCTTTACTGTATAACAAGGAGAAGGCAAACTAGTCCTTCTGAAGTTATGTCATGAGTGTGTATACAGTAAGAAATAGTATTGGCATCTCTTGAAGTCTTGATCTTTCTTTAGTTTCATGTTCCTATTTCACTGTTTGCTACATGAGAACCAGAAGCCAACTTTAGATTCAAGGTGATTTTATGTATCATGGGCTTATTATGTCAAGAAGAAATGTTGTTGGAAATAATTCTACAAGAGAGTATTTCAAGATTAAAATGTCCATACTGAAATTCAGGGATTTCCTGATTTGGGAACCAAATACATTTCATATAAGATGAAGTCTCCCATTGACTTTAATGAGCCTTGGATGAGAGCCTAAAATAGTTTGTTAAGCATGACTTGTGCAGGATAATAACAATTTAACTGAAAATATTTTTTCTGGGTATAAGCACTCTAAATGCCTTGAGAATGAATGTTCACTGCATGTTGAAGTACTTTGTATTAATTCACATTTTATACATCCTCATAGTTTTAGAATTATTTCAACATGAGAAACAAAGAAGTGGACAAAGCACAATTGAATTTTAAGTGTCTTTTAAGAAAGAGAAAATGTTATTTTCCACCCTTAATGAATCATTTTTTGTTATTTCTGTGAAATTGATAAATCTGCTTTAATGTGCCTCTTCATTAAGTGTCACATTCCAGAGCTTGAATATATTTTTTATTGTTTGCAGTCAGGTAGTGTGAGATCCTAGCAACACGCTCACAGTTCCCTAACGGATTGCTGCTGTAGGGAAAAACTGTATATATAAAGGGAAATATCCAAATCAGCAAAAGGTAAAACGTGTGGCTCACATGGTTTAAAGGCATGATAAACCTGAGCTGTCATGTATCGATAACTGATGTCTGATAGCTTAATTTTATCTTATTGCTCTAGATCAAGGACAAAGTGAATGATATTATTAATAAAGCCCTAATACTGAGTGAACATAGCAATACTAATTTTATGTAAAGTTTCTAACTAATGCAGAGTGCAATAAAAATGTCATGAAGATTAATGCTTGGTGGAATTATCTAATGCTAGATAATAATTTGTCTTCCAAAGTTGGTTCCAGGATAGATTCAGACTGGCGTATTCCAGGTGGTAGTTTTTGTTCCTTTCTGTTGTCTACAAGAAGAGTTTTCATTCTTTTTCTGTGACACAGGTATGACATCAAAGACGATTACACTTTGCGCATTAAGAAAGCCATGAGCACAGATGAAGGAACCTACACTTGCATTGCTGAGAATAGAGTTGGAAAAGTGGAAGCCTCTGCTACCCTCACTGTGCGAGGTGAGTGTTTCAACTGAGGGAGGGCCTGTGTCCTATATGGATAACTGCTTTCTGATGGAGTGGGCCACATCCTACCCTGGAATTGTTTGGGTTTCACACACCCTTTGCAATTGTGGATGCTGCACTGATTTACAGCCTAGGTGAAATTCTGGTCCTGTTGATATATCAGGCAAAATTTTAATTGTCAATAGGATAGGATCTCCCTGCAGTTAATGACCTGTTCCAATTTGTTTTTGTTGAAGAACAGATGCATATATATGCATAAGCAAGCACTACATAATCGTGGACATAGACATTAATATGTGAGCCATCAGTTTAGGCTATTATTCACATTTCTTTCTTTAAGAAGTATAAGGAATATTGTAACTATATTAATAACAAATGTAATGCAGATGATATTATTATGTGATTAGCTCTGCTATAATTAAACTCTCTACCATTACCATTCATCTTCAAGATAAACCATAGCCAAAAGAAAGAGAAATCCTAATTAAATTTTGTAAGTATTGCAAGGTAAAGACTAACATATTCTCTCTTAAAATGTTTGTGGTCTCTAGTATCCACTCAGTGTTTATGTGCTGCTCTTTGATTTGGTAAGAAGGCTTTAAGGCTGGTAGAATAATAAGTTGGCAAAATATCTTTTGTGACAGTAGATATAGACATGCTAAACATTATGGGGAGAGAAAAAGTTTGTAGGGTAATATTTCCATATGAGTAAATAGAATATAATAGTTATTACTACATTCCAAAAGATAAGCAGCAATTTGGCACAATGGATATCATGCAGACACTATTTCACAGTTTAGTGGTGCATGCTGACGGTTTTCAGTAGAGCTGTGAAAGGTTAATAAAAACATTTTTAGCTTTATCTGTCCTCCTCTTTTCATACGCATTAAATCAAATGTTCAAAGTCTCAATGGATTGCTTTATTAGAACTGGGGTCAACTGACCCAAGAGGCCAGCTTCCATTTCCATCCATTTAATGCATGGACACAGTTCAGTTTAATTTGCTGAATTCAAAGGGAAAGGGAAAAAAAAAAAAGGCACCGAGTGGCTTTGTAGAGTACGTTAGTATGTAACAAAGAAAAGAGAGTATTGTGATAATCCATCTACTAAAATGCTATCTCAGTGTTCACTTTAGACCATTACTGACGATGCAGCTCTTCCTGTTTTAAGCTAAAGAAATAGGTTTACCTGCTATATGCTTATGTAAGAGATTGTTCTTCTGTATTGTAACATGAGAAAAACAGTCACACAGCGAACTCACAGAAATAATGTCACTCTGTTCCTTTGTCACAGGTAGGATCACAGTACCCCATAAATCTGGTAACCAATTCACTAGCCTTTAAACACTCCTAGAACTGTGTCCACTGTATACATTACTGGAGCAAGCCTTTCAGATTTACTACCTAGGTTTGTGATATAAACAATAGAATCAAGAAAAAAAAATCCTTTGAAATCATCAAAGCTTGAACCTGATGAAAAGTGAAAAAAACCCCAACACAAACCACAAAACCAAGGAAATATATAATTTAATCTATTTTCCTACAGTAAAAGTAGGTGTTTATTATCTTGTGTATTTTTCCCCCTGGGTTTGTAATTTACAGTCAAATACATAAAGTTTATCCAACACAAAGGAAGCCATGATTTTATAAGCTTATTATATGTTCAGGATATGACAGAAAATGAGAAAAACCAAGAAATTCACCAGAGAAGTATATTACTCTGAATATTCTGAAAACAAAGGACTGGGAAAACTCCCATTGACTTTGAAGGGACCACAAGCAATGGTCTTTTTAATTAACGAAAGACTTAATTCTGAATTCTTAAAATTCTGATAGTTTTATCTGACACTAGGTTTACTGTAATCACTTGTCATGTAGAGGAGGAAAACCACTTAGCATTTCAAAATTTAACTTGAGCATGCCTTGGTCCTTGCAAGTAACCTGACAACAGTGCAATCCTTAGCTCCTGATCAGGAAGGTTGAATTATACTGTCACAAACAACAGCAGAGTCAGAGTTCTGTGAGTCAGACTTCCTGTCCTCTCTTGGAAAGATGCATGTCACTTGCACCTCATCTTTCTGCAGAGGAAGGAATATGTCCATGATTCTAAAAGCCAAAAAGTGTTCCAATAGATGACGGGTGAGAAAGGGTGCAGCAGGATTGAAATAGTTAAATGAATGGATATGCCAAAGTAAGGAAAGAGCCATGGAAACGTTGAGAACTAAGAAGGTCCTTGCATGCTCTGTTACCTCTGAATCTACATGTCTTATGTTTGACCCTAGCCTGCACATAAGCACACAGAGTTGGTAATCTTCTTAGAAAGAATTAAAAAAAAAAAAGAGAAAAAAGGGTAAAAAACCTGTGCTGTTGCTCAGAAATGTGTCACTATGTCTGCTGCTAAAATAAGGGAAGCTTTGCCTACACAGATGCAACCTGGAGTCAATTTTGTGTCCAACTTTTCAGCTCTTCTGAAAGGGATGTCTATATTTTATTAACAAAGGGACTGACAGCACTCTTCCCCAGCACAAGTACAATGAAAGGCTGTTGCTATAATCAAAATTCACTTGTTGCAGCAGCAACTTTCAATCTTGATATCAACCTGAAACAGCATTAACCTGTCAATCATTTAGCAGCAATTTTTTTAGGAAGTAGAAGTTACCTAAGGAGTGATTTGGGAGGTTCTGGGTTGAAGCCCCTGCAGCCATTTCAGCCTGTTTGCTATATTTTCATCAGTCCTGTCAGTGAAGAAAAAACACTGTGCTGTAAGCTTTCATGACCTTATTGAATCATAAAAACTGTCCTGGGCTTTGTGTAGCCCTTACTGCTGTCCTGACTGGTCATGCTTAAAATTCAATTGGTATTTGACTCAGAAAGCAAACGCCTTGAATTTACTGGCATGACACTAGGCAGCGTGCGGCTTAAATTGATGTGTTCATCGGGATCTAAAAGTTTGTGCTAATGTAATGCAATTTTTCTTTTATCAGGCATTAACAATGATACTTGATGATGGCATACGAAGATAATAAAAATGTTTCTCAGAGAATGGTTCCAGTCAGCTTGTTCAGATGCTATGCTCAAGTAAATGGGATAATAGTGGCACATGACTAAACAATAACAACAGTAAATATTTTACTTAGGTTGTCATTTGAGGGATTAGTAATCATGGTAGAATCCATAGTGGAAGGTAACATTACACGTCATGCATTCTGACAGATATTCTTTTCTTTTTTTAATTTCTTTTTTATGTTCTCACTACACCATTGTAATGTCAACAGCTCGCCCCGTTGGTAAGTAACCATCCTTCTATCCATTTTAGTATGGCTTCATGCAATGCTTCATCTTTCATTTGCAACAGCATTTAACTGGCTGGAATGAGCAGCCAGCGCTTAATAGTTGTAACTGTCTAACACCAGGCAAGTGATTTTGACTGACCAAGTGCTGTTTCCGAACTTTGTATTTTCTGCTGTGTCGTGTATAAACTCATTTTGCCAAATCACCAACAAGTACCAATCAGCGAAACTGGGTGGGTGTGGTGATACTGAGCCAAAATCACTCATTTTGATGTTTTTAATGGTCTGTTTATGGGCCTGCTGTAAAGGCCATCAGAATCAACAGAAAAGACTGTTTTGACTCTGGTGAGCTTCTACCAGGCCCTAAACGATCTGCTCATCATACTTTTATTGCACAGCAGTAAAAGCACAGGCTTTGCATGTTCCGTCTTTCTTGTATCTTTCAAAGAACTCTGAAAGGAAGTAGTCCTGAAATTGAAGAGGGGATCAAGTAGATTTCTGTGCTTGTTAAGAAAGTTCATCATTAATTTTTGCCCTTGGGTCATCTTGGAGTGCAGTTTGAAATGCACTGTGTAGGATGCAGATTATTTTGAAAAACAAGTCCTGAGGAAGACAACCTCTGGATTTAATTCCCAGACTGAAAATTTTCCTATGCCTTTGAAATTCTGAAAAGACACAAAAATATAGCTAAGCTAAAACACACTTTTTGTGTTCAGAAATATCCTGAGCATACCTTTTAATTTTCTTTCATGGATGTTTACTCTGTGCCTATATGGATTTAGTTTAATGAATTGCACTTCTCCTCTGATTTTTGTAGTTTGTGTTTAGGTGTATCTTTTAGAATAATACGGTTAATCTAATTTTTTTGGATTAGCATAAGAAGTTGTTATTGGTGTTTATGGAGATTGGTGAGGGATTTGGTCTTTATTTATTTAGTAAAATCTTTTTTTAGATATGTGTTTCACTAAAGTTTGTGAGTTTGAATTCATCTCCTCTCTTCACTGTTCCAAGTTTGGAGGAAGAAAGGGTGGAATAATTAAAAGATAAGATCTGGATTAGGCCTCTGTTTCCAGAACTAAGGTGATCCCATCTTGTTAGCTTGCTTGAACTAGCAAACATAGAGCCAAGCCAAATACCTCTGCAGTCACAGTATGGCTTATCCAAGCCTGGAGAATTCCCTCTTCAGAACAGAAATTCAGTCTTCTCTGTTTGGGATTTCGATAGCAAGCTTTAAATCCAAATCACTACTGTATTACTGTGGCATTACACTGGTTCTTAAGAAATTAATTCCTGGGAGTTATAACAGTGTAAAAGGGGAGTAAACTTGCAAGAAAATTTTCCTTGGCTTGGAAATTTGTAGTTGGAATTTAATAAGCTTCTAAGGTATACCTTTCGTGTTGGGAGATGCTGCTTCCTCATTTACTAAGAAATGCCACAAGATTAAAAGTATTTTGCTTCTAGATATTTTTCTCGCTTTGCTGACTCTTAAAAAAAAAGGCAAGAAAAAAAGTAAAGACTTTCACTGTGTGAAAGCCACATAAAATGGATGACTGGAGATTCACAAGAAAATGATAGGTTTCAGCAGGGTTGATGGTGTCTCATTTCAGAGCACTGATTCTTTTTAAGACTCTTCAGGCCATTGACCAATCCCTGATTCCATCCCCAAAGCTTATATAGCAGCTCTTGGTCTCTGGTTACTTTATGTCCAGGTGTACGATCCCCTTGTGCGATCATGCTGTGGGCAATTTCATATATTCCCCACCTAGGCTATTTTATTTTATTGTAAGAGATCTGGAACAAAGAAAATTCTTCTTTTATATCATTTATTCAGGAAGCTAAAATTAGAATGTTCAATCTTAAAATAATTACTATTTGGGCATATGGTCTTTAGCAAATTATGTAACTTAGCTGTTATCTTTGTGACTTGTGAAAAGGTTGCTAAGTCCAACCCCAAAGGTATTTGACATACAGAACTCCCATACAAGTGTGTATGTCATGATTGCTGGGTATAAGCAGATCAGTGTCTGTCAATTACTTTCATGTGATCCAGTACCTGCAGACAATGATAGTGTCTATCTTTATTGACTTTTGTGCTTGAGTACCTGAAGTGAAGCTGATTTCTACAGTTCATAGCTCTGTTTCATTCAAGAGCAGGCAAAGCAGGTAGCTACCTAACCTGTTTTTTAAAAAATTTAAAGCCTGTTAAGGCAAACCAAAGCAGCTTCCCTCTCCACCAAGAAACCCAAGTGATCTTCTGTTAAAATTGTCATTTGACAAGAATGGTGAGTCAAATCTTGTAGCATTTTTTTGTTCAGGAAGTTAACTGGAATACAGAGCAAAAAAACCCTCTCTCCTTACCAAAAGGAAGCTAAAGCAAACATAAATGTCATTAAACTCACAGCTCTCCAGGAGACTGGCATTTTAACAAAAGTATATTTATATATTTATGTTTATAAGTGTAGGGAAGCCATTTAAAAGTTTATATTCTTTTGTGACACCAGAGAATTATCTAGGTAATTCTGCCTTTCATAACTCTCTCTAATTCAAAGCAGACATGTTTTGCCTTTATTGTGTTTTAAACAAGACCAATTTTTTTTTTTCCCCCAATGGCTTGTCGCTGAAGAATAGAGAAATGTATTTTTAATGTTCCAGGATTGTAATTCTTGTTGCAAAGAGAAAAATTTTTGTTTTCTAGGGAGTTTTTTTTCTGTTTCAAATATTTCTATTCTGTTAAGTGTAATATTTTTATTTAAATTTCAGCTTGAGTGGAAAATTTAGGAGTGGAGTTACCAATGGCCATCTTTGGTGCAAGCAGCTATTAACAAATGGTATATACTATAGATAAAATGAGGTGTGGTTCTCCCGAGGTGGATGGCAGCTGGTGAATTTAACAGCTCTATGCCAGATTACTCATCATGTTTGAATTTGCTGCCAGGAATAAATGCATTGCCCATTTCTAAAATAGATGTTCTCTTATTTATAACCTTTTGAAAAGATTTCTGACAGGATTTGCAACAGATGGGTTTAGAAAACAAGATATTTATCCTTGTTTAGACCTTTTCTATAGTTATTTCACTCATAAGATGGATTTTCCAGATGAATTTTCTCACTTTTGCATTCTGCTGTATTTCTTATGGCAGCTGGGCAGGAGAATAGCTGCTAAAAGAAGCACAATAGTTGGGAAGACCCCAAAAGTTTCATGCAGTTTCACTGACAGTAACACTGACACACGTTTCAGAAGCAGTTGTATACTGCTTTGAGACAGAGGACCTTTGAATAGAAGATCTATGAAGATCTGTCTGATGTCCCAGTTACTTTTTTAATAATCATCTGAAAAGTCGTTCAGATGACAGAGTACTGCTCAGTTTGCAAATTGATTTCAACTAAATCTAAGTGAAAATACAGTTGCTTTGCAGTAAGTCAAGTGTACTCAGTTTGTTGTCATATGCTATAACTCATCTCCCCAGAAAGAAGTGACTTGCAACAACTAGCTAGACAGTTTTGCCACCTGGATGAAAAACAAGTATTTTGAACTACCTAAAGAAGTAAAGGGAGACCAAACTTAACTTCCCTACTGTGTCAGAGAAGAGACAAACAGATAAGACACCTGCCATGAATTGTCCAAATTTCTTATTGATGAAATGTAGTCTACTCACATTTAAGTGCAATGTGACTCTACGATGCATTTCAGTCTGCACTGGGAAGTATTCACAACATAAATCAGCCTGGCATGACTTAATAGTCTATTAAGAATGGTACAGGATGAAACATAATAAAAAGGGCTGTATTTTAAACAAAGTTGTATTAGGTGTTGTGACTAGAAATTGCATTGTTCATATGGTTCAGATTGATGAGTGAGAAAGAATTCTCTTTATTCTCCTTCATCCCAGCTCTTGTAGAGAAAGTCTATAGAGGATGAATACTTTTTATTTTTATTACATTCATGAACATAGCACCTTCACTTGAGACACTGAGGATTTATAAAATACCAGTAATGTCAGTTGGTGTGTGGCAGAAGAGATGGAATCATGCTTGGCATTACAGTGCTATCTTTCAGTGGCAGAAATCTCAAATCTATACCAAAATGTGCTGTCTGTCCTGTTTGCTATCACTTAGAGAAATTTTCAGAATAGGGTAAGGACACCAGTGGACATTAGACTTTTTTGGGATTTGTTTCTTCCTTACATGAAAGAATAAGACATCATTATTGTTTAAAAAATAGGGAAATTCTTCAGATTAAAAAGTTGCCATAAAATGAAATTCAGATTTCTTCCTGTACCAGTAAGAGATTCAAATATGGAGCTAACTTGTTCTGATATGTCACAGTCTTTTAAAGACCAGTATAAAAATCTTGAAGTCCTTAGCATGTCTACTTTGACAAAAGTTCACTAGCTGAACTTAAATTGAATCATATAAATTTCAGATGTCATAGAAATACAGCATTTGCAATGTGTGGGCCAGAATGGTTGTGCAAGTGGATAGTGCATTAACCACCAAGCATTTAAATGCTGGCCCACAAAACTCATCTCCATTTCCAGCTCCTTCAGGTCTTCTTGGGTTTTGCAGATAGAGGTCAGAACAGAAAAACAGAAGATCTGATAGAGGATTCTTCTTAAATGAAAGAAGAAAGCAAGAAAGATGATAGTGTATGTTTTTGAATTATTAGCACAACATACTGTGACATACTGCTCATTCCACTGTGGCTCCAAGTGCTGTTTCTCTTAGAGAAAACCCAGTTCCAGCTAATGCAGGAACTGATCAAATGCCCCCCTTTTTTTCTTTTCTTTTTTTTTTTTCATTGCTGAACTCTAGCTTGGAAAAATTTTAAGTAGTTTAATGCATAAGTAGTGTTTAACTTTGCCAAAACATGCTCAAATTGTAGGTAAAGTTTTCTTACTTCAGTGGCTTGAGTATCTCCGTAAGTCTTTGAAGATTAGTGTATAAAAAAGGTCTTTTGATGTATTGCTCTCCCCAAACTTTGCCCCTCCTTTTTGTAAAAGGAGAAATCACTTACTTTACTTCTAGAGGAATGTGGAAATCAATACATTAATCCATTCACTTTTCCTTTGACTTTCTTTTCTCAATTGCTGCCAGCCATATCACAGTTTGGATATGATCTCAGTGTTATTCAACAGCAAAACTACTGTAAGCTCTATTCCTTGAATGCTAGCATTGTCAGTCAGAATAAATAGTAATTTTTCTCCCTCACTCCTTTTCCTCTCTTCATTTAACCGTGGCCCAAATTGAGCAGAGTATCTCCTCTCAGCCTTATTTATTCTCAAGGGTAAACAAACCAGGAATTTGTCATATTTCTCACTGTAGATGTAGCCTATTATCCTATCCATGCTCTTTACTCTTCTCATCATCTCCTCAGCTCTTTTCTTCAGTATGTGAATTCATGTTTTTTTGAAGGAGATAACCAGATTACACTCATTATTTTGATGAAATCTTACTGTATCAGCAAGGGGTATGCTTTTCCTTTCTAAATATATTACCAGCAAGCCCCACTGCTGTCTCTTGTGAAAAAAGGAATCAAGGCAGATTACATGTCTTTTTGCTGGCATAATTTGTTTTGTTTAGTAAACTCACAGAAGGTAAAATAGCACAAGCCATCCCCTAATGGTGCAGTTTACATAAGCAAGCAGGCAAAAGTGTTAAGATTTTAAGAGAGCACATCTTTTCTATCTGATCTGAGTGAAAGGTACATCCTGAATCTCAGACACTTGAGAAAAAAGAAAAAAGAATTAAAGGCATTATCTAAACTCAAGTCCTGAGTAATGGAAGTTATTGGGCAGAAGAATCAGTGCTCCCTCTTTGTACGCATCAAAACCAAGAGAAAGACTTTCTAGAGGGGATTTTTCAGCAGCATCTGCAAGGTTCAGGGGCTGCTTAAAAGAGATGATTGGGCAAAATAGAATAAAATAGAGATGTGTGATTAAATGAGAACAGGCTACAGTCTAATGCTGAGATGAAATTAAGACCAGATATTTAAACTAAATATTCAAATGTACTGTAAAACAAAGACAAGGAAGGGGTCAAGGAAAAGCTGATGCTGAACTCTGAGCATTGGGAATGGGGATGTGGGAGCAGAAAGTAGATTACTTTCTTTTTGACTCTGGAGGAGACAGAGTTGGATTTTTAAATAATTTTTCTCAGAGTTTTGTCTTATTAACATTAGTCCTAGAGAAGAATGAAGAACAAATCTTTTTTTCCACCATGAAGATTTATCCCACTTCATTCTTTTGGGTCATCCAGGGATAAAAGAGAGATTCTACATGTCAAAATATATAGGAGAGCTAGTGGGTTTTATTTATTGATTCTCTAGACTTCTTTCACCTCTTGCAAAGAAAGAAAAAAGTGCTTATGCTTCCATGCTTTAAGAGATTATCTGCTTCACTGTTTCAGAGCAACTGAAGGATAAAAATGTTATATGTGAAATTCAGAACCTGAATTTAAATTGAAAATTAGAACAATTAGCATTAGCAATCTCAAATGATTGAAGTGTGGTCTTTTCACACTGTTGTGTTTTTATATAGTTCATCTGAAAACAACAAACAAAACAAAAGGAATTTATCACTTTCCATGACACAAGAGCAGCATGAAGGACATTTGCAGGAGAACTGGCCCTGGCAATGAACTTGCTGAGACCTTTCCCCTCTCTACCTCTTGCTCTGATTCTTCTTCCCCACTGTTTCCTCTCATTCAGTGTGCCAGAAGTTTTCCCCAAGTGCCCCCTGTGCTTCTACTTTTGTGTATTTGACCTATTGTTGAAGGACATGTGAGAACTAATTTTGAAGCAGTGTCAATGTTAAAAATGGTATTTGAGCTATGGATTACCACTACTTCCCTAAGTTATGGGAAGCTGCTTTTCAGAAGAGTCCAAACCAAGCACCTGCTTTGCCACCTCCACCCATGTAATTTTAAAATAATATCACGGGTCTAGCAAAGGGCCTCATGGTTACCCCCATAACATACTCATTCCTAAAGTTTTTGGCAGAACCATTCACCTGAAGAAGAAATCATGAAAGAAAGAGAACACTATAAGTGAACAAGCAAGAGGACATAGTTAAAAAATAATCCCACAAAATGAGATCTTTGTTTCAAAGGCCACCACACTTATGCAGCCCAGGGAATAGTTATAAATTCCTGTGTCAACATGATACTCATGGCAGATTAAAAAAGGAAATTCATTTTCCAGGTAACTCAGTTACAACTTCCATGCTAAAAAGTTACTGCCTTCCCTGTGTGTGAACACACCTAATCATTGGAGCACACCACAAGATTGAGAAGTCTCTTCACTTTATTTAAAGAGAGTGATCGTCCTCAGCTTCCATTAGTTTACCCCTGATAAGAAAGATCTGAATTAGTTAATAGGCCAAAGTTGTCATCCTCTCAGTCTTCTGTAATGGCTCCTGTGTCAGAGGCTACGCCCTTGATTTATCATTAGTCATAGCTAATAGTGCACTAATAACTTTTTGTCCTAATAACCACACATCACTTTCATTACCCATTAAGAAGATCTAAATTTATGAGGGAAGAACTGCTGGATCAGCCCAGGTTTCTCGTGTTTGAGACAGCATATATTTTCTGTTTTCCTCTATTTACTCCATCAGCAATAGTAGCCTTGCATAACATCTTTCAAAACTTCTAGAGTTTTGCATCTGAGCTTTTTGGAAGCTCATGCCGTGCTAAGGGCAAACATTATTACAAGGTACAGAAGTAGGATCTTACAGGGCTTTTTTCATTTGTATCACAAAAGCATCTAAAATTCCTGTATCTGCCAGACCTTCTAGAGAAATTCAGTTAATGACACACAAAGTTAGAGGATCATGATTTTCTTTAAAGAATTCCTGTACTGCCTTCAGTTATCTAAGCTGGTATCAGTAACTAGCAAAGCAATCTTACAGATCAGTAGTCCTACTCCAGAGATGATTTCAAGGGTTACCTCTCTTTTCGAAATACATATTACTTTGCCTGGAGCTCCAGGGGCTTCTCCTCTGTGTAAATGTCCTAGAGGCAAATCTTGGTCTCTATTTGGTAAGAGGGGAACTCATTTCGATCTCGTAAAATATCCATGCATATCAAAAACAGCTGAAGTGGCCACATGATATTGTCCCGTGGTAAGGATTTGAGAGGAGCATTGAGATACCAGTTTCAAGTCTCTGAGGGCTTTGCAAAAGAAGACCGTGATGTTAGTGGGGTTTCAGAAGTCAAAAAAGGAATTTGGGGAAGGTGACATTATCTTATCACTCTCTACACCCAGATAGATCTACTGACTATTGCACCAAGTGTAACTTTGTCCAAATGAAATTAGTTTATTGCTGCAAACATACAATGCTGAAGAAGACTGGGAGATGGGAATCTTAGGTTGCTCTGCTGTTTCTTCCCTGCTGGAAGCAGAACTGAGTATTACAGAATCTTGGTGCTTTACAACCCAGTGTCTTTCTACTTGTTCCTCAAAGCTCTTCCCTCAGCATCATCTGTTTTGCTTAGAACATTTACAAGTCAGCATATTTCTCTGTGCCCCCTTTGAACTAGTCATAGAAACATATTTATGGATAATAAACAATTCCAGTTTAAAATGAAGCACCCATCTTTATCACTTTAGCTTGCCTATGTAATCTTCATGATGAATTTCATGTGCAGTTCACTATCAACTGAAATTAGTCATAATTAAATGTTGTCAAATCTGTAATTTAAGCCCTTGAAATTTGTGGCTGTCACTCTTTTCCTGTAATATATTATTTTTTCAATGGATTTGATCCAAAGATTACAGAAGCCAATAGGAGAATTTCTACCAGCTTCAATGAAGTTTGAATAAAGCCTCATATTCTATGGTAGAATCATAGAATCATTTAGGTTTGAAAAAACCTTTAAGATCATCTGCGCATCTTTTCAGTACCTCCAGTGATGGTGACCCACCACTTCCCTGGGCAGCCTGTTCCACTGCTTGACAGTCCCTTCTGTGAAGAAATTTTTCCTAAAAGCCATTCTAAACCTCCTCTGGTGCAACTTGAGGCCATTTCCTCTTGTATATCATTTGTAACCTGGGAGGAGAGACTTACCCACACCTGGCTACAACCTCCTTTCAGGCAGTTGTACAGAACAATAAAGTGTTCCCTGAGCCTCCTTTTCTCCAGGCTTAACCCCACCAGGTCCTTCAGCTGCTTGTCAGCAGACTTGTGCTCCGGACCCTTCTCCATCTCCTTTGCCCTTCTTTGGACACACTACAGCCCCTCAGTTTCTTTCTTGTAGTGAGGGATCCAAAACCGAACACAGAATTCAAAGTGTGGCCACACCAATGCCCAGTACAGGGGGACAATCACTGCCCTGGTCCTGCTGGCCACGCTATTTCTGACACAAGCCAGGATGTCATTGGCCTTCTTGGCCACCTGGGCACACTCTGGCTCATGTTCAGCTGCTGTTGACCAGCACACCCAAGGCCTTTTCCACCAGGCACCTTTCCAGTCACTCAGCCTGTAGCACTGTAGGGGGTTGTTGTGACTCAAGGGCAGGACCTGGCACTTGTCCTTGTTGAACCTGTGTTGGCCCATTAATCCAATTTGTTTCAGTAGCAATACTGAAGTAAAACTTGCTGCAATATCTACTTTTAACTAAAATCAGCAATATAAAGTACAAACCCCAGGACCCCTTGGCTGGGGAAGGTACTTCGAGAAAGTTATGATAATAAAATTCCCTTAGGATCATTGAATTCCATGTGAGCCACAAATCACAAGGTCAGCTGAGAAAACTCTGCCACTGGAAGAAAATGTTGCTAGTACCTGGGATCAGCATGCTTTTTGCTATGAATTCACATTTTTATGTGGTAATTTTCCCCTCCCCTTCTGAGTCCTCTGCCACATTTCTTATCAGATGACCCGAGTTCACCTAAGAGGGATGAACTCACTGTCTCAGTCAAGCTTGTCTACATCTCACGGCTTTATTATCTCTGTTGGCTCAGTGTAACCTTTAGTATTCAGTAATAGTACTGGGAAAGAAATGCATCCAATCCATCCCATCAGATTAGGGATTCTGCTAATTATTAAGACTGGAGAAGAGTTGAGAAATTGCTTTGATATAATTTGCAATATTTGGTTCTTTTTTTTCCTAAAGCTCTTTAGCACTGGAGCAGAGGGCTACCTTCATATACAATTATTAATAGAATAAAAGATACTTTCAGTCATGCATAAACCAACATCCTAGAAATAGTGCAGCAGAATGCATTCTTGCCATTTTGAACAACATAACTAATGCTCACTGCTGCTCATGCTTTTCTATCTCCATTTTTATTCTTGCAGTTGAATACTGTTCTGTGCTGTAAAAACAGTTCTGAACATGATGTGATTAACCTTAGGGTCCCCCCATCCCCTCATCTCAAAGCCCCCTCGTACATGGCCTGTGCTTTCTATTCATGTTCAACCATCTGATTTCCATATCATCCTGCTCAGCCTCACAAGCTGCTATTAGCATAACAGAGCTTTAGTGTGACATTGATTGAAGCCAGCGCTTGCTGAATGCAGTATCAAAGCATAATTTGCCAGAAATCAAATCTAATTTACTGTGTACTAGTTGTTGTCCTAAAAAAAAAAAAGTTTCAATATAAGTATACTATAAGTATACTAGGTCTGTAATCTTAATTGCTCTTTTTTTTTTTTTTCCTCCGTATAGTTTAGGCTAGTCTGCTGGAATCTAAGCAATATATTTCATTTGAGAGCCATTGTCTTTGACTTTCAGATATCAAGCAAGAGTTCTTCAACTCTCTTCTAATCCAGTTAATGTTACATCTGAAACAGTAAAGAGTAATAGTCTGATAGGCACAGCACTCTGTTTCCTGCTTCATAACAGTTTTTTCAACAAATTCTTCTAATGGCCTTAATGTTTAGCTTGAATTAAGCATTAAAGTACCACATAACTTTAACTGCTGAGGCAGATCATGCCTGCTGTTATTTCTCTAACTGTAGCTTTTCAGAATGTTTTAAAAATTCACCTAATTTGAGAGAAGCAGTAATGGCTTGAATAAGTTTTGTCCAACATTCCACTGAAACTGCGCTTTGAGCAAGTCATGATCTCAAAGTTAACCTTTCTGCAAAATGGAAGCAATAATATTTATCCATCTTTATAAACAGCATCTATATATGAACATAATGAGCTCTCTTTTTAGGAAAATTGAAGAGCCCAAGTGCTTATTCTATCAAAGAGTTCTTGCTGTCTCTGAGCAGGGTCACATTGCATTCTCTGACAGGCTTAGTGTTTGGGTAGTTACACTTGACCAAGATAAAACTGATATGGTGAAATGTTGTTTAAATGCTATAAACAGTATTATTTTAATCAGAAGCTGTCTATAGACAGAGCTATAGCTGAATATGGCAACAAACTATAATGAAATGAGGGATTCCTTCATTGTAGAACCCCATCTTTCAATAAATTAAAAAAAAACCAAACCTTATACAATGTTTTATTTTTTCAAAAATTATATTTCTCATGTTATTTAAGATTATGTTGTAAATAGGTTGGCTGGAAAAATTTGATTTGTACTCTAATTAATGTGACTAAAAGCTCAAATTCATTCTCTTTTTTATAGTGGATTTTCAGTAATTCTGGATGCAGATAAAAGCTAGAAAATATATAATTGTATAACTACACATCATTTGCTGAAATCTTTAGAATGTTTTCAGAAAGTCTTAGAAAGTTTAACCTAGTAGCTATGAGGCCACAGATCTTCTGTTTGTCTAGTATGGCAAATGCTGGAAAGGACTTGGTGTGTGGATGGCAGAGAATGGAATAACAGAGTCAGTCCATGTCTGAGCTACAGACTTATTTTCCTTTTCTGTTTTGAAAAAAAAAAAAATAAGAAGATACTTTTTTTCCTTTTTCTGCTCTTAGGAAAGTGAGAGATATTCAGAGTTAGGGATGGGTCAAAAACTGGAAACTAGGTTAGAACTAGGATGTATATCTCTCACTGTTCCTTGACTACCAAATTTATCTTAAACTGATCCTTGGAGAGTCTGCTACAGCAACAAATTTGTTTCTGTTGTATCTGCTCAGAACTTTGAATTATTGATTTACAGTAGAGCCTGGCATGTGTGAGAGCGTTTCATATGAACCCTTAAACTTGCCTACGTTGCATTTATGTGGTTACATGATTTGAAAGATGGGCTTGTGGAAATGCCATACCCTTCTCACTTCTGTTGAACTGTCTCAGAGAATTGCCTGTGGAACATACCCCCAGTGCACCAAGTGTGCCTGCAAAGTGATCTTAGGCATCCATCCATCATGCTCAGGTTGGATCTGTGTGATGTCTCCTGACACCAGGGTTTTAGTATCACAATAGGAAGATTATGGTCTCAAGGCCACCAATAACACAGCACAGATGTAGGACTCGTGCATAGTTCTTGTCAAATCCAGGTATAACACCTGAATACTGGTTTTCTTCTTTCTGCTGTGCCTGAGGTTGCTATTGATTCTGTATTATCCTGTGCAATGAATTTCTGTGGCTGAGCAGAAAACACTGGGCTGATCCAGTGACCTTTATTAAGTAGAGGTATCTACAGTTCTGACTGTTCTGCTACCTCATGTATCGTAAGGTATGCCTATAGGGAGGAAGGGAGGTCTCTTCTTCACAGCTTAAAGGTTTTTCTCTCTTTCTTCTCCTCTATGACTGACTGAACAAACACATGCACTGGTCAACACACCGCTGTTTCCTGACACCTGTAGGGGTTGCATGAAGATATGCTTGGTAAAACAAAGTGAGGGGAAAACAAGCACCTCGCTGCGGCTCAGCACTTTAGGATTAGAAAAGCATGAGTTCAGTTCCTAGAGTATGTACAGCAACACCTTACAGAAACATCAAAATGTATGGCTATAACAGGCAGCAACAGGGCACTAAGCCCTTTATACCTGCCTGTTCAGAAGATTAACAGCTGCTGAGGTGAAGGAGGAGGTGGACACTTCTCTCCAGAGAGGCTAAAACCTGTGTTTAGGAGTGTGAGGCAGAAGAAATACCCTCTGCCTTCTAAAGTGATGGTGGTTTACGTGTATTAAGTGTTCTGCAGTTTTTGTTTTAAGAGTGCATTGTACCAGCCCTATTCAACAGATGCTCTTTAGACTCCTGCTGATCTGTAATGCCTTGGGAAGTACCTCAGGAGATCACTGCAAAGTGTGTTTCAAAAAAATCAGCTCTGCATACATTTCTATGCAGTTGGCAGATTTGTGTCTGTGCTGTCAGCAGGTGTAATCGGAAGCTGGGTCTTGATTGCTCTTCGTGACTAATTAAATAGTTTGTAATTATAATGGTGAAAATACGTTTTTCTAAAACACCTAAATTCTGTTTACCTTAAAGCTTAGTGTTCCTAAGCCATCACTCTGCACAGCCACAAAACTGATAGTGGAATATAAGAAAATGAAGATGGGATGGTTTGGTTGTTTTTTTATCCTCTTGTCCAGCCTGCTCCAAAAGTTATTTAATCTTTTGATAAGAATATCTGGAGATACTGCTTGCATTTTTAGGATATGCAAAGTAGTACAAATCCAGTTTCAGTGAATTCCAGTGATGAACCAAGACTGGAGGGTTTTCATATCACTCATAGAAAAGCCATTTGCTTTATGCTCAACATAGTCACCAATGATAAGTCTTTTCTCTCAAATCCTCTAACACTGCTTCTTCCTCATTTTCTTTCTACACTTTAACACCTTTTCTCTACCTTTTCGTTCCCACCAAGTGCTGACTCTCTATTCTCCATCAGTACCCGCAGACAAGTCAAACCCCTCCTCTCTCTTAGAAATTGTTCACTTCTGACTATGCCTCCTGGTTCCCTATGTCTGAACATTGTTAATGCCAGCTACTCGCAAGCATAGCTAGTTCTGGTTCTTCTTTCTTATTTTGAATCCAGTCTCCTTTTCTTTTCCTTGTTTCTTCCTGATCTCCTGGAATATCTATTCCTTCTTGCTCACCATTCACTTCTGCCCACTAACTCTTCAACTTCTGCTTCCTTTTAATCTCTAAACAAGCTAAAATCTGGTTTTCTCAAGTTTCTGTTGTTCTAGCAACCATTCTTTTTACCACAACTCCTCTTTCCCACTCCATTCTTGACCACACTGCCTCTAACAGAACCGAGGAAGCTCTTGAACTTCTGTTCTTCTGCTGTCATCCAGACCTTGTTCTCCTTTCTCAATCATTTTTGGAAGTCTAGAGGGGCACATTGAGAAAGACAGTCTGTTTACCCTATTCATACTTGCAATACACAGTAGCTCTGTGAAGCATTAGTGTGTATGAGAGTGCTAATACCTTTCCAGACCAAAGGCAGAATACATCCAGAGCCAGCAATATAAACACCTGACTGTGCTTCTTGGCATTTATTGTCATCAGAATTGGCTCTAGCATGTATGGCTGTAATGTTTATTTCCTTTTTAAATTTTTTTTTAGTAACTGGGGATGTCACATACATATATTGCTGCTCTTTTTGTCGCTGTTGTTGTTTCTGTTTATATATTAATTCTGTCTATACTAATTAATGTTTCTGGTGTCATGTCCTCTGACATAAAACAAATCTCCATAATGTTGTCTCTTTCCTTCAATATTCCCCATCTCTCCCTTGCAAAATATCCTAAACTTACATTATCTGTTTTCTTACGTTGTAGCTCCCCCACAGTTTGTGGTGAGACCACGAGACCAGATTGTGGCCCAGGGTCGAACAGTGACTTTTCCTTGTGAAACTAAAGGAAATCCCCAGCCAGCTGTTTTCTGGCAAAAAGAAGGAAGTCAGGTAAGGTGTAAACACCCTATAAGTCCTTCAAGCCTTTCTAAATAATTCTAATGTTAAATTTTAAGGAAGATTTGTGTGTATTACCTTTCACAGATTCTTTTAATCTTTCACAGGAATTTGTCTTTTTAAACTAGCAATATTCTCTACTGAAATTGTTGTTGCTTTTTTAAAAAAAGAATATAGATATTATGAAGAACACAATGTCATTTAAGTTGTTGAAACTTGTGCTAGGTGCCGTGCAGATGTATAGAAATCAACAGTATATCTTAAAGGCTTTTCATTCTGAACCTCCCAACAAACAGGTGGGTTAGACAGGCACAGTAGATAAAAAAAGGTATGACTCAAATTTTAACTAATCAGAGCCAGTAATTACAGTTCACAACCTGTCTAGACGTGATCAAGCAGATACGTACCTAGCAAGCTGATTTGCATTGGCGTATTCTCATAGAGCATACAGATACAGGTTCTGAACACACAGATGCCTTCTTCAGTCAGATTGTCTCAGGAAATTTCCAGATCTGGTTTTGGAAATATTTCCCTGATCTTTTTTTGAAGGCAAAATTCATGATGTAGCAATCAGCATTGCCATCAGTCAATACTAACTTCTACAGCGTAGTACTTGAATGTTGTGTCATAACATTTCCTTACTGCTGTTGCTCTACTGGCACATTGTTACAGCAGAAGTCAGGCTTCCTCGCTTTCAGTATGCAGGTTGTGTTAAGTATGTTAAATGTGAACACTGCAAACTACATGCTGTATTCTCTTTTGCACCTGAGTAAAGATTAAAAGTGGAAAATGAACATCCAAGGACACTGACGTCTGCAGCTCTCTGATGAACCCTGTCCTGCCTACACCTGTCTGTGTATCTATAAAATGTACCCTTCTCCACTGACAGGTTGGTCTTTTCAGAGCCCTGTGCTACTTCGCCCCATGTGAGTTAACTAAAGTATCCGCAGTGTGTGTGTGTGCAGTGCAGATGTGCCTTTTGTCAGATCTAGAGGCATTGTGTGTACCAGCTCAGTTAAAACGTGAGATAAGAGCTGAACCACAGATCTCCCGCTCTGTCTCACCTTCTTCTGCTTCACCTTCTCATGAGATCAGAAAGCTGGTCCAGAATGACAAGGCCCTGCTGATAGCTCTGCTTTCTTTGTGGTTTACAAAGATATAATACTATTGCTTTATGAGACTAAGCTTGTCTGAGTGTAACCTTAGCCTTCAGTGTGTATTTTTTAGTGTACTAGTTAAAGAAATTTAGGTTTTGCCCCCATGGAACACATCCTGGAAAAGCAGAGTGTTGTGAGTCTCACTAAGGTGACAATTGTTCCAAGGGGAAAGTAGAATAGCATATTGAAATTGAAGTACGAAGTAGTGATGTGCTAGCAAACATTTCAAAACCCTTCCTTGTAGAGCATTTTAATAACATGGTAATGTTTATGTAAAGTGAGCTTATAGTGTCACACTTGAATCTAATAAAGTGGACATCCATCATGCTGTAATAAAGAGAAGAGCTTCTAATTAAAGTAGGACATCATTTGCAGGATTAAAGTCATTTAGCGTAATTGAAAAGTGTTAATACTCTATTTTATCCTCTTCCATTGGTATCACTTCAAGGGTAAAAACATTTTAAGGTGAAAATGCATCTTGTGTCTTTAATTGAATGTTATTGCCTACTGATTGTACCATGTCGAAGCTGCTTAATTACAAACCTGGAAAATTAATTACCATATTGAGAAACAGATCCCTGAGGGTTAGAATAGTTTTTTTTGACAAATAAATGCAACATAAAAATTGATACCTACATGGTTTATAATCAAACATTAAAACATGGCTCAATGTGATTTACAACACCCTTGTGTTAATCTCAATCGATCAGCAATGAAGTAGCACAGGTTAGGGCTACCATCTCAGTATACAACTTGTCAAATTTTGCAGTGAGATGCCATAAAGTATGTATGCTGTATATCATCATACAAATGGAGAATGAGGGTTTTTTCCAAATTATGTGACTTTTCATCTCTGCATGCCCAGCTATAAATTGTTGCTTGTATCTACAGTGCTTGCTTTTGCTTTTACTTGGGGAACTGTTTGTGGCACTACTCTTAGTGTTCACAATAATGTTATGTAGCCATGTTACCCCACTCCAGTAATTGTAGGGCATTTTTCATTGTGAATCCATTTCTTGAACATGTATATTTGAGCACAACCAGCTGGAAGGGAGGGGAGCTGTTCCCTCCTGAGTAATTTTTTGTGCCAGCTTGTGCATAAACAGCTGGCCCATTGTGCTTGGTAGCATTTTCCCCAGAGCCCACCAGCCTCCCACTGATGAAATGCACAAGGGCAGGGTGTGTGTAACCTTTGGACTCTGTGGATTAAATTGTTCCTTGAGATAAATTCAGTGGTACTGTATCAGTGATGTCTCTGGTCCCACTGTTTGCAACCCAGCATGCCACCATTGTGCCCAGATGAGCAACCCGACAGCTACTTAAAATCACTGAAATAGTAAAAAGCATTTAAAAAGGGGTTTTCCTGTAGTTTAAGACAAGTTATAGTTTACAGTTATCTGGTATTTGAAGGGAGGAGTCGTGAGACTGGTGGACTGTATGGAATATTTACTGGGATCTGGTACCTTCCAGAACAGAGAGGCCCATGCTGAAGATAAGAAGAAGGATAACTTCTCCTTTGTAATGCAGTGATAAAGAGGATTCTGGATTATTGTTCTCTCAAGAATTAGGAGCTTGATCCTTGCACTGTCTTTACACTGTGTTTCTTTTTACACTTTACATAATGAGCCATAAGTGAAGTCAAGATCAGCCATGTCAAAATTCTCCACTTTCTTGTAAAATTTGGTGAAGTTTTCATAATACTCTCATTCAGCAGGTATCTGTGCCAAGCAGAAGTTACTTTGAAAGTTTCAAGGCAGTTCAGAAAACAGGGCAATTATTTGAGACCCACTTAGTCCCATAGCCTGAAATTATTTCAGAATTTTAGCACATTTTTTCCTATTGAATCTGACATATTTTCTGGGTGCATATTGATTTTTGAGAAAAAATGTGCTGTTATAAATTCCTTGAAGATTGCCATTGAAATGGAGTAAGAGAAAAGCCTAAGGTGACAAGTATGCTAGTAGGTTAATACAATTATGAGGATACTTAAGAGTGTTGAATCTTATTTAAAGCATATATCTTTCCTTTTACTGCCAAAACCATAGAGGTAAAAGCATGAATGTCACTTAAAAGCAGAATTTGTTTCTTATTTGAATTCTGATTTATTTCTTAAGCAATTTGTTACTTATCAGTTCTAAATCCTGTTTTGTGTACCATTAAGGTCTGCTTCAAAAGAAGGAGATCTACAGAAAATTCATTTAATACTCTATTCTACACTTTTAGATTCTATTTTTAGCCCACACAGACAAGCTTAAAAGTTAGTAGGGAGTCATCATAAAAAATATAAAACATAAAAGCCAGACCCTGCTTTACTGGAATTATTGTTGTTTAATTATTGTTTAAGCTGTTGTCCTTTGTGTCTCACTGGGCAATGCTGCTGACCTTTCTCTTCTCATTGCTTTCCTTTTCCTGTTCTTATTTATTCATAAGAGCTGTGCCAGATGGTATAACTTTTTCTTTGAAAACACAGCCCTCACCACTAAAACCTTTTCAGGCCTGTAGTATTGATTCACTCAGTCCTTCATCATATGCAAGGACTACTACAGCCATTCCAGTTATTATTATTGACATCTCTCTTTTCTCCAATCCAGCCCAAAGGCAAAAGCTAATCTCCCTGTTTTCTGCTAACTGATGTCTTATCCTACATGAAATTATTTTTTCTCTCTGTTGATTTCTACATCAGATTAATACCCTTTCTCTTTGCCCTCAAGGCTCCATGCTGCATTTCTCCTTTGGTATATCTCAGTTTTAATTTCCTTTAACTTCTCCTTTAAGCTTTCATGCTCTGCCATCTTCTCCTCCTTTATGACCAGGTCATATCTTTCTCCTAGCTTTACTTCAGTGCTCCACTATTACTTTCTTCTTTGCCCAGGACATATTCACAGCCAAACAATAGTGCTATGCTCCCTCAAGTCTCCAGGATTCAATTTTTTCTGCTGGTTTTCTATATTTACTGTAGTGTTATGTCCTTCTGGTTTGATAGCCAAACTAAGTATATTATTACAATTACATTCAGAATGAAGATGAATATGTCACACCTATAAATCACTCAAGTGTGATTGTTGGAAAATGTCTCCTCGCCTACACCCCCAGAACACAGCACTGTGTGCTGTCAAAGGGCTGTTTCTAATTTAAACTGCAAGTTGCCCAAGGCAGGGAAAGCCGGCTCTGTGTGTTCATAAAGTCATAACCACACTTACTCTTTCTTCTAGTTTATTTATAGTACTTTTAAGGAGAAATCATCTCTCTCTCTGAAGGAAAAGTGGTGCTTTTGTGTTCTGAATTGATGTTTGATGAATTGTCTTTGCAGAATCTACTCTTCCCAAACCAGCCTCTGCAGCCCAACAGCAGATACTCAGTGTCACCGACCGGAGACCTCACCATTACCAACATCCAGCGGTCGGATGCAGGATACTACATTTGTCAAGCACTGACAGTTGCTGGAAGCATTTTAGCAAAGGCTCAGCTGGAAGTTACTGATGGTGAGCTATTAGAAATTCCTGGGTTTTTTTGTTGTTTTTTTTTCTGTCAAAAGTATTTTAAAAGCAGTGTAAATAAAGGCATATAAGACCATATAATTCATACAAGTAAATGGACAATTTTCTCTAGAAAATAGAATGGAACAGGATCTCTCTGCAATTGTCTGTGGAGTCGAAAAGTCAGCAAGGCCTAGTTTGCCATTTGCTGCTTTCTGGAGGTTCCTTGACAATGTAAACAAGGGGAAAACTAGCTTAAAATAGGGTTGGTGAGAAAGAAAGATGATTGGTTCACTGGAGCTAAGCTATGACTGCGAAAAAAAACCCCAAAAACCGTTGTGGAGAATGAATAGGTTTGTGATTAAAGCAGTGAATTGGGATGCCAAAAAAAAAAAGAAAAATTAGTCCTGATTCCCACCGGTCTTCACTGCTCTCTTATGGAGCCAGGATGTGTCCTTAACTCAATTAAATCAACACAGTTGTTTCAACGTAGTGGAGTACTGTTAGTTTAGAATAGGTACAACATGTAGCCCTTTAGTCCCTCTGTGAATAAGGCACCTACCTCAGAGCTGTGTTCTAAGAATTTCTCAGTATGGTTAGATGTGGAAAAAGTCATGAAAATATCTAGGTAGAGAAGAGTTTTCAGAAAAGTAAAAGCATCTGTCTTGATGCTTTCCATTTCAAATTTTTGGGTTTGAAATTTATCTGGCCTTGAAGTTTACCTTACTCCATCTACAAACATGAATCCTTTTCACTTGTCAGGAATCCTGTTGATATCCCTCTTCATCCTATTGTGGATAGAAGGCAGTTTGCATCCTTTAATGTTAGTGAGGAAAACAGTAGAATTCCTCTTATACCAGGAGATTGTGGCATTCCCTGGCATCGTTATTCCTTATCGTAACTGACACATTAAATATCTCCTGACAGACTTTGATGAATTTTTGCCATTAAAACTGTTGTTATATGCAGAGGTCTACTTTTACTGTTCCCTTAGAGACCTGTCTGCACCATGAAAGTTTGAAAAGATGTCTAATTTTGAATAATCTGCCTTTTCACAAGAGCATATTCATCACAAGTGACAGGTAGAGAGGTTCAGGCTCATGTTATAGAGGTTTGAGCATTAATTTGATGCCTTTTCTTTGTTTTCCAAAAGCTGCCTATATTTTTATGACAAGAGAATATAATTTCTGCCTTATCCTTGCATGTCTTAAAGCACATTGGTTTTCTGTAGTTTCTGGAGACTAAAGGCTTGGCTTTTCATTGCAGGCTCCTTAAATCCTTTCTCCCATGGTCTGTGTCAAAATGATGCATTTTCATTCAATTCAAATTTAAATGTAGATTAAAAGGTCATTTAAAATTAATGGAAAGGCAGTATTTTTTAATATCTGTCCATAGTGCTGCCTGATTCAGGGCCATGACTGTGATTGGAATAAATAGAACACGCAAACATTGGCTGAGAGGACATTGAGCTGTTAATGGTTGCACCTGCTGATGCTGTACAGATTTACAGCAACGGGCCCTGAATGGATCAAATCAGGTTCAAGGATACTCATGATGAGAAATTCTTCCTTTTGACAGGCAAGGCCTTTGGTCCATCTTTATCTTTTTCCTGTGTGGGGTAAAAAAATAAAATCCTGATTGATGTCTTTGGAATTTTCATTGGTTTATTTAACAGAAAGCATCCCTTCTAAAATGCAAACTCACCTGCAGTTAATTCCGATTAAAGGCAGTGTGCATTCCCCATTGCTAGAGAAAGCTTTAGCTGGGGCTCTGCTGCTCAGGGAGTGCAAGGTCTGCGTTCTTCAAATGCTTTCCAGAACCCGCTGTCAGCATGATCATTATGAAATAATACAAGATTGCTTTATAGAAATACCATTTCATCCCTGAGTCAAAGGGCAGGTGAGGTCAGAAGAGAAGTGCCAAAACAACATTGTGGAACTGAGATTATATAAATAAATGTACCATTAGATCACAGATATTTTTTTAATTGCTTTTAGTTAGGAAGTTAACCATAAATGTCAAAATAATCTGTTTTGGTTGATGCTGAGCAGAAGTTATGGAAGCTAATGATTTTTTATCAGTAGAGAAATCTAATTTAATGGTTTTAAAAATATAATAAAATATAAACTGTGCATGTTATCTATATACTTAAGCATTAGTGTTCTAGTTTTTGGCTGGTGATTTCAGTTTTACTTCATAGCCCAAAATTTTTCTGTTTGGTTAATGATTTAATAATAGTGGTGAGCCATCTTTTTCATTTTGAACACATTTTTGTTTGATCCAGAGTAATTTAGATCCAATTGAAGTTCCAATACAGAATGAAAACATGTCATGTGCAGAAAAACAAGTGCTTAATTATACCATACATAGCAGTGTTTCAGTTGTTGCATTTTTGCACTTACAAGTCTTTACTGGAAATATTTTTAACTCAAGTGTTCACATGAGAAGAGATTACTAGCTGTGATGAAATGTGCTGAGTTGAGTGATAATTTTGCTGATTATGGACTGTGCTAAGAGCCTTTAATGTATTTGAAATTCAAATCTTGTATTTTCTTGAAAGGCTATCATGTAATTCACTGTGTAACGCACATCTGGAAAAGCAAAATTGTTTTAAAAATTGAACAATCTTAGCAATCCTTTCACACTCAAGAAGTGAATATGAAGCTCACAATCTTAAAATGTCAGATCCTACAAATAAACGAAATGCTTCCATCTATCTCTGTCTGTGCTCAGCATAAAAGGAATAGTTTTCAGTCAGTATTTAGTTACATAAATTTATCCATCATGAACAGAATATTTTGGAGAATATCTTAATTTTTCCTTTGTTAATAATCATTAGCCTTTATTACTGAAAGATGGCCAATATATGGTCAGCTGTAGCATCAGCCTACTTTGTCCTGTTTACCCAGCAGTTGCTCTTTAGGGTGAGTATTGGGATGGAAGGAACAAGATCAGCCTCCATCATGGATTTTTCTGATAACATAAGAATGAATTGGTTTAGGATATTAATTTAAAAGATTGCATTTCTGGGCTTTTGAATGAAAGCAAAAAGTTGGCTTTCTATAAAGATAATTCAGAACACATTCAAAAAAGTAAGAGGAGTGTTGGCGGGATACCTCTGGAGCTCCCTCTCCACTGATTTGGAATAGACGTTTAAGGCATTTCACACAATCTGCTTTGCAATTATTTTTTTTTTTTTTTAATTATGAGTCTATTGAATACTCTGGGGTTTGGCTCTCTCAAATCCTTCTGGAAGAAATTGCTGTCACTCACAATTTACTCGCCTGCAAAGTTGGCCACCATGGTCCTTAGCCCTCATCAAATGTGTATTAAATGTTTTCTAGCAAGTGTGACAGTCTCAAACAGGAGAGTCAGGACAACTTCACAGGTTCCTGTGAACCTCTTCTGCAAAAAAAAACAAACAAACAGGGGAAGGATTAGTCTCTGCTTTTCTGCCTCTCAGGAGAGCACCCTGCTCTATCATACTTACATTCATCATGTGAATTTCATGACTTGTGTTTGATTTTCCCCATTAATTCACCAGGAAAGTTTTTTAAATTTTTATTTTGGAAGTGCCAAAGACTTCATTTTGTCATTCTCTAATTTCCTATTATAATTTGGCCACATTCCTCCCGAAGTTAAACATGGTTTCAGTTGATTCAAATTGCATTTTAGCAAATAAACTGTTCATTAACAAGTATAATTTTTTTTCTTTTCCTACAATCTGCTCCAAATTTAAGATGCATTTTGTCACAAAAGGAATCTTTTAATTTTTCAGTTACCAGAATATGCAGATATATGGATACTGACAAATAGTTTCAAAGCCATTTTTTACATGAAATTGATTTTGAAATCAACTTGTATTTTGCCATGTGAATATATTTGTAGCCACAGAAAATGTTTCTGTGGAATGGATGTAAAAGCTTCCTTCTGGCGGAATACTCTGTACATGAAAAAAAATTGAAATAAATAATAAAAAAAAAGAATTAAAACGTTTTAAAAGCACCTAACAAACCCCACACCATTTTATGGATGTTTTTCATTCTCTCTCTGTTCTTCAGAGTGCTTATGATATATCTTTTTAAGCCTCTAACCAAATTTTGGATTCTTACTAATGAGGAGACCTATGTAGTAGGAATACAAACACCTCACATGTTTTATAGAAGATTTACAAGTCATAGTTGTGAAGACAATGCAGTCATTCACAGATCAGTGGAAACCCTAAGTGTTCATTTAACCTTTAGCCTTAGTGTCATGGAAACCTGTAGTGGTCTTTCACCCATAACACTCTTGAAAATGAAGATTCCTTCTGGCCAGGAGGCTTTCAATTACACTATTGATCAGAGCTATTTAAAGGATTATGAGCTCCTCATTTGAGCTGTAAAAAACCTAATTGCATGCCAAAGAACAATATCTGTAAACGTAGTAGGTTTTGAAAATACCTAGATTGCTACACATACAAAAAACAATTAGATGAAGCAAATAACTGCTATAGAATAGTTAGCAGCTTAAACAGTTACTTTTACTTAATTTTTAAGCACGTAGAGCACTGGGATTTTCTGTTTTACATTAAATCTAAAGGATAACTTGCACAGCTAAGTTTTCATTTGAATATACTCATGCTCCAGGTAACCTTTACACTATGTATGAGATGAGATCAATCTTTATTTCACCAAATGACTGAACTGTGCAGTTATAAGGAACCTTAATGTGATAAAAAAAATTCATATCAAGGTGAAAATGCATTGCATTTTCTCTTTTCTTGTAATATAGTGTTTCCTGTCCTATCTCTGCTTTCAGTGGGTGATATTTCAGAATTTCCAAAATAGCTTTCACATTATTCTATTGATAAATAGTCTGTTTTGATTTGCTGTTTTCAGTTTCAATTTCAATAAATGTGATGAAATCACACTCCAAGCTGTGATTCTGACAATACCAATGATTCTGTCCTTTGTGAATCTTGTTAACAAAAGAAGGTAGTTGTATTTTTGCAAAATTGGAATTTTAGAAACAATTAGTTAAGGTATGAAATATACCACTAACATCTCCCTAATATTTTTCATTTATTTATTATTCATTTATTATTTATTCAACCAATCTGTTGAAGGTTCCAGAGGTTTGCATCTCACACAGCTCAAAACCAGCAGAAACCATATTGCTTCATAATAATTTGTTTTCACTTCATTGTTAGAGTCAAGTATTGTGTATGGACTATAATAAACAGATTCTCAGCTACAATAAATGATTCAAACTCAATTGACACCAGCAGAGAGAGGCTAACTTACACTGGTTTAGAAGCTAATCCTGCCTGCTACAATATTTAATATCAATCACATAATTGTTCAGTGGCAGGTAAATATATAAAAATGAATTCTCAGTTTTGTTGTACTGATTTTATGCAGAAGTCAAGGCCTTCTTTATATTCAAGTATTTCACATTCATTTTTTATGAACACGTTCTTTAGAAATAAAGAGTTCTATTTTGCTGCTTACCAGATGGCTCAAAGAATAGGTTCAACAGCAGAATTAGTTAGGGAAAAATGGTCTTTCAAGAGAAGTAAACATGAGTGTTTTACCTCCTCTTCAAGACATCCCACTGGTCATGGAATGAGGTTTATACGAATCCATGCACTCTCTTACTGGTTGCAAATGTAAATTATCAGGGGAAAAAATTAAGAGAGTTCATGTCTTTAAAAGGTGATGAAATGATTTGATAAGTAAGCTGTTAAATGGTGTGATTGAGTTTGAGCTTTTCTCTGTTGGAAAGAGTGGTACAGTCATTTAGATCACTCAGATTATGAAAATGTTTTGTATTACTGTAAGGTATTTTTGCTAATGAGAACTTGCAAATTGAGCAGGAATGGGGGATGTGGTTGGTACTCCTGCTAGAATGGCTTTAGTTTTTCGCTTTGAACTCTTAACAGATTTTCTTTTCTAGGCTGTAAATCAGGTAAGCAATTAAGCACATTTTGATGTGGCATCAAATGTGTGCTTTAAGTGCTTTCCTAAACTGGAAGAAATAAGTGATGCACTTTAATTCTTTCCTGAATCAGGGTCTTAATTTTCAACCTGTGTTATCAAATGAGTCTGGTGACCTTTGCTGACAGAAATTTCTGTGTCTAGGTGTTATCTTGAAATGGTGAAATAAAATCCTTACAAAAACTCTTTTCAAATATGCCAGCTAATTGTTAACATGTATCTACAGGTCTCCAGAAATAATGTTTTTAACCTCACAGAGGCTAACTTAAACAAGTCTCTTAAAATTGTGTTGAGGAATGGGGCTCACTAGAGGATTGTTAAAGGTATGGATGTCTCTGTTTAGTCTTGACAGATAGGCCTCCACCCATCATCCTCCAGGGACCGGTCAACCAGACACTGGCAGTGGATGGCACAGCTTTGCTGAAGTGCAAGGCAACTGGTGATCCCCTTCCTGTCATCAGCTGGTTAAAAGAAGGATTCACCTTCCTGGGCCGAGACCCTCGGACATCCATACAGGATCAGGGGACACTTCAGATTAAGGCACTGCGGGTGAGTGATGGTGACAAAACAAGCGTGGCAAGTTTTGCATGGCTCGTTCTGAGCTCTTGGTGTGTTCCTCAAGCAGCTCTGTTGCCTTTCCGTTGTCTCCAGAATTAACTTGTCTTTTTTGCTATGCAGTTTTCACCAAGTCCACATCCTATTTCATTCTTTGACACTTTGTAGGGAAGGGGGATGGGAAGAATAGAAGAGCGAAACTATTATCAGATATTTCTATGAGAATTTCCTAAAAATAGAATTTATATTTAAAATTTTATGTATGTTGCGATAAAACACGAGTTGGGAATGGATAGAAATATAAAAGGCCAGTCCTTCCTGTCTTTCCAGTTAGTTTGACCATGAAGCCATTGGCCTCTCTGTTAAACCTTAGAGCAGTTCCTTGGCAACACCTGATCGTAATTTTCGAAGAGCTTGTAGTGGTAGCATGTGATCCAGAGTCCATCAGGGTTTGGCCATGCACTTTCTCCATCAGTGAGTTTTGTCAGTCCTGAACTGGTTGATTTATTCCGATGTTATGCTCGCTGGAAATATTCCACCATGCTACAAATGGGATAAGACAACTAATACTGTACATGCAATCAAATGCAGCAGGATTTTTATTCAGAATTAAATACCTGTGGTAATATTTGCATTTTGACACATGATATTATAATATTCCAAATAGCATAATGACCTATGTTGTTGATAAATATTGCATCACTAATCCTTTTTTTTTGGCTTTTAATTTTTCCCTGTTCAAAGATAAACATTTGTTTGTGTGTATTTGGACAAGCATGCATATGGAAAAATAGTAAGTTAAATGTCTTTATTTGTCAAGAACTTAAAGACAATTTCAGAAATCATTTAATTTCATCAGCAGAAATTTCTGCACTTAACTTTTCCGTCCAAAAAAATTGTCAATAATCATAGCTACTGATGACAAGACATAAAGAGCAGTTTTGTTTTCTGATACCATCTCATCAGTGACCATAGATGAATTGTGAACTTTCTTGGGACAAAATGGAATTTATTAAAAAATTTATGCTGGCTTTCCTTGAGTAAACAATTTATCCTTCCTCCCTGGGCTGAAGGCAGATTTAGGCCATGAAGGTTAATGCATTTTTCCTGTTGAGCTGGATTAAAGAGTGTGCTTGAATAGTCAAGATTCCCCAGTAGTGTTAGAAAGCAGCAATTAAAGGTGGAAGCTTAGTGATTTCAAACAAAGTTCCTGGCACTGATGATGGGCTTCTGTGGAGTGTCCATGAGGCAGAAGCTCCTGGGATACCTGTCTGCATGCAGCTATGCAAACAATGAAATTGGTTCTGAACCGTGCCAGCGCATTAATCTCGCTGTCAGAGGCCCAGAGTCTGTAAACTAAACGGGAAAAAAATGCTTGCAAGGGGAGAAAAAAACAGTAGTGAGTGTGGTTTTCAAAGACATGAAGCTTTTATTGATCCTTAAGTGGCTCATTCACTAGTAACCAATTTTCCTTAAAGGTTCAGAAAGGCATTTTTTATAAACCCCTCCAGGGCAGTAATGTTCACTGTTTGACTCAGATTCATGAACAAAAACTACACAGAACCATAAACCCCAGATTTCTCCTGCACCTTTCCATTTTTATGAATTAAATATAGATTTAAGTCTGGAACGTTTAACTTTTCTCTCAGGTCTACCTGAGCAAAGACTAACACCACTTCCTAAGAAAAAAATGGCCATGAAAATATCCAAGTGCACTTACATACCCAAGTTCAAAATAAATTAATATTTGTCACACACATGTCCTCAGCTTTCCGAATGAGAGTAGATTTAGCTTAGACATCAGGAAGATATTCTTAACTGTGAGGGTGAAGCAGGTTTCCCAAATAAGTCACGTATTCCCCGTCCCTGAAAGTGTTCAAGGCCATGTTGGAAGGGTCTTTGATCAACCTGGTTTAGTGGAAGATGTCCCTGCCCGTGGCAGAGGGGTTGGAAGAGATGATCTTTAAGGTCTCTTCCAACACAAACTGTTCTGTGATCATTTTCTGCTATGTAGCTCTTACTGTTGCATCACAATCAAATTATTCATTTGTGATGAATATTCATATGTGACTGCAGCAGTTACATGAGCCACAGTCGTAAGTATGAACATAGAGATTTTTCTGATGAACCAGTCTTCTCAGTTGCTCTGAGGAAGACAACTAAAAACTCACATATGTCACTCACTCAGTATCTGTTCAAACAGTTCAACACTGATGGAAATCTCCCTTCTGCTCCATAGAAGTGTACCACACCAGGTCAAGGCACCTGCATTAACTAAGGAACAAAACAATTTATTTTACTTCATAACAAAGATTTCTCCATTCATCTCCCCTGTTGGTTTTTTCCACAGCACAAAAAAAAAAAAATGTATAAATAATTGAATTATCAACACACTATGTCTGTATCTAATCCATCCACAGTCTGGAAGTCAGATAATTTGCCATAACTTGCAAGAAGCAGTGTATTTCCAGCTTGCTTTATATGTTGAGTTTGCCTTCTGCAAGTTACTCTGTCGTGTATACCACATTCTTCATTGAGTATGCCTTACGCTGTCACTATAGTACACAAATGAAGTTGAGAACTATAGCCTTGAGAAATATTCCCCATTATCACATAATGAAGAATTATATATTTAATAAAAGCTCAGAGGAAGCAAAATAAAACACTGCTTCAGAATGCTGTAAGGCTCTTCTCCTCTGGAAAATCTCTCCTTTTAAGTGTCTTTCTCATTTCATTAGCAGTACAGCTGTATTTTGAGTGTCTGAGCCATTGTCAGAGGGGTTTCACTGTTGCTTGTATTTCATGGAAGAAAATGGAAGTGTAAGTTATGTTTCTTCAGACAGTTGATCTGGCAGTAATGAGTTGCTTCCTCACCTGCAGTCTCAGTGTATCTGAAGAAAATACCAACAAAATTTAAACGTGACCAAGCTAAAAATCAATTAAATTATATATCAACAAGTAATGTAAAGAATATCTTGCTTATTTGCCTTGACATTCTTGAAGAGTGAAGTATAAGCACATATGCTATAGTATCAATCTGCTTTTAACAGAAAACCTGTTACAGTTCCTTAAAGTCCAATAAAGCTTTTTGGATACAGTTCTATTTCCATCAAGTCATCTGATAGTGAATATAATTCTTCTTCTTTATCACTAGAGTCAGCATTCTTCTTCTTCTGTTTCCACCTCCCGATTACCATGCTTTATGCATAGTGGTAGGAGAGCTCCTCTGTATTTTTTGTGCTTCATAAAGTTACTGTTTTCCATCCATCTCTGTACTCTTCACTAGTTCCTGACTCAGAAATCTTTATTAAAAATTTAAATAGGGAATAGGAAAACACTTGGCAAATTTTCTAGTAGAACAGTTTATACAGTGATGAGATTAATATTGACAATCTAATTCAAAACAGTTTCCCCAAATAAATTTAAAATATTTGAACTGGCAAGGGAATCGCAGTAGTTCTATACAAATGCATTTTTTTATGCTACCAAAGGGCCTTGCAAGCCTGAAATAAAAATTCCATGTGAAACAGAAGAAAGGTAAGCATGGTGTCAGATCTAATTTAATCTTGCGATTTGAAAATTGTTTGGTGAACTGTCTGTGTAGAAAGAACTACTGTTAAGCATTAACAGTATTTGTATGTGTGGTGGCCTGTGTTGAAATGACTTCATCTGTTGTAAGAGTCTAAGATGATATAACATCCTTCCTTGGCACTGGGACATGTACCTCTGGGTCATCTTGGGATAACTGTGAGATTTTACTCTATAAGACATTGTTATATTGTTACCTGATTTCATCTGCATTTGTTGTAAACAGTGCGAAGACTGGCACTGTCAAAAACATCCATTCTGTAGCGTTTACAGTACTGGTACCATTACCAATATGAAAATTAGAATTAGTAAAGTATTAGAAGCAAGTAATCTTATTATAGTTCTCTAAAAGTAAGCCACCATTAAATGATTGTTGAAAAATATCTGGTGCCCTCTAGTCTGGTGTAAAATGTAGGCTAAGTCCTTCTTACCAAGAAATATTTAGAAAAAGAAAATTAGAGTAAACTCAGCTGATTCTAAAAGGTTGTTAAAAATGCCCTTATGCCCCTTTTATGTCCAGCTGTCTGATACTGGGACTTACACTTGCGTTGCTACCAGTTCCAGTGGGGAGACTTCTTGGAGTGCTGTGCTGGAGGTGACAGGTGAGTGACATCCAGGGCTGTTTCTGCTGCCACACAGTGAAAGTGTAGACCATATCATAGCAGTCTGAGTCCAATAATCTGTTCTATAACTTCTGGGATTGACACAAAATTTTGGATGAGAAGGCTGTGTTACTTCACACGCCTTGCATTTTACCCCTGTTACCTTTAAATGCCCATTGACATTGCAACAATTTTTGTATTTGTCTCCGGTGACAGAGGTAAGCTGTAACTGTTCTAAGCAGGAGTATTAATAAATTGTGAATTTATCCAGTAACTGACTTGGCCCAGAAAACTGTTATGGGTACACATTTCAAAGTCCACAGTGCTCCCTGTGGGTACTGAAGTTGATTTGGATACAGGAACTTTCTCAGCTTTCTAGAAACTGAGTTTTTTGTATTTTGTGTAAATTTCAGTAAAGCTGGTGTTTTTTTGTTTTGTTTTTGTTTGTTTGTTTTTGTTATTTATTTTTTGGTTTTTTAATATATATAACCCTTTGAGTTCTGATTTTTTTCTTTTGGTATGTACAATAGCTTTTCATCCAAAAACATATGCAGTTTTTGACTTAGTTCTTTACAGACTATAAATATTCTTTATGCTGATTTTTGCAGATGTTTGCCATGCTTTTCCTTTTAATCTTCTACTTTGATCAAATTATATAACCGAGGCTTAAAAAAAAAAAATTGTTTTTTATTTGCCTTTCACAGAATCCGGTGGAGCAACAGTCAGTAAAAATTATGATATAAATGACCTCCCTGGGCCACCATCCAAACCTCAGGTCACTGATGTTACTAAGAACAGTGTCACCCTGTCCTGGCAGCCAGGCACCCCTGGAAGCCTACCAGCCAGTGCATATATCATTGAGGCTTTTAGGTATGTGAATTATTCCACTTTTAAGCTCCTTTCTTTCTGATTTTGCTTAAACCCTGGTACCAGCTGTTCTCCTGGTATTGTGGCATTCTTTTGGACTCCACACATACCATTAGAAGTTCATTGAATGACAACTGTATAGGGGCATTAATTCTTACTTTTTGAATTGATTTTTTTTTATTTATCACTTTTTAAAAAGTGATTAATTGGAGAAGGATCTAACTATTTCTACATGTCAATAGGAATATAACAGAGCAATGCAGTCATTACTTGTTACTTTTCCCTTAACATTGCTGGTCAGTGAAAGTCTCCTGTGGGAATGCTGCAGGTTCTTGAATATCATAGTATAAAAGGTATAAAAATAAGTGACTGCTCCTGAAACCTCTCTGCATACTTTAATTCCTGTTCTTGTGAAAGCAGTACCTATTAAAGAGTCAACTGAAAAGGCTAGTGCTAGTTTAGGATTTTAGTATTAGAATTAGAATCCAACTACTCCCTGTGGTAGGGAAGAACTCCTGGGCTCCAATTCAGCAGGTTTGTTTTAGCTTGGGCTGTACCTCTCACAGGGATCTCTAATATACATTTCAGCTTAAAAATCCACACATTCTTAAATATTTTCCTTAATCAACAAATAACAAATATTTCAGTTCATATTGTAATTAAAATTCATGCAAGGCTTTGTCAAAATCGTATGCATGCAAATTTTAGCTAAAATACTTCACTCTATTAACATGTAAAGAACATTATTTTATGTTGCTTTTGTTCTATAACTTTTTCTTTATGCATTGCATGAATGAAGAAATTGAAACAACATAAAACTCACAGCTTTCCACTTTTATTCCTCTTAATATATTTAAAGATTTTTTTATCAATACTATGTACAACAAAGCACAGTAAAATAAATTTTTCTTTTTAAATTTTTGTGATGTTTCCCCCTAAATAAGCTTTAATGGCATCCCATCAATATTTTTAACAAAAGCCAGACATTTCCATTATGAGCTGTTTTTACAATCACACTGGAAATCTTTTCATATGGTGGATTGTAATCTAATTATAATAATGTTGAATTGAAAATGTAGTGACAGAAGAAATATTCATATACTTTCTTTCATTTAAAAGCAAATTTTCTGAATTTTTTTTGGTAATTTTTATGAATTTAATTCAAGGAGACTACTTTTCTTCCAATGACAATTTATTGGCATAATTTACTTAACAGTATAGAAAATTATTCTTTTAACAGAATTTTCTTTTTAAGGCTCATGTTCAAGAGTAGCCTGTTTATAATTCAAATTTACTTTACTGCTTTCCGCACTTTCCTTTTGCAGGTATTTATTTTAAAGAAATAGCAAAAAGTTTTGCTTCTGTTGCAATGAAAAATACTTTTGAGAGTTGCAGGGGTTTTTTTATCCCATCTCAGTGAGTTAGCTGAAACACCTATCTTTAATTTTACCCTGCTTTTTCTACTTTTTCCTATGCTTAGACTTGATCTCGGCTTACAAAAGTGGGTCCTTTCACTTCTTTATTTTTCTCTTGCGTTAGTCTATAATCTTCAACCCTGTTGTCATTGCAGTCAATCTGTGAGTAATAGTTGGCAGACAGTGGCTAACCATGTGAAGACCACCCTCTACACTGTGAGGGGCCTGCGCCCCAACACAATCTACCTGTTCATGGTGAGAGCCATCAATGCACAAGGTCTGAGCGACCCCAGCCCTATGTCAGATCCTGTCAGAACACAAGGTAAGGGTGGTTATTAAGGCTTCTGTGCTTGAGCTGAAATAAAAAGAACTGAGAGTTGACCAGTAGGTCAGCCTGGCCGTTTGACTTTTAGCACACTGACTGAAGGAATCGTGAATTGAACTTAACCAATAAAGGTAAAAATAGTCCAGTGTTTGCTGTATCAGTCTGGATCTTAGGAGAAATAGGCTATGTCTTTAATCCTCTGTACAGTGTAGAACTTTTGGTTTGCATTTAGACTCATTGTGCTCCTGGTTTCTGTGAGTTACCCAAGCTTTTCTGAAAACTTCTCTGAATACTGTGATCTCCTCAGCATTTTTTCTCTCAATGTCCTTACTTCCTCTCCATTATTATAATAGAGATATATTGTAATAACAAGTGCTTATGACAGGCAGACACTGTGTTTAGCGTTAGTCTTAATCAAAAGAATTACACAAAATATCTGTAGTGTGTTCGTTAATCTGATCCAATATTTAGACAGAGAATTCATGTAAATTAAGGCATCTGCATGCTAAGAATTTATTGAAGTTATTCTGAGAAAGTACATTCTATTTGTATACCTGCATTTCTGAATTCTTTATATTAATCCATTGCATAAACCAAGAGGGAAGGCTGAAGAGAAATCCCTCATTTATGGGGTGGCAATAGTACTGATGGCTATGATCCTCCATTCCTGTTGAATCAACTATGGAATCCTCTTCACATTGCATCAAGGTCCAACTGCATATAACTGCCACAGACAAATTTACCTCCACACCATGGATTTTTTTGGCTTTGATGAGACACTGATGGAATAATTAATTCAAGAGTGTAGTTTTGTGTTGCACAGGTTGTGATACAAGAATTAATAATTCTTTGGAATCATAATTCTTTGAATCCAAAGCAATAGCTCTTCTCAAAGTTAATTTAAAATTATATCCTCTTTCTCTGTTATAAAAGAGTGTGTGGAGAGGCAATCCAGCCTGTGTAAGTGGTTTGGGTACTTTGCTGGTCCTGGATGGAAAGAGATAAACAAGAGTAGAGGGGCATTTCTTTATCATGTAACCATCACATCCAGTCTCTCTCATCCTAGTCTAGTCCTGAATAAATCTGTCCTTAATAGTTATACCCTCAAAATAGTAATCATGTCTGGAAAAGGAGAAACAGAGCTACTTTCTGAAAAGCTGGAGGAGTGAGTTGTGCAGGGATTTTGTGGCTTGACTATCCATGGAACATCAAAAGGTTTCTTCTTTCTTACGCTCCCATTATTATAGGTTGGCTCATGCTTTTCATTGCAACAGCCTTTTAGTTTGCGTAACTTATCACCTAGCTCAAAAAACCCAACTTTGTTTGGCATTTGAGTGTCAAGTATAGACTTTTTATCTGACATACTGACAAGCAATTTGATTTCGGTAAAAACATGTCTTTTAATTAGCTACAGCATGTGTTGCTGCTTACATATCCAGAGCCTGTTTAGCAGTCAAGCACACTGAGACATGTACAGGATTTATAGCTTCTTTGCAAGCCTACATTTAATAGAATTAAATCATAAAATCAATTGAAAATTAACATAATGTTTTGATGTGATTTCTAATTATGCCTGAATTCAATTCAGGCTCACAGAAGAAGCTGACACACAGTGGAAAGCCTATTCACAGTGGCCATGGAGAAGCAATAAAGCAGCTACATGAGTGTTATATAATAATTTGCAACAGGCGTCTGTGGTAGCTTTAATAGCTGAGCATTTAATGTCCTGGTTTTAAGTATGGCAAATACAAGTAATTTTATGTGTATTTTCACCAGTGGACTACAAGAAGACAATGAGGTGGTTTCAATAGGCTTACCTTATATGACTTACAACAAATAAGGAAGAGAAGTCATAATTACTCCAAGAAAGGAGTTGATTTCATGTTGGATTATTAATAGACCGAACCATATATTAAAAAAACCACTATCAAGACATTATATATAATCCTATCCCTGAAATTTAAATTAATAACAACTAATAGTAAATTCACTGGAAGCTGATAAAAGAGAGGTTATAGAAAACATGTAACCAGTATTATTTTAGAACCCCCTGATTATGATCAGAATATAGCTTCTTGAACTAGTTTTGCTTGAGTTGTGATTTTATTATTCCAATACTTGATGATATCCTTAGAGATAGATCAACTGCTTTTCCACCAAAAGCGTCCTAGGAATGTGACAATGGCAAGACATTACTCTGTGAGCATCACACAAGCATATGTTTTCAAGTGTGCACATCAGAAAACAGAATTCCACATGTACATCTTGATATTCATTTTTCACTGTTACTAATTCATGTTATTCTCTTCTGGACATATGGCCCAAGAAAATGATGAAATGCCATTCATACAAACATATTATGCAGAAATGTATTTTCCTCTGAGGGAATGCAGGTACTTTGTTGGTTTATACCACAGCGTAACTTAACCTAAAATGTAGCCGTGTAGGTTTTTGTGGATAGCAGCATAAATTATCATCCTGTAGGCCAGTCTGAGTTGCTCTCTTACAGATTCATTTTATAGTATCTCTTTGTTTCTTCATTGCTTTGGATAGACATAATTTGCTAAACAAACTCCTTGACTGACATACATATTGGGATTATATTCCCTTTGGAGATCCTTGGAGCCATTTTAAACTGATTATTAATAGACTCCTGTGGCAATATTGTTTATTGGTGACTCAGAATCCAAAACAACCCAGAATTAAGAACCTGAAATATTGATCATCAGGAACAACTTGCTTTCAAAATCTGGAGTAATGTTATTCAAACTCAGTTATATTTAAATGTTTCATTTCTAAGACCTCTATTATTTCTTTTTAATAATATTTAGAAGATAAATCACATGATGCCTGCTCCCATATCTAAGTCCATCAGAGGGAGAAAAACTTTTATGTGTATATTCTCTTCACAAGCACATGATGTTGATCCAAAAAATGAGGAACTGTCTTTGGCTAGTGAATCCCAAGGGAAGACCAAGCAGAACTCACAGATGCCTAGACACGCATGACCATAATTTATGAGGTCTTTTTGCATATAATCTGTGCTTGTGTTCCAGATCCCCTCTTCTGGAAAAATCACAAGCAAATTCCATCTGAAATAATCAGCATGTGTATTTCTAACAGGCATCCACATGGACAACTGACATAGTAAAGGCATCTGTAACTATTGACAATGAATGGTGGTATAAGAGCTTTGAAGGAACTGTTGGAGGGATCCAGATTTCACTGGCTCTTAGAATGCCTTAATTTCTGTCTAAGTTGGAGAGAAGGGACATGCTGCAGTGATATATTGGGTGATAGCTGTAGCCCAGCACTGTCCTTTTGAAGGACAAATGACACATTGCCCATCTCCTTCACCATTTTCTGACACACGTTCTGTGTACAGTTTAGCAAAGGTGATACAGCTTCATTCAGTTTAACGCTATGACCCAAATGTGATCCCTAAGGACTAGGTTCTAGGACTACATGTGATGCTGGACCTGGAGTCACAATTTTCCATAAGTGTGCACTAAGTTACCAAAATCTGATCTTGATTAGAAGAAACAATTTCTGTACACACTTTGAAGGGCATATAATCTTAGAAAGAACATTTTTGTGGTGGATTTCTTTTGTTGGCCTTTTATTAGATCAGAATCAGTTCAGTTTCCTAAATTAATTCCTCTTTTCATATTTGCACTAGATTTCATTATCTATGTCTGTAAAGGGGAAAATTTGCTTTGCAGAGGAAGATGTTATTCTTAGTGTTTGGTTTCTTGTATGCATGGCATGTGGGGAGGGGAAGCTTAGTGACAGTTTGGAAACTTATAATGACAATGTCATGTATGCTCTAAGAATTAAAAAAACCAACCAAGCAACCAAAAAAAAAATAAAAGAAGCCCCTAAACCTGTTCATTTTCTTCAATTATCCTAACCAATTTGGTTCCAGGCATTTAGGCAGCATTATTATTATCTGAGTATTTTGGAACTACTGAACTTCACTTAAATCACTTACCAAAGCAGAGAAAACTTTGCCATCTAGTCTGAATACTCATTTAAAGATATTTATATTTCTTTATTTCTTAAGTGTCTAAAGGTAAATGGTTTGCTTGCATTAGTTGATATTCATTGGAGTTCGTACTTAAACCTTAGTGCTGTATTGTTTTAAAAACAGTACTGTAAAGGATGTTTAAATCAGGTCATTAATCTATTCAGTAATTTTTATTGGTGCCATATGTGGCTCATCTCCTTAAAATAACATTCTTGTTTGTGTGCCTGGCAGATATCAGCCCACCAGCACAAGGTGTGGATCACAGGCAAGTCCAGAAAGAACTGGGAGATGTCATTGTACGGCTGCACAATCCTGTTGTGCTGACACCCACGACAGTTCAAGTCACCTGGACGGTAAAGCCTCTGTTATTGTCTTAACAGTACTTTCAGTTTGCCTGTTTTGTCTACTTATCCCTTCAGTTTTTTACCACCTAGAAAAGCTCCATTCTTCACCCCAGTGTGAGTGCTCTGACAAAGTAACATTCTACAGGTAGGGGGGTGTGTGTATACATATGTGTATATATATACATATATATATATGGTGCCAAAATAGTCTCTTTATTTTCTCTTTCAAGTCAGGCAGGTTCAATTTCTTCAGTCTTCTGCTCAAAGCGAGTCAGCTGTCTGGCTAGAAAAATATTATAAAAATGAATATGCTTAATGCCCTAATCTAAAGGATAATTGATCTGTGGGTTCATTACTGTGCATGTCAAAATATAGTCAAAGTTAAATATCAACATGGTATTGCTGTATGAAAAAGAACATTACACTTCAAGGCATAGGGACCTCTGACAATACCCTATTATTTAGTGACCCAAAAATGCAAAAACAGCTTTCCTATAGGGCACTTGCAGTGAAGTCAGGAGCATGTGGTGCTAATGGCTGACCCACTGTGTAGCATCTGGCTTTCTGGCATAAGCCTTACCCACAGTCAATGAACATCCTTTCATTATAGAAGACCAGAGTCTTTTTGGCAGTACTTAACAACGTTTCTATTTGAGGGGTCAAACTACTGGGTAGAATTTCTGATATAGTGTTTTGGCTTTCAAAATGCTACGTTTCCCTTCCTGAGGCTTGAAGGAAAGGATTTGTAACAGCAGAAGGAGAGAGTAGCCAAGGCACTGAACACCAGAAAAGAGTGCTTTGCTCTTGCAGCATCTGCCCCAGAGGAAGGTGAACCCCAAGAGGAAGAGTGAGAAAAATAATGCTGCCCTGCACATCACTGAAACCTATGAAACTATTGTTTCATATAGCATGAATTCCCTTAAAGGGGTATTCACAATACTCAGGGGTTTTCTTCTACATGTCATATTGCTAAGAGGTTAATGTGTACAGGGGATTACACAACAGGAGATAAGAAGTGCAGTGATAGATTGTGTATTATAAGGATTACTGTTGTTTTTGCACAACTCAGCCCTATTTATGGACCATCCTTGTTCTGACAGATTTCAGTGGTCAGGGTACAGGTTAGAATAAATAGAGAATCCCACAAATTTTTCTTTCTTAGGAGATTATTTAGAGTATGTGTCACTGCATTTTTCTACTGATGGTTTCAACATGCAGCCTGCCTTTCTAAAAATACTCTCTGTTTCAGCTACCTACCTCCAGGGCAGGCTGACTAACCTTTGCAGCAAACCCTTTTGCCCAAACAGACGGAACAGTAATTTAGAAACTCTGAATGTTAGCAGCCAGTAATTCTAAACCTGGATCACATCCATGTGGTGCTCCTTTCTTGGATGTGACAGCTATCAGTGTGAAATACAGTTTCATAGGCTGGCCCTTGCTTTAGCACATACTATAAAAGGAACCTTCAGAATTCACTTTTATATCATGTAACCAATGCCATTATATTATTATGAAATATATATGTGTATGCATTTATGTGTGTGTGAGTATATGGGGCTGTGTACAGATATATACGTAGTCATCTAAAAGAGTCTCTTGGTGCCCCTACTGTACCAGTAATGAGTGAACAAAACATGGTAAGGTAAATTGTTGGGAATGCTCTGGATGTCAGCTTATTGGGAAAATCCTCAAAGCAGTGACCCAAAGCCACCTGACAAGCATACAGGCCTCTGTGGAGACATTTTGGAATTGCCCACAGGAAGAAAGACACAAAGAAAGATCTCTGAAGCAGCTAATTAAAAACTACCCAACAACCAGAACAAAACCAATTAATTAACCGTAGTCTCTAGGAAAAAAAACCCACTCTATCCAGAGAATAGTGCACACTATTAATATAAAATGGTTAGATAGTGTAGCTATCATACAAAAGGACAGAAGAGAGTCATAAGACTCTTTGTGTTGACTTTCTGCAATTCAAAGAATGAATGGCAAGGAATGTCCTTCATTACTGAATTTCTGACATCCTGACTAACAGCAAGTTAACACCACTTTCTTCCTCCTTTACAAGATTGCTTGGGATTTGCTTTCTCTTTATTTTGTTCAAATTTGAGTTTAAAATTTCCAAAATAGTTTCCTGCTACTGTGTTGCAGTTTTAAAATATGCACATGCGTATGCACACATATTTTGTCTCTTTGAAAAGAAGGTCAGGCTTACAAAGTCAGTGTTTAAAAAAAAAAAAAAAAAAGAATGTCAGAAGTTAGGTTTTCCCTGTCACTTAAATTTATTCCTCTTGTGCATAGATTTTAAAATATAGCTGTAATTATCTGGTCACATAGAGGATGTCTTCTTCATGGAGCTATTCAACATTTCTTTTTATCTTCTTTATTCACTGTGTGGTGCCAGGTCTTATTAAATTCATACCATTGAAATGTTTCATTGAATAAAAAATTATTAGTTTGTCTCACATGCTTGCTTATCTGTCATATTCTCAACCATAACATTTGGGTGCTTCACAAATAATACTGAACTTAACATCACAATTATAAAAATGTGTCATTATCCTAACTTTACACATAGAGGGGTGAGGTGCAAAGGTAGCTATTGTTGATGAGACTTGGGGAGTCAGATATGCCCACTCCTATCAAATGGCTAATTGTAAGCCTTGGACATGAATTATTTTCACTTTTATCAAAACATTTTGCATTGCAAGAGCATATGAGTTACTCCAAGCATTTTTTTTAGCTGACCTCAGCTATGGTTCAGCACTTCTAGCCTCAGTGGGCATTAAACTGAAAGTGTCATTAGCGGCCAGATATGAAATGTTTCCTAGCATTAGAAAGAAGCCCTGTGGAACAAGCAGGAATAAAAATAAGGTCTTCAATATGACAAAAGAATTGTTGCTTTGAAATTCTGACTGCCTTCTAGGAGGCTACCAGGCAGAAGGATAATTTATTTACATCTATCTTTTAATTTGATTTAGATTTTAGATGAATGTACTTCAGTGGAAGCTTCAAGAGTCAAGTCCTTTAGACTCTCTTCCAGTGTATCATCCCTTCTTGCCTTGTTACTGTAGGATAGATAAATGCTAGTGCAGTTTGAGTTTCCAGAGATTGCTGTGAGCCCATGCTAGTGAGTTCAGCTCAGTGTGCAATCTATTCTGCCCAGATGGAGAACTGCTGTGGGTCTTGTTGTGGGAGCAGAGTATTCCTTAGGGTATTTTGGGGTAGAAAACTGCATAGTATGAACATATTACAGAATGTCTTTAGGGTTGGGATTAGCAGTTTCCCTGAAAGGCACTTATATTTATAGCATAAGCTGCATCACAAGTTTCTTGCCATCTTTTTGACAACCTAATAGCCATTGAACCTTCTTTTGTTCTGCTGGGGCATGTGCAGATTTGAACATGCAGGGAAAATGAGTTTTCTGTCCTGCAAAAATGGTTTTGTAGATACCTCCTGCACTACATACTCATCATAAAAGGGGGTGAGAAAGAGCACACAGGACCAATTATACTTGTAGGTCACCTTAAAGCATTAGGTCAGTGCTGAGCAGCACCTACCCAGTAACTTCTTCTGTCTGTTAAGGAGCATCTGCAGTTTTTGCCTTCTGTCCTTTGAGGGAGAAAGTGTATCTTTAGATCAGCAACTCTAGCAGATCTTTTGAGTTGGTATCACTGCTGCTTGTACAAATTCAAGAGCAGTTAATTGTCACAAGAAGATTAGGAATATTCTCTGATCCCAGTATTTCAACACAGAGTTTGTGCAATCCCTGAAGTAACACTAGCACTTTGTATAAGGAAGTGTCAATCATTTACCAAAAAAAAAAAAATTAAAAAATATATTAAAAAAAAAAGAGAAATGAGATTACCTAGAAATTACTGCATTCCTTCATTGAGTCACAATGCATGTTTATGCAACTCTGCCTGTGTGTGAACATGTACCAAACTTATAGAGTTGCTTAATGCTTGGCATAGTTGAATTAATTTCTTTAATGCTAAGCATATAAGGTTTTTTTAGTGGCCTGCTGTTGGTGTAACACATGATTACCACAGAAATGCAGAAAGCTGTGAAGTCACAGTCTTTGTATTATACACAGTCTTGTGTGTGCAAGTACATATAGACGTATACACATGTGTATGCACATATGTCTATACATACATATACATGTACACGCATATGTTTGTGTGCATATGTATGTGTGAAATATACCTGTCCTATACCTCACAAATCTCTGTGGTTAGTCCATGTAATTATCCAAGAGTAATTTTTTAATAATTTGAAAACTTCAAACAAAAACAAAAAAAAAATCCACCTTTCTCAATAAGTGAAATAAGTGCCCTCAGAGCAGCTTCCCAATATTTTGACCTTACAGAAGGCCCTGTTCATTTAGACTAACTGTAACTGGTCAGGAGAGAGAGCTTAGTATCCTCTCCTTGATACTGAATGCAACTGGATGTTTATAGAAAATATTAAAAATGCATATTATTTTATTTTGTCAGTACCCTCCCCAACCCTAAACAATGGAATGAACTCACTGTCAATAATCTGAAATTTGGGCAGACTCAGCCCTGTTGTAATCAAACTTGTAATTGAAAGCTCTGTGAAACTTGTGTGATCCCCAAATCGAACTAGTTTATAGCACCCATAAGCATGACAGCTTTGTTGCACTACTGCATTCTGTTTTCATATTCCTTGTATTGTTTAGTCTTTCAGGTTAGGAACCTAGAAGTCTAGGAGGAAAAGATGTGTATGGACAACTTATGTATTACCTATACATAAGTAGATAAAAAAAGTGTAATGGAATCAAAATTGTTATACTGTAGGTCCAATTCTTCTCAGTGAGTTAGTGAGTGCATTTATGTTTGTCCCATGCTGTACAAAATGCTTTCCACACTGTTTTGTAGCAATACACAGTGTTCAGCCTAGTAAGTTCTGAATTTTCAGTTGTTCTCCACTAGGCAGCAGTCAATAGAGCTTAAAGACACACCAAAAAAACCCCTAGAAGTTCTAAGAAAGTTATGCCATCTTTCAGTGTAGCTTCTAACTAAGAAGTTAAGCAAGAATCAAACTTGGTGTTTGATTATTAAACATCATAGCTTTGTATTTTAATTTAGGTTAAGAATCTGTATGGCAAAGTACATGAAAGTGTTATTTTTGCTGATTTTTGTAGTAAGAGTGAGGTTCATAGAAGTCTTCATGTCCGTAAAACATTTAGTTAATCAAAGTCAAACATGGATAAAAACAATTTACTCTGATTTACAGACTCCCTTCATCTGGAAACAGCTGCTTAATGTTCTTCTTAAAAACACAGCTTGATTCTTTTGGTATTAACAAGCTATTATTGTGAGTTATATCCCTCTTTCAGTGCATAAATTCACTTAAAGTGAATGTAGTGAAGTTTATAAAATGCAAGCTTAATGTTGTTGTAACATATGTTGCAAGGTTTTTAACAGTGACAGTTTTGATGAAAGGCATTTCTGCCTTGCTTTCATAAATAAAGCTTTCTTCTTGCTTGCCCTGCTTTTTAATGTCTAAGAAGCTGTGTCCCCTCTGAATGCCTCAATAAACTGTAACAAGATTATAGGAGAAGCGTAATAGACTGTGGTTTGTGTTTTCAGTCTTAAATTCATTTGTTTTTAAGAGAAGTCAAAAAAATGTATCTCTAATTCTGGAGTAGCTTTGAGCTAGCAAATTGACAAGAACATGAGAGATGTCCTACTTGTTGAATCTTCGTTACAAACCCAGAGATTCACTGAACACCTAGCTGTATAGTCTTGTTATTTTTGCTGCTTCCTTTGCTCTTTATTTGATGGCTACAGAAGCAGCTGGACTTAGTTTAGTTTTATGTATTAAATTGTTTGGACTGTTTTTTCCAGGCAAAAATTAATGCAAGCATCTTAATAGCTAAAATCATTGGGCTTTGCTTTTTTTGTTTTTCCTGCAAGATAAAAAGATGCATGTAAACTCTTCAAATAAAAATCCTATTTATATTTATGACAGGTTAAAATTGTTAAACTTCTATTCATGGTCCAATCTTGAATTCTGCTTGCCTAGCAGAAAATAAAATATAAACCAAAATGAACATTCCATCTCCATCTGATGGCCTGAAAGCATCAAAACCTCAGGATGCAAAGAGGCTGCTCAGATTGTAAATGCAAGAAACATCACGTTTTTGGAAGTTGTTTTCTCTGCATCTGTCTTATGTTTATTTTATTTTCTGGTGCATCCCATGAGCTGTGAGCCAAATAATGGACTAACTGTAAGCATTTAGGGTATCTTCAAAGACTTGTCCTTTTCTGAAAAGAATTTGTTTTTCTTTTCTTCTCATATTTCAGCACATCAGTAGCCAAGATGTGCTTAGTAAGTTTACATGCAACAAGCCTTATGCCAAAGTTTTCTTTTCATGATTTGTTGCAGGGGTGAGGCCTTTATGATTTAAGGTGGTATTTGTCATGATATACAGAACTGAAGAAAGCAAAGCAGAAAGAAACATTCTGTAAAGAGTAATGTGAGACAAATGTTCTTTACAGATAATTAATCAACAGTGACTTACAAGAAGGCAGTTTGATTATCAAATTCAGCATCAACTGTTAGTTTTCTCTGTTTGATGAGTACAAAAGTATTTTAGGCAAAAGTTTTCTTTCTGTACAGGTTGTTCGTGTGTTTGTGGGGTTTTTTTGCTTTCATATGTTTATTGATATAGTATTTAATGCCATTTCCAGGTTGACCGCCAGTCCCAATTTATTCAGGGCTACAAAGTAATGTATCGCCAAACATCTGGCCTACCATCTCCAGCTGTGTGGCAGAATTTGGAGGTTAAAGTCCCAACTGAACGCAGTGCTGTCCTTGTCAGCCTGAAAAAGGGGGTCACTTATGAAATTAAGGTTCGCCCTTATTTCAATGAATTCCAAGGAATGGACAGCGAATCAAAGTCTGCTCGTACCACAGAGGAAGGTTAGTAAAATACCTAGCACTGGAGGTGAAATGAAGAGTGACCATTTTGGTTATTGTGTATGTGCATTTGTTCAGCTCTATTTCCTCCACGTGATTTCTGTTTGTTAGATAAAGAGGTGATGTTAGAATTTGATATAATATTCAGTTTTGTGCTGTAAGTGTTCCACGAGAAAGCACTGGGCCAGTCTTCTTTTGGTTGATACGTCTTTCTAAGATACAAGTGGCTTTGGGTCTTCCAAAACATGTGTGCTGCAGCCATTCTTTTATAACCACTGCTGCTGCAATAAAAGACTTTGGTCTGCACTTTGAAAAAAAAAATATATGAAAGCTTTTACAGATGAGTGTTTGCTATCAAGCACATCTTTCTCAATGGGTAATAATGCAGATGAACAGTTGGTTGGGAAATTAGGAGTAGTGAAGGACACATATTTATCCGGTCTGCAGGAACTCGTCTCAAGGGAATGGCACTTCAATGGCACTGCTCAGTCCTTTGGAGGATTCCTCAAGCACCTTTCAAGCCTCTCTGTAACAGGCAGGATTCAGACATAGTAAACAGTTTATACTACTAAAATGTTCAGGCTTTTATATCTATAGCATACAGCCTGGTATGTGGTTTTGCTAAAGCATGTGCCCTCCAAGATTGCTGGTTTTGAATTGAAAAGTAAAGGGAGTGAGGTGAGATATAAATAATTTTAATAATTGTCTCATAGAAACCTATCCTTCTACCTATCCAATGCAGCCTTTGCCTGGAGAATCTCTCCTGTAAATGCATGATGGTCAGAACAATGAGAGTTCATGTCTCTGTTTCACTGATTTTTTTTATTTTTTTTTTTTCAAAATGAGAAATACTGGTGAAGCTTCAAAATGGTCATATGGTTTCAAAGAGTTTTGAGTGCACTCTTTTCTTGTTATTGAAGGTGCATCTTAATCATTTACAGTGGTCTCCTGAGGTTTAATTTAGTGCTGATTACCAAGTGCTTTTTAATTCTAGAACAGACTCGCTTATTATTCACTTTTCTCTTTGATTTGTTATGATTATTGCCCAACATGTAAGTAATCCTGAAGATAATTTGGTTGCAGCTTGCACTATATGGATGAGGAAATTCAGTGTCCTGCAACACGTAGAGGAGTGTGTAGGAAGGCATTGTTCAAGTCTCATTTAATATTTGGAAGTTTATGGTTCCCAGTTCTTTGTTCAAACAATGAAGCCTAAATCAGTTGGTAAAGAATATCTTTGCAGCAGTCTGAACAAAGGTTTGGGTTTTTTGGATTTTGTTTTGTTTTTGAAGAAAATTGTAAACAGCTTTCTATTGGTGAAATTGCTTTTCTAGAGTTAAAATGTAGGATTTTGTCCCCTCACTGGCAGATTTTCTCCTTGTCCAATTTCAATTGATTTTTGGTGTTTATTTAGCTTCATCTAACTGCCTCTTGCTAAAGGTAAATTAAGAACTACTGAAAAAGAGAAAAGATTTTACACCTCCTGTCTATTTCTATAAAATACTTGAGGAATGACATTCTCTTTTATAAACCTCAGCTCCCAGCAGAGCCTGTCAGGTAATTTCCTACCTTAAAGGACACTTTGTTCCTGTGGAATAGCTTTCCACGTAGTGAGGATTTCAAAAAATTTCGTGCCCACATATATGTATAACTCCCAGCCAAGGATCTGCTTTGTAGATATATAACCTTTAAGGATTCTGTTTACAAGTATCTCTTCTCAAAAAAACAGCAGCCTAGAACATGCAGTATTATCACCTGACAAATGTCAGCCCCTGGAAAAAACTTTGAAGTACTTCCATGGGAAGTCATCCAGTAGACGCAGTTCTACAGATATTTCCTTTAATTCCTCATATTATCCTTGTAATTATATTGGTGTTCATGTATTTCAAAAATAGCATCAACTAAATGTTTAATGAGAGTGGTTTGCTCCTCATCCACTGAAGGAAGATGGCAGTCTATTTAAAGGTATGTCTTGCTGTGTCGCCTGTGATTCCATTTTGAAAATGAGCTTTTTTAGACTTGACTTTTAAAAAATGTCAGCTATACTATTTTTAGAAAATAATTTGGAAGAGTGATATGCGCGTTGGAAGTTTTTTGTGACATCAAAACAAATAGTCCTGGTAAAGGCGAAGTACGACCAAAAGGCGGTGGCAGCTTTCTGCTGGATTGAATTTTACATGTGATGTTATGTCTGAGCCCTACCTCCAGAAATCAATTTTGCTGCAGTTAGACTTTTCCTCTAGATCAGACATTTGCCACAGTTCAGTATCCATCCATCTCCTGCCTCTTTGGCCTTGTGAAGGTAACAAATGGAATTCTGTTTGGCTGCGTCTGGAAAAGATGAGCAGTGATTTGGGTTCTTTCATATCTGTAAGAAGAAGCTGAGCACTGGAATAATTGACCTGTCAAGAAGCAGGCAAGGTGTTCTCCACAAGCCAGCAGCAAGGGAAATGAGAAAATGGTTTTAAAAATGTTATTTTTCAATGTGATCTATTTCATAACTGCAGCAGTGTCAGACGAGTGGCTTAATTTATATCATGGTGCCAGCTTACAGAGTGATATTATCAGAGAGAGGAAGCAGAACTATTATATACATACATGTGTACACACATACAAAGAGGACTAAATCAAATATTTTATCATTTTCACTATTTCTTTCACACTTGCTCTAGAGACAGATGACTTTTTTTTTTTTTTCCCCCAGTTACATCCAGTGTTTTAAATCTCTTTTGGAATAACTTTGTGGAGTAGTTTTTGTTCTGCACTTTGTTTATCACCACAAAAATATAAGTCAGTAATGGAAGTCTCCTCTAGTTTTTATCAGCTGCTGACTGTCAGTGCCTCCTCACCTTAGTCCAGTTCTTAAAAAAGATGTTTTCAGCTGTATTCATCAGCTGCAGTTTTAATTTTGCTTCAGAGTTATATATCCTCCAAAAAAAACCCCTCAATCACACATTGGTAGAATATTAACTAGAATATTCCTGGAGTTTAAATGCAAAGACAAACTAATACAGTAAGTTACTCTTTAAATGTTAGAGTATGGTATTCATTTTACATTTCTTTGCATTCACACCCCTCATGTGCCCCTCCCCCCCCCAGGGTATGCCTATATAAAAATAATATTTCTGAATGCCCTTTTTGTTTGAGTAATGAAAGTAAATAAGTTTGAGTGAGCTGTTGCATTGTACTTAAAACCAAAAATCGCTGTTAAGCTTTGCAGGTTTTATGATTTTTATTTTAATGTAAAATATTCTAATTAATATCACACACACATACATTTATTCATAGTTTTGTTGTTATTGAATAACTTGAAGACTTTTAAAATGCTAATTTTTTTACTGTGTGGCAAATTATTTCACCTGCCATAAAATACACAATGCAACTATTAACTTCACCAGCTTTATGCTTTGCACGATTGCAAGGAGTAGCCCAAGGCCACTTTTCTGTGCTTCATTTGAGCTGGCTAAGAGTCAAATTGTCCACAATACAGCTCCATTTCTCCCCTCCAGTGCACTGTTTCTCTGCATCAGGCAAGGTCACAAAGACTCTACCAAGCACTACTAGCTTTGCAGCTGAACCAGCATCTGAAAATGTAGTTGTCGAAATGTGCAGCCTCCAGGGACTGTAGTATGGGTTTCATATTTTTTCTAAAATATATTTTTTCCTGATGTAATCTTCTACAGTCCCTTGTCCCCGACTCTGATACTCTAGTTTGAAGTTGTGCCCTTCCTGCAACAGAGTGCTCCAACTCTTCAGGGTTATCAGGGTAAAGATTTCAGCTCAGCTTCTTGAGCTTGTGCCAGGTCAAGTGCTGAGATGTTTGTGAAGTGGGAACACAGCCAATCTTGAAGCGGTCATGGGGAACAATAAGAAAATCTGAATTGGCTCAGTAGACTTGAATTCCTCTGATATCTGTAGCTGTGTTTAGTTGTGTTAAACCTGACAGACTTTAGCACAAAGAGGCCAGGGGTTCTTGGCTTTTCTGAGAAGCCTGGTCCAAGGATGGTCACGTACTCAGGATATCGGTTAAAGATAAGAGTCCTGTTGCCAAAGAGCTTAGCAGTGAAGAAGTCACTCTAGACCAGAGGTCTAGTGAGGGAGCTGTGGCACATGATGCAAGATGCCCAAAAGCAGAAGGCTATCTAGATTTGAATTTGGGGCAGGGAACTGATAAACATTCTAGGTTCTGGTGCAAAGTTTACTATAAGTCTTCAAAATCACCTTCCGTATATCATATTAAATGTTTTAAGATCATATTAAAGGCAGTGACAAATACATGGAAGACAAATTCCATAAGTAGTTATTAGACACAAAGATATCACCCTGAAACAGAAGGTGTCTAAGCAACAGGCTTCTGTGAATTGGAAAATTGTCCTGGAGAGGTATTGCTATATACTCACTTTATTAGCTCATACTTTCTTACCCTCTTTCTATTAGTTTTGTTGAAGACTGGGTAGATGGACTGGGATAAATGGAATAGTTGGATTCTAAGTCCAGTTCAGAGCAGCTTCTATCAATAACTTTTTCCCCCCAAGGACTATACCTTAATATAATATACTCAGCCTCGGTGGCTTAGCTTGCCACTGTGGTGGAGTTTCAACACTTACCTGGAAGCAAGGGGAGGGTGAGGGGGGAGCTGCAAGAAATTTTAAGTGGCTGGAGAGGGCCATATTCCCAGCCCTGTGCTATGAGAACTGTAGCTATGGTGGGAGAGCCCCCGCGTGGAGATGCAGCAGATGCTCACAGAGGGGACCTTTCCATAGCAGAGCTTCTGCAGCACTTCCCAGTTGACGTGTCCTGAGCCAACAAAAGCACCCTGCTGCTGGTTTAGCTGCAACAGGGGCTTTGCCAGCATAGCCCTGATCACTAACCGTGCACTTCTAGGCAACTAGCAGGGCTGGCAAGCAATTGTCCTGTAGAATTGGCCTGGATGTGCAGTGACCAGCAAAACAGCTGTGAATGGTTGAACTGAACAGGACTCTGAAGAGAAAGCAATTTGCCCAGCAAAAAAAAGAGGACATAAGTATATATCTGACCTAACTTAACACCTGTGCTGTTCACTGGCATTTGATGTAAAGCCGTGAACATTTTAACCCTTTTCCACTTTGGAGTTGCAAGGTTTTATGTATAAAACTGTAAATGTCTTCCTGAAGAACAAATAGGAAACAAAAAAGGATCCTTAAATGTCTGATACTCACATTGTTATTATTATTACGTGGAGAAAGAAAAACCAAAACACATTTCAGGCCAGGTGAAGCAGCCTCCCATATGACTTAGCTGATATATATGTAACTATCCGTGTTTATTATGGAAAACAAAGGCAGATGTGAGACCAATTCCAATGCAAACTTAAGAAATGCTAAATATAAATAAACGAGGAGTGATTTGTATTGATTCTCCATTGCCACAAATTCCACATTGTCGTTCAGCTCTATGCTTCTCTCCAGAAAGGCATTTTTCAAAATTGACAGTGCCTAACAAAATGTGCATACCTAGGCCTGCAGGGAGTGTGAACTTTTTGTGCTGCCTGCTTGCTCTTGCAGGGTTTCAGCAAAATCTGTGCTTTAGCAAATGGATTAATGTCTTTCTTCTGTTTATTCCCTCTCCTTGGTGTAGCTCCAAGTGCCCCTCCTCAGTCTGTTACTGTCCTGACAGTGGGAAACCACAACAGCACGAGCATCAGCATTTCCTGGGATCCTCCCCCTCCAGATCACCAAAATGGAGTCATCCAGGAGTATAAGGTAGAAATTATGTCTAATGGGAGGGTTATGTGTTTAAGAAAACAGCCTGCTTGAATTACAGAACAATAGCCATGTTTATGGTTTTAGATTCTGACAGCATTTACAGCTGCCCATTTAATTATATGTAGAAAAAGGACTGACTGCTTATAGATTTCTCTCTCTTTTTGTTCTTTTTTTTTCTTTTTTTTTAAGCAGTACTACTGTTTTATTAAAAAGAAAAAATACCATGAGCTTTATCTGGAAGAGAGATGTCATTTCCAGCTAGTTTACAGTACTTCTCTTTCTTGCTTTTCCCTGCTGTGGAACGAGAAGAAGGGTTTTTTTGTTAAGGGCTTCTGTACTCTAAAGACAGGCAGTGAAGTCCTTGTCTTAGGGTACCTTCAATCTGGCAGAAAAGCTGGCAGGAAAGATGTCTTGTCTTTCCCCTGCAAAAATGCAAATCCTAACACTTCAAGGTCAAAGTCAAAGACTGTGGCTCTGGGAGACTGTAAGACTTCTTCTGAGTACTCTTTCTGTCAAGCTTCACAACTTAAAGTGCTGAGTTGTTTGCTCTCAGGAACAGGTTGAACAGAACTACTATGTCCAGAGGTTTTACATGAGAGTTGTTTGCATTGGTTGTATTTTCTTTGTTGCTATGATAGCTCAAAGTATCCACTCCTTATGTATTATCTTAAATTTTGTTGTAGTCTATAAGTCAATACTAAGATCATGTTTACACGAGTGTATTTTGACAACATGAAAAAATGCACTATGTTATTGGATTGGAGGACTATGGAGGAAATGTTTGGGCAAGGTTCAGCTTTATCACAGGCTTGTGACCATGGAGCACCCTGTTTGGTAAATTAACATTGCTGTGGCTGGCTTATACACCAAGTGTGAAATTTTTAATTGAAATAGAAAAGGACAGCTTTCTTGATAGTCGCACAAAGGGTGGAAGTGGTGGGTGCAACTTATTTCACACAAAAAGGTGTAATTCTTTTGACTGTGCATGAAGAAGGGAGAAGATGCTTGACTTTTAAATCAAATAATGGTTCAATCTCTTCCAGCTTTTTGCTTGGTCAGAGGGATGCAGTAAATACTCACAATATTTATGTTTAGCACAGAGCTTCTTTTGTTTTGCTTTTAGTCAATACCAAGATTTATTAATCCCAGTACTTTATTGATCTAATTTTCATATCAATTAATAATTATCTTTTGGCTTAATTAATCTTGGTCCTGTCTCCAGTTATAAGTCAATATAAACTGTCAAGGGTTTCCAGGAAAATAAGTAAAGCACACTCCTAAACCGCAAAATATGTAGATATGAAACAAAGTGGGCTGATGGTTAATAAAAGCCATGTTCCAGGTGAGTGCTCAGACCTCTAGGCTGTGTATAAAAACAGCTGGAGTCACTAGCTATTACATCCCTTCTGTGTTAGGTTAGGTGACTGCCTGATTAGTTAGCTGGCTACAGGGAACGTGGTGCAGAGTTTAATATTTCCTTGAGTATAAAATGTCTGCTGAGGTTTCACAGTACATTTTCTAACAAATTGAAAGTAGATCTGTTGATTCCACTTCAAGCATCAGAGTGCCTGTAAATTAATTTATGAATTAAATGCCTTTAATTAGGGGTATCTCGTAGCTGCTGTAACCTAAGACCAGGACAGACAAGGAGCGAAGGAATGAATGCAATAGTTTGTTACCCTAATGCATTCTGATCTGCAAATAAGATCTCACTGAGCTTAAGAAAACAAGGAGGTTTTTTCTCTTCATATTTTTTCTCAGTGTTTCACAGGGGAAAAAAAAAAAGAACAAGAAAAAGGACAATGTGTGATAAAACACTAAGCAGGGTCAAAAATAAGAGTAAAGGCAGCATTGCCATTGCTTAGATGCATCAGTCTGCCAGTGATAGTGGTTCCACCAATGCTGCTTTCTTCTGCTATTATTGGTATCTAAGTGTACATGTGATGTATTTATGCATTGATTTTCTTGTGGTAGTAAATGCTGAATAATGCGGAAGCAGTATATGCAGATAACATCAACTGAAGAAGTATCCCTAGAAGGTCTTGATTTTGAAACCTCTTTGGAGAAGCCTATAAAAATACAAGAGAGAGACATAGCACTTTGAAATTGTAGACAGTTCTCATCACAAAATGCCAGCAGAGATTATGGGGTGGTTTTTTCTGTTTAACGAGCTAGTAACTGAGTCAGGAACTGCTACCTGGATTCCTAAAAAATGTAAGTAATCACAAAGGCAGAAGTAAAAAGTGAGTCTGTACTTATTCGATTTCATAAATTTAAAATATCCCTGTTGTACAATGAAAGGAAGTTGAAAAGAATTTTGAAAATTATTTGTTCTTTAGTACTTTAAAAAGTGTTTCAACCTGTGTTCATATTATTTGGGGTCTTTTTGCTAATCAGTGGAAAATTTAGAAGGGAAAAATGTTTTTGAAGGAAAGATTTGGTGGTAATCATGTTACTGAACAAGATTTCAATTAATGTATAACATCTTTTTCACTTGGGTGATCTGGTCTGGATTTCTAAGAAGTGTAACCACAGAATTCGCATTCCATGGAGAGCCAGAGTCCAGAGGGTTATTTGCAACTGCCTTTGCAGCTGGCTTGGTGCTATGCTAATCTGGAATAGTTTGCTGAGCTAAATCATCCCAATGTCAGCTATTCCTGCACAGTAACATTGCTAAGAAGCCCAAAATAAGTGATTGTCATGAAATACCTTGATATGTCGTATCTGTGCACGATTGTGTGAGTGTGAAGAATTTCATATATTTTAACACGTCAACTTTTGTCCCAGATCTGGTGCCTAGGTAATGAGACTCGATTTCATATCAACAAAACAGTAGATGCAGCCATTCGGTCTGTAGTAATAGGTGGCCTATATCCAGGTATTCAGTACCGTGTGGAAGTTGCTGCAAGCACCAGTGCAGGTGTGGGAGTAAAAAGTGAGCCACAACCCATAATAATTGGTAAGTGATTGTTCTGTTGTTTTGTTTTGCCTGTTTTTGGTGTTTTTTTTCCTTTCAGAAATGTTTTCATAAATCACTTCTGGAAGCATAAAAATCTATGGAGCAAAAGATGAGATTTGAATCGAGCTAGTTAGCTTTTAACATCCTACTGCCTGCTGATGTTGTATCTTCCCTTCATGCAGAGTTCTTGCAGGCAATGGAGGGAAATATGTTCCCAAGGCATATGAGAAAATGCAGATTGTCTAGTGAAACTGATTTATTGTGGGTTTTTTAATGAATTTACCACTTCTGCAGCTTGACGGATTTATGGAACTAACAGCCCGAGCTCCCTTTTCCTTCTGTTAAGATGACTGTAATATTGCATTACTCGTTCCATTAGTGCCTAAGGTACTGTTTACAGTTGTTTTCTGAGCATTTGAAGTCAGTGTTTCTCAGATATCCCAAGCAGACAAGCCTCCTCTGTCAAAGAGTAAGTGGCCTCTAGACCAAATAGAGAGCAAAGGTAACATTGTCATCTCTGCCTTTGAAATGGCTGTTTCATAGTAGTGTTTTCCATGCTGAATTAATTTCCTGACCTGAGTGAAACACAGATTCTGTTTCTTCTGAAATTTTTCCTGAGTATAAAATATAGAGGCAGGAACAATATGGGCGAATAGGAGAAGTAACCTTATTTAGCAAACCTGAATTGACCTGTGCAAAGCAGCACCACTTTTGAGTGCATAATGCAGAAATTTTCTTGCTTTTATCTGTATGATCTAATTTAGTTAATACTTAAATAGACTTTTGTTTGGTTTTGGGATTTTTGTTGTTATTAAATATTTTCTTTCTAGAAAATGTTGTCAACATGCTGTCCTGAACATGGACTATTCTGTTATGTGTAGACCTTAAGAAAAGGCCATCCCTTAAGCATTGCTTAGATGTTTAATTACATTCAGATTCCCCATTCACCGAATCAGAAACAAAGGTACTTCAGTTTTGAATATATTGTCACTGGAGACAGAAATACAAGAGTGTAGGTGAACGTAGCACTGGTTTTAGAAAAAGTCAGTCACAGAAATGTCAAAGAAAAGGAGAAAAAACGTTTCTAGAATTGAAAGCAATTACAAGCAATTACAGGAATCCTGTGTCCATAAGTCACTTAATAGGCATGGATTTTGGACACTTCTGTGCCAATAACTGATATTGTAAGACTTGTCGGTCACTGCATCTGTTTTGAGCAGGACCTCCTTTTCTTATTTCACTAGGGAGTCCATTTATCTAGGCACTACACTTGTTCCAGCAAAGCACCTAAGTGTGTTGCATTTTAAGTACATGAGGAGCCTTGACTCAATGTGTTACGAGTTAAACTTGCACCAGAGGTCTTCACTGGACGATTCCCAGAATGCTCAGCCCCACATCTGGGTACAACCCTTCATTCTGATTTCTTCCGTATGAAAAAATGACTGGTATAATCGAGAGTTAAATACGGAGAGATCTGTACTGTTTCAGAAAGGGGGAAAAGGATGTTAGGGTGCAAATAAAGTAAGAAAGAAAGACAAAAGTTGGTTGGCATTTAGAGACTTAATTTTGCACCATTAATCTTAGTGATATTTATTTGTTCCTTAAAGGATCCCAGAATGTCTGCTTCAACAAGTCTGGTGGCATCTTTGTGTATTTAAGAGTCCTTTGCATGAAAATTAAAGAAGAGTTTTTTTGTTTGGGTTATATTTCTATTCTCATTTTTTTTCCCTTTTGGTAGCCCAAAGCTTGATGTGGTTATTACATATATGGTCTGTCTCCCTTTTCTTTAGGTCCCATTTTTTAATTGATGATTAATTGCTGGTAGTTATTTCTCAGACTATAAATTTGCTTGATAAAGGTAGCAGTGTTTAAGTGATACCCTTTCTGGGAAAGTTGAGTTGGTACCATTCAGTGTTTGACTGGAAATCAAAAACATAAAATATGAAAATTATTTTAAGTGAATTTAAAAAACTAATTACATGGATTAAAAATGAGCTAATGAATAAACCCCAAAACAATAAATGGAAAAAAAATTATTGGGTGATTGTGTATGGCCTGATGATTAGCTATACTACTGAACAACTTGCAAACAAAATTAACAACTCCAGAAAGGCAGAATTACAGAGAGAGTTGGTCAGCGATGCAGAAGAGTTAAGCAGTGTTTCTAGGCAGTACAGCTTTCATTGTCATGAGTCCAGTGTATAAGAAAATTGATGTTATTCTTGAATACAGGATTTATTCTTCTAAGAAGGTGTTTTTTTTTTTTCTGAAAATAACTGATTTTCATGGTGGATAATCAACTACTGCCTTCCCAGAGCAATTCTAGATAACAGACCTCTGACAATCCAGAAAGTAAAACCAGGAGAATATGGAACAGCCAGAGTTATATTATTTCTTTAGTTAGGAATTGTCTCACTGTTACAGGAATCCTGTGCCCATATGTCAAGCAGAATGCTGAAAAATTTTATAGAAGACTCAAAGAGAATCAAGAATAAAAATTTTATGATCACTAATGATGTGCTAAAAAATTTTCACTTGGAAAACCAGAAATAAAATTGGAGATAATGGCAGTGTTGGTTAATACCATAGCTATTATTTCTCTTCATCAGTTGGCCTGTTCACTCTTACATTCCATTATTGGCATAATAATATGAGGAACAGCTGCAAACTTTCACAGTAATAGGTACAATCGAATCTGATGTGTCTAATTAATTTTTGGTCCAACAAATTAGTTTTGTTCTTCATTACTCTCCAATGGGAGGAAGACATTATATTTCATTATGGTTTTGTCTTCAGGAACAATGGAGCGTTACAGGTCGCACACTTCCCTTGTCTATGTTCTAATTAGTTGAACTGACAGCATTGTTACAGAAACACCTGCAGTATATGAAATAGTACACTGGTGCCCTGGATGACACATTTATTACTTCTTCTTAAATATTATATAAAGAAGTACAAATCTAATGCCATTTGTTTCCCCAACCCCCAACAATTATATTAATTTTACCAAACGTCAGCGGATAACATTCATCTGTATCCATTTATTTTTCTGTCATCAAATTCACAAAGCATATGTTATTTTGACATTTAAATGAATTATTACTTTTGCAGTTGTAATTGCTAGGCACAGAAGGGTAGGAGCAAGCAGCCAGACTGCAAACTTTAGAACGTAATTTGGAGACAGATTGCATCTTCTCTTAGAAGAGACGGAGAGAGTAAAGTCCATTGAAAGCTCTCCAGAGGGTCTTTGCAGTTTGCTCTCACATCCTCCATTCTCAAAAGACTGGTGTTTGACCTTAGAGAAGAAGATGGAGTCCTCAGATGTTTTGGAGGCTTTAGTGGGAAGAGTCTGTTCTTTTCTTGAGTCCAGGAGCACCTGCTCCCAAAGCTGGTGTCCTTTCCTGCTCTATTCTACGGCAGCGTGGCTGCCTCTGAAACAGTGCCAACATTACCTGTTTCCTCACCATGACACTGCTTTGGCCTCTCCTCCAAAGGGCGCAAAAATTAACTGTAAGTTAATGACAATTAGAGGAACACCAATTCTCATGCTGATTTCTACTAGAAAATCAATTGTGTACCTGGAAAAGCATGGCATAGTGTGCCTGTTTCTATTAGTTTTACTCTTAGCACTTCCTCTTTCAGCACTGGGATGCACCTGCGGTTGGTTCCAAGGGGAGAAAAAAGGGGAAAATCAAATAAAGGAGACACTTCTGTCTCCCTTCTTTTCCTTGCCAGAGGTGCTTATTCAGTTTCATTTTCAGTTACTGCATCGGGTCTGGAAAACATTGAGCCCTTGGCAGAGGCAAGAGAGGAGAGGACCACGTGGAAAAGGACAGCAGCAGCTCCCAGACCCTGATATTAGTAGAGCTCACCAGCATGAACAGTGTAGACTGATTAATGATGCCAGTACTGCTGTCCTGCCTTTTTATATTTTAGCAGGCCCAGTCTGTGGGCATCCTTCTGTGGGACCTATTTTGCTTGCAGGAAGCCTGTTCTGTCTCTTGCCCACAACTGAAAGCAAGCCAAGCCCTAGCACAGTTTAACAGTCTGCTTGCAAAAGCAGACGGTCATCATTACTAAATATTGACATGGTGCTGAAAGAGAGAAAGCTTAATAAAATCCCCAAGAGCATCAGCAGTGTGGTGATGATGTGATGCAGTGCATCACGTTTCTGCCCGAGTGACTCAGCCCGGCTCTGAATGCGGTCGAGGACCTGAAACTGCACCTTGGCTGGGGCAGCGCTGGGCAGAGCCAGTCTCAGAGGGAGTGGGGCTGGGAGGGCACACTCAGCCTGACAGGCCTTCTGTGAGGGATCCCTGTTCACAACTGAGCTGGTGTAAGCAGCCCAAAGAGGTGTCTGTGGAGGCAGAACGGGGAGTGTCTGTCTTCCCACATCTCTTTGAGCCAGTGACCCTGTGCTGGCTTTGGGCTGAAGCTGGCGAGCTGGTAGGCCAAAAGAAATGAGTGGTAAATCTAACCAATTTCTGAATTCCAGAAGAGGAATACATATGTTTTCACAGCAAGGCATAATGATAACCATGCTTTTAACAATTTCCTCTGAATGACCATTTCAGTGTTTTATTGCAATGTTTGACTACCTTTATGTGTGTGTGATAGACTCTCATAATTGAGAATCATAGTGTTTGTATCTTTCTTGTCTCAGTAGAGTAGCTACTCTTGCAGCTCTTCAGCATGCATGCAGGCATCTGGTAACATTGCATAAACACTTCAAGGATTGAGCTCTAGAAATGCTTTTATCCAAAATGATGGATAATCCTCCATGAATTTCAAAACTGCAGATGTGGGCAGTTTATATCAAATGTACATAGAATCAATATTCATGGTTTGGGTTTTTTTTCCCAGAAAAGTACGTTCTGCATTTCCTAATTTTAAAACTATTTTTGACAGGGGAAGATTTGAAGTAGAAAACTGCTGGCCCTAGAACTCTGTGCTTTAGCATTTCCTGAATTTCCATTCAGATTTTTATGATCATTTATTTTCAAGCCAGACATCAAGGTTTGGTTTTTTTTAAAAAGATCCCTTTCTAGAGAAAGAAGGGGACAAAAACATTGAGATCACTATTGGAATTTACAGTTTTCTAATGTAATGTACACTTTAAAGTTCTGTATGTTAATTTTTGATGCATGTCACTTTAATTGATATTCCACATAATAATTATTTCTTACAGGTTCATGTTAAGAAATTGTCATGCATATTGTAGGTGAAAAAAATAGCATCTGTTGCTGTGATTGTTCAGAGTTTACGGTTAACTGTGTGATTTTCTGCTCTGTGTCAAAGCTGATGCATACAGAATTTGTATGGATTATTTTCCCCAAGAAATATTTTTTGGAAAATACATTTTACTTTTTATTTGAAATTTCAAAACTCTAGCATTCAGGGAAAAGAAAATTACTTAAGTCAGAATTTTTGGCATGCTGACAGCAATGAGAGAAGGAATTGTCTTCTGATGTTGTAGCATACTTTGTGTTTGGATTTCTCGTTTGGAAAAAGTTATTTATTGATTGCTTGATTTATTTTTTGATTAGTTTTCTGTCATCCATTTTCTCAATATTGAATCCTGTCTATAATTATGTAAAAGCAAACCAAAAAATGCATATAATGTACAAAGAGAGGCATTGGATTTACATCTGTTAGATTACTTGGGAGCGTGCTGGACATCTATCTTTTCAAATGTATGTTTGCAAAATACGTATGGATTTATTCACTAGAAACACTGAGTTTCTGATATCCATTGCTATTCCTCAAACATCTGCTGTGGATAATTCTTTTGAGGTCCATTATTTTTGCTATTTTTTTTTTAAATGTTCATTTGCAGTACTTGGTTCCTGTTTGAGTCACAGAATCCATAATAACCATATTCTGTTGAATTTCTGTTGTGCAGGAGGCCGTAATGAGGTTGTCATCACTGAAAACAACAACAGCATAACTGAGCAAATCACTGATGTTGTCAAACAGCCTGCCTTTATAGCTGGCATCGGTGGTGCATGTTGGGTAATTCTGATGGGTTTCAGTATCTGGCTGTACTGGCGAAGAAAGAAGAGGAAGGGGCTCAGCAATTATGCTGGTAAGAACAGTAATTTATTACCATCTCACCAGGTTTGGTCACGAAGAGAACAGGGGCTGTTAAACCTACCTAAAAAAATATGTTGAACTTCCAGCAAGTGTCCTGGTGAATTCTGTATGCTTGTTTTTAATGTATGCTGTGAAACTGCATATGAGAAGCTTTAAATGCATTGCTCGGTTCCACATTTCATCATTTTCATAAGACACTATTTTTAAATCTCCAACACATCTAGCATAAAAAAAGGCACAAGGAGCATTAACCTCTTGTTCCTTCCTCAGAAGGCACTCTGTTAGCAGTGCTGCCCTATTTATGTGTTCAAATATGAAGTAGACTAGACCCTCATAGGGAAAGTTAGAAAGTATTTGGTCTTCTCCTTCATTCCCATGGATTTCAATGTATCTGAAGCCATGTGCATGGGAAATAAATGGAGGCCCTTAATCAGTGACCTCATACCTCTAGCTGGAAGAGAAGAGTGATGTATTAGACAGAGAAGTGTGGTCAAAATTTTCCTATGGCAGAAGCCATAAAAAGTTTTGTCTTGGAGGTAGAACATCTTGGAATGTCCTCTTGCACCAAAGGTTTCCTCCAGTTACAAATTAGTTTTTGAAATCTACATTTGGAAAACAAATACACATGCCAAATGAAAATATTTTCATCTTTCCCCAACTTCTTTCTATTGTGTACTCTGTGCTTCATGATTCTTATGAATTTTTAGGAAGTCAGGTGAACTGCCACAAATCTGAAGGTCACTCTGAAGCCTAATTTAACACATAAAAAAACCCCCACTATTCTTCAAGTATTGAGAAAAGTTCTCTTGGAAGTACTTATTAACATTTAAAAAGAGAAAACATTTTCTTTTTGAGCAAGATTTGCCCCATCGAGGAAGCAGCATATTTAATGTTGACATTTTATCACACTAAAGTTACACAAGTGCTCTTCTACTACAAGTTATCACAAGGGAACTGGAGGATGCAGGCTCCCTAAGTGGCTGAGCATCAATAACTACTTCCCAAAACCCCACATTCATTCACAGCCAAACTGTCCTTCTCAGCTTAGCATTAGCCATCCTCAGACTCCTCAATGTCCTGACTGGGCTCACTAAACCAGAAGAAAAATTGTTCCATGTTGTTTTTCAATCCTTCCTCCTGGATTTGTTTTCCACTGGCTTAGTGAAACAAGGCAGACCAAGAAGACATCAGATAAACAGTGGAAGCAGAGGGACGAGAGACCAGTGGCTTTTTTTGGACCTTCTTGGTTTCTGTGGAACCTCATCTTGGGTCACCATGTGACCTCTGTCATTCAAGGGTTGTGCTTTTTCTGAGGTGGTTTGTTGATTTTTTTTTCCTTTCCTTTGGCAGCAGTGTCTTTTACTCTCTGAGAGGCAGGATGTTGTTAATTCAGAAAGTAATATAACTCTTACACACCTATACACTGTTTATATGAAATACCACTCTAGATCCCAAGATTTTTTCATACTAAGGGACAGCAATGCTGTTATTCCTCTTAGGAAAGAGTCCTACATGGAGGTTTGGACACAAGCTAAAACTAGTCTTTTCTTAAAAAGGAGAGTTATTAGCCCTGTATGTGAGTTGGCATACTGGGAGGGAGCAGGGGAGAATGGAGAGCAAAGTCTTTTATACCTTTAAATACATAGCTGTAAATAATTATAATAGTCATAATAAAATGTGTCTCCTTCAACTCATTCCGTCTCATGATGTTTGCTGCATCTAAGTGTGATGTGAACATTGCATCATGAAATTGTGTATGCTTTCAGCAAAGAAAGTAGATAATAGATCATGCTTCAGAATTCATCCTAATGTTTACAACTTGAAGAACAGCATGTCCACGGAGAGTCTTCAAATGTGACTGTTGAAATTCACTGCTCATCTTTCTGACCATCATTTGTCATTGGCTGCTGGCTGGTTAGTGCTTTAAGCTCAGCTGTTATGTCCTGCTTATGATATTCAACCACAACTGAGTAAATTCCAGAGGAAACTCGTGCCCTGCAATTAGTGCTTTTTATCAGGGTGTGTAACTCACAATGTGTTTGCTTTCTTGTTTTGCAGTTCAGTCCTTCACCTTCACCCCTGCAGGTACTGTCCATTAGTCTGTCTCTTACCTCACCAACACATCATCTAACTAGTTATCTAACATCAATACTAGTTATCTAAGTGTTTATGAACATGTGAGATACGCAGAATCAAAACAAAATACAAGGAGAAATACTTCAGCTGCTTCTCTGTGATAAAAATGTTGCATTCGTTTTCCTAGTGATTCCAGGGGGATATCATAAAATCTGCCACGATTGTTGTCTCTGTCGTTATAATTCTGCATACTTACTTATCTAGCTCCTTGAAATGATGCAGTTTTGAAAATAATTTGCAGGACAAGATGCTTGAACTAGCTTAACATAAACAAACATTAGTCATATATAACTGAATTTTGATTTTAAAGATGAAGTGTCTTGAGCATTTTTTCAGTGGAGAAATGAAACTTTCTTCCACTCTACCTCTTAGTTACGTATATGTTTGCTTTACTGTGAGGTGTTCAGATCTTCAAGCAATCTAGTGATTAACTGATGCACTCATTTCCTTTACAGGATTTTTGGAATTGAAGCATTTTCTTTATTTTTTTGACTACCCAGTTCAAAGCTGGTATCCTATTTTTCATATCTTTAAAAAGATAGCATATGGTAGAGCATTATCATAAAAATGATTAAAAATATGTGAAGGATAAACGAAATGTGGCTAAAACAGCAGGTTGCAAACAGCTTATTCAACATATGGATAGCCAGGAAAAATAGAGTGTACACTTAATAGTAACAATTAATACAAATAAATAGCTTCTGCTCTCATGCTTAATCTTGATACTTAAAAATTCAAAAATAATTGTACCTCAGTGTTACAGTGTAAAAGAGTGATAAATATCAGCATTTTCCAGCAGAAGTCTATAAAGTTTTTTGTGTGTAGTTTGGCCCCTCAGTTTCATTTACCAAAGCTGTCTCCTCTTCTGTCCCCTCTGCCATCCATGTGATAGAGTCCAGTCCTCCTACTGCACTGCTGAACCAGTCCTCACGCTCAGGTAGCTGCTCTCTCACTCTCGCTTGTCTTCAGCCACAGCTTGTGTGTTTACCTAAGCAGGAAAGGGCAAATGACTGTCAGGGCAGGTGAGCGAAGGTGGTGGTGTTTGCCCCAGGGGCCTGTGATATTGTGAGGAAGAAGTGTCCTTGTGGAAAAGCTCTGGGGGCTCAGGATTGCTCCTGTAGCTCCCACGCAGGTTTGGTCAAGTTAGTGTGAGTAGTGGCACAGCACATCCTAACCTAAATGTTTTACTGGCTTTTCTTTGAGAGATAACATAGGATTTTTTCCCAAATTAAATGATGTGTCTTTATACTTGGTTCTGTCAGCTGTCTCTAACTGTGGTGAGCTTTTTCCATTGTGTTTGTAGCATACATTGTCATGTATGTTGTGCTGGAACCACAGTGACTGTGCATGATTTAATGCTCCTGATCCACATGTGCTGGGCAACCAGGATATGTCAGAGGCACTGCCAAAAGTGTGCTTTTCAAAAAGCAGTTTTGTCATCTTGTGGACTTTGTAGAACTAAAACAGCACATATTTCTATTTCCTGGCCTTTCATCATTTCTGGAGGCACTGATAACCTAAGTTATCCAGTAGTCAAGTCCAAAAAAGCATTCATTACTTTAAAAAAAAGAGTTTTCCTTGCAACAGAACATAGTCCGTGTTTTTTATCTTTATACCCAGAGTTCCATAAGAACTTAATTAATTTTCTAGTATTTGAATTTTCATTGGTAATATAATTTAGACAAACATATTTATGCTTGTGAAGGTTTGTCACTCACAACTCTATGTTGTTACCTTCAAAACTATGATTCATAAATCGTTTGATTTTTGATATAATTATTTAGACAGTGGTATGTAGCTTTCAGAATTTCATCAGAGACAGGGGTCAATGAAGTTTTCCTAAAGATGAATTTTATCCTAATATACTCGGATTTTAAAAGGTGCACAACTTTTGTTCTGATGTCTGCTTTGAATCCTTCAGAGAGCAGAACATGTACATTTGACTGTGTGATAAAGAGAATTGAATCTATTAGTGTAACATTCATATACTTACTTTATTTCACACATAAAACAAAACCTTATTATTTCTGGCATGAATACTTTTTGGTTTGTTTTTCTTCAGCTTTTTTTGCCTTTGTGTAGAACTTAGAACACTAAAAATAGTTTTTGAAAAGTCTGGATCCTGCAGCTCAATAATTACTTGCAAAAAATATTCTTTCAGGTCATTTTCAGATAATTGGTCAGTCACTAGGATCATTTGTCATTTGTATTCTGTCATTAGGCTCCTAAGATATATAATTTCTGCTGTGTGACTAAACTACTGTAACACTCTGTGTAGGAGAAGAGCAAACAGCAAATATCAGGCAATTGGTAATGATTTGTGTCAGAGAAGAATAAGTGATTGAGTTAAATTCATTGAGCTTTCTGTCTTTGTGAACATTTTCATAAGCACTGAGGGACTGCTCAGATTGGTCATGAATAAAGTGGCATTGAAAATCATAGCTAAATCTAAATCCAATAGTTGCTGAGCCACAATTCTGTACATCACTGTTCTTCCACATCCCTTTCCCCCATCATGACTCACCATGATTCTCAGTAATACCAGTACTACAAAACATATGATTAGCTAATATATTTGTTAGATTACTGTTGATAAGTAGTAGTGTCATTGTCTGCAGCTGTAGAAGAACTATGCATTTTTGTTACCCTAACATACTATCAGCAAAAACAAATCTGGCACAGATGCACTGAATATCCAAGTGTTACTCCTTTTCAGCCATCTCTTCTGTAACATAAAGGATAGATACTTTTGTGAGCTTCTCTGAAAACTAAACTTTTCTGAGTTTCTCTGCTGCACTGGGGTGTTTTTGGTACTTTTATGGTTACCCTTTACTCAGATTGCCTGGATATAAACACATAGTGTGGGCTTCCACATGATCCAAAGTTAGATGGCACAAAAGAGATATCTGAACACTTCTTGTGTAACACATGAATTATTTCAATACTGTATTACAGTGACAGAACAGAATCCATTTATTTATCTCCTTATCTTTCCTGTGCTCTGAACCTTGTGCCAGTACCCACTCACTTGAATACTCAGGTGTTTTCAACTGTCTAGGCTATCAGCCATGCAAAAAAAGTAAATATGTATTTTCACTTGTGAGTAGGTAATCTTATTTAGTGACTAGTTCTCCTTGGGATTAAAGATTTCAGAGAACTGAGTAAACAAAAAGCAAATTAAAAATAGATAGAGAATCATGAAATGCTACACATTTTATGTGCAACTGCTGAAACTGTTAAATGCGGATAACCTATATGACAGAATCATCTAAAGGTAGACAGAAGATTTGATGGAATTTTTATGTGCTGATTATCTGTTCTGAGTTAATGCCTATTAAAAGGGGATTAATCTACATTCATATTTGAGAAACAGCTTATCAGAAAAAGGAATGAGACTTGGCTGGCAACATTAAAGTTTTCATTTGCAGTAGGAAAATGTGGCCTACTAGAGATAGGCATACAGAAAGCTTTCTAAAGCTTCCTAAAGCTTTCTTGCCTCAGAATGTTGACTTACTATACATTCATATTTTTCCCGTTCTAGCAGGCATGAAGATTAAGTTTAACCTTGTCAGATAACATTAGTAAATGGTTTTGGTACCTCCTTATATATTTAATAAAAAGCATCTGAAAAGCTCCTTAAGGTATCCTGGTTTCATACAAATATATACAATATAATTTCCTGAAATATTTATGCATTTAAAATGCACTTTGGATTATATTTCTGCATTTTTGCAGTCCTTGAAGTATAAGCTGGTGGGGATTCCTTCAAAATCTCTGTATGCAGAGGTTATTTTTTCATCTTCTTTTGAAAACCAATCTCATCCCTGCAGGTCTTCAGCCTTTCTAAGAACATATATCAGATGCAAAGGCTGCTGAAAGAGCTTTTTTGCTTCCTTGGTGATAAAAAGCAAGGGAGATGGGTGGGTCAGTGATAGGGACATCCTTCCTTTCCTCCTCTTACATTGCCCCTTGAAATTGCTCTGCTGCTTTTTGAAGTGGAGACAGGATGAATAAAGCCAGCTGTCTGTGTGTTTTATTTTTGCAGTGACATCTACAAGCCCGCATTGCATTAAGTATGCTCCTATTCAGGCGTTTAGACTTGTTTTGTAATTGCAGAAATCAAACTGCAGGCAAAAATGCTGACAAAATGTATGGCAGGAATCATAAACATAGTGCTTGTGTTGTCAGTCTGACCATATCTTCTGTTGTTAGCTGTCTTTCCTTTCACAACATTGATTCTAAAAGAAAGGCACCTTCTCTATCCAGCCTTAGGTAGCCCATTCACGGATGGCATCAAGAATGCATTTTGTTTTGTTGGGGTTTTTTGTTTGTTTTTTTTTTTTTTCTGTAGCATCCTGGTGACACGTTCACACTTTAAGAGGAATTTTGACAAGCTTAATTAATATTCCAGAACCTTTTCCATCAAGCATAGTAAATAACTAAAATACTTCCTTGTTTGTTTTCTCATTGCCTATGTTGGTATACAGGGTATAAATGAAAGAACCTGTATTCCTTACCAGTTCCATACACATTGTATAAGCCAGACACAGTCTTCTCCAGGAAAAACAATGTCACTGCAAGTTCTTTTGTTTTTTTATAAACTAAGCTGAACCTTTCTTCTAAAAACAGCGCTTATGCTGGAAGGGTGTAAGATTATTTAATGTAGGAAAAAAAAGCACAAAAAGCAAAATGCAAAAAAAATAGAAATAGCTTCTGCCACCAGCATACACAGATAGAAGGAAAAGGAGCAAATGCTGTGCTACTTGTCTGTTCTCCACAATCTCATATGCCACAGCCAACCTACAGCAATTACACCTCTAGTAAAGAAGTTTTGGTGTCATGTCTTCCTGATATGTTTCTCACAGCGTGCCTTGGAGTTTTCCCATACCTGACTACACAGAAAAAATGTGACAGGCAAACATTGCTGCAGTCCCCTAACAGCTTCTCCATTTTAGCTCTGCTAAAAAGGATATAAATGTTTTGAAGACCACAAATATTGTTGGGAATTTTTTTTCCATATGATAGTTAAAATATCACACACCTGTATGTGCTATTGGAGTGGTGGCAAAATTACTTCAAAATTATTTCTGTTAGATCATAGTCCAACAAGAGCATTAAACTCAAGCATCCTTTAAAAAATGTTTTACTGTAATTCCCTTAAATCTGTAAATTTTATGTAAAAGACTTGTTACCAAATGAGCCTTTGTTTCTCATTTTCCTTATTTCTTGTCTCTTTGACAAATGCAGAAAGTTGGAGAATCAAGTACTAAATTTGAAGGGGAGGAGGAGAAAGGAAACAATATCTAATGTACTTTTGACCAAGATACTTTGAAACAGCTAGGCAGTTCCCATGTCTTTGCATATTAACGTAATAGTCACAGCACTTCAGAGTATTTACTTTTAAGCAATGAGTGATATAGTCATTTGACAGCCTGTTAGAGAAAGCAATGTTGGCTCTAAAATGAATTACCTGCAATGTTTTACTATGTCTTGTTTTTCAATAGCAGACTTTTATTTAATACTTTCCATACTTGCATTTTGATTTTCTTTTCATTAATTGGTTTGATTACATCCTTTCAAAATTCATCTATTAACCATTTTGATGTGACATATGACTGCTGTGATTTTCTGATATTGGTATTAGCCTGCTCTGCAGTGAAGGGTAATTAATCACTCTACCCAAGCACTTTTCTAGCAGAGCTTCCAGAGGGGCCAGTTTTGTCCCCTTTGCTGAATGTAGGCTGTGAAATTATCCTAGGACTTAATAAAGTGACAAGGATTCTATAAGGTATCGGAAGTATTTTCCCTGTGGATTTGTGCCATTGCTAATTCTTTTAATGATCACAAAATTTCTATGTGTAAGTAATTGGGTGTAGTAATTCTGTCTGATTAGAATAGTGAATACTAGCCTAGTTCTAAATTGGTGTAGTTTGGACCAATACTTGGAAAATCTTGAAAATATTCTGGGAGCTACAATTTAATGATGGAAATTTCTGTCTCTACAAAGGTAAATAGTACTTCCAAACCAAGGCCTATTTTAAAATAAACTTACCATAGACTTTTCCATACCTCTCTGAAATTCAAACCCTCATCTTGTCAGGGGCCTGTAAGGATGCAGGTGTCCAGGACATTGATATAATTTAATAGTCTGCCTTATCTATGCTTGGCAATAAATAATGAGATATTGCCACTGAGCACCAGAGTAGTCTGTTGGCCTTGATTCAAAGTATTTGCCAGTGCTTCAAAAAGGAGCATCAAATGCTGTCAATTAGCATCTTACCAGTAATGTGGGTTTACTTATATTGCCCTGAAATGTAATCCTGTTAATAAGATAGATAAGGGAGAGGCTGGTTTTTGTCAAACACCCCTGAACGGAGATATAAAAGCAATTGTTTCCCTCTGATTATGTCCTTGCCATCCCCCGTGGATGGAAGCCTGGAAATACTTTTTCTTCCCAGTGACACTGGCATGTATGCATTTATGTGTGGGTGCTATTTCTTAAACTGTTCTTCTAATGGAAATGATGCAGCTGTATGCTTTTTTTCCATCCCTTCAGCTGTAATAGATCTGCCACCTCTTTCCCAGGACTGTTTGTCCTGGGAAATGGCATATTTGTGTGGTGACATTATATTACTGCATTACGACATGATGTTATTAACTCACTGGTGCAATGTCATTATGTACTGAAGCAAAAGCATGCCAAGAAAACAATTTCATCACATGGCTCAGTCTTGCAACTCAAAGTCATATGAAGGGGCCTGTGGTAAACTCAGGCCTTTTGCCCAGATGGCTGGTTTGCCTTGCAGGCTGCAGAGTGAGTTGGTGTCAATCAGTACCATGCAGTGAAATCCTAAAAAAAACATAACTCTGGTGTGTGCTTGATCCTGTTCTTATCATTTCTGTACTTTATTATGTGATGATGCCAACAAGCCTCTGATCTTGGACACTGAGCAGTTTGAATTGTTAATTTTAATTATTAATAATTGATTTTTCCCTGTCTTTTATGTGTGTGCTTGTGTATGTGTGTATGTTTTTTTGTTTTGTTTTTTCCCAACCAAAACACAGTCACTTTCCAAAGAGGAGATGGAGGACTAATGAGCAATGGAAGGTATGTTTCTTTGTATAAAGGTCTTTCCTTTGTATTTATTTTTAAAATTAGGGATCTGAAAAATGCTATAGGTGATGCACTTGGGTCATAACCAGTCATTTGGAAGACTGACAACACCAGGAGGAGTTAAGTAGCTTACCACGGGGTTTAATGACCTATTTGTTGTGCACTTTGTAGGAATCAAGCCCAGATGTTTCATATCTCCCAGATGCCCTGGAAGAAATGAGTAGTAAATATCACAAAGAATGTGTTCATTTGTTACCAGGATGTTTATTGCATTAATTAGACATTAGCAAATGAAGTTGCTGTTGTTTAAGACTCCTTATTGGCTCCCCCTAAATTGCTGTGAGTGAACAATTACACTTAATCGATCACGAAATAAATGATTCATGGATGATGAATAGGCTGTAGATTGATAGGACTGGATTCCACAACTTTGGCTACTCAATTGAAATTGATAAAAGCTGATAACAGGCCCATATATCCTCATCTATTTTCCCTTTGCCAATATGGAGATTGTAATTAGGCCCTGGTAATAACTTCCAATCTCCTGTTTAATCAATATTTTAGCAAAAAGAGATTAGGCCTAATGAGAGGGAGTAGATGTGGCGAGAATGTGGCTGGGCCTTCCTATTGTTGTTTCCATAGAAACCGATGTTTCTCTTAGGGATTGTGCCAGGCGGGGGTCTATAATGCACAATGATCGGAGATGTTGCTCCAACTTCATGAGTGCTTTAATAACCTAGAAAAGCTGCAGAACTGTGGATGGCTTTTTGTTTTCGTTTGGGGAAAGGAGGTGTCTGCAGGAAATTATTTGTTTTCCCTGTTAAATACGAATGCAAACAATCCACCTGCCTTGCTAAATTTGTGTTTGTCCTGGGGTGAGAGAGAGTCATGGTGCCTCATGGCCTGAGTGTGCCTCCTCTTTCACTGTGCTTGCTGTTTAATACTGCTCTCAGTGCTGGGAATTAAGGGGATATAAAAGCCATGCAGTAGTGGCAGATAGAGATAGCCATGGACTTTCCATTAATCCTACTTAAACCTGTTTGCCTCTAAACCATCCAAGAGCGCTCAAAGAAAGAGTTCCCAGCCTGGAGATGACAGGCATGCATTTGGGATGCAAGTGAAGGAAGAAATAGTAGCCCAAAGTCCTGGAAATGGCTGATATGGAGCAATCAGTTTGAGTGATGGTTCCCTTGAGGTGGTCATTTATCATGCAGCCCTGGTGTAGGATCCTGTGATGGTGCTGCCTAACTCCTGTTTCACACAGACAACAGAGTTCATTTGGATTCTGGCAGAGTCATGACAAATGCCTAGTCCCACTTCTACTGACAAAGTTGATTTGTATATAACCTTAATTAACTGCTCAAGGTCTTTAAATCATCAAAGGCTACACAATTTTAAATTGAAATAAATTAAAGTCTTCTGAATTGTTAGTTACCTGTGGTGTTAGGAGAAAAGTGATATGGCATCTTCAATCGCTAGTTGTCTCACAGATATTGTAATTTAAATATATATGTATATATTTGTGTGTATATCTCTTTTTTTTATTCTGCTTCAGTCGACCAGGTCTGTTGAATGCAAGTGACCCCAGTTATCCTTGGCTTGCAGACTCCTGGCCTGCCACAAGTCTGCCAGTAAACAACAGCACTAGTGGTGGACCCAATGATCTTGGCAATTTTGGGCGTGGAGGTAAGTTTGCTTTTATAAAGTCACTGTATAGTATGCAATAAGATTCCATTAGTTAACATTTATGATAAATAATGTGTAATATTTTTATCATTATAGTTCTTTCTCTGTGTGATTCTAGATTTGATTGAAAATTGACTTTAAAGTGTTCATTTGCTTTGTCACTTTTTACTTCTTCAAAATGTAGGTCTAGTTTGTAATTTACCCCACAGTGATGAAACAGGGTCTGATTATGATCTCAAGAGAAATGTGTTTGTTGCTCAACCTCATTCCCTTTTGTGTGGAGATAAGCAACCTGCTGTGCAGGGCAATATAGCCAGGGATAAAAGATGTCCATAAGAGCGGAGAAGAATTTGGGGGATGCAAGAAGGATGTTCTTTCAACAGAGGGAGAACATTGTTGCTGTCACCTTACCCATCCTCTTCCTCCTGAGGGCCTGCTCTCAGTCTCAGCCATAATCCATAATCAGTGCAGAAGGCCTCAAAGGCCTTCAGCAACTTTCCTTCTCTTTGGAGGAAAGAATACACAAAAGGGAACTATTTAGATTTTTTTTTAGGGAGTTGTTTCCATTTTGAATTGAGGGAGGAGCTTTGGGGAGATGAAGTAATGATTTATTATTAAGGTGATGAAACTTTAGAGGGGTTTCTTTCTTTCAAATATTTTACTAAAATGGAAATTTAAATATGTATGATTGGGAATTTTAAAAGTCATAGTAATATTCACATCTGTTACTTCCTTAGTTTCTGTGATAGTACAGCTAGTTCTGCGTGGTGGTGTTCAGAAGACTTCCTAATGTAAATAAGCATATAAATATTTTTAAGACCTTCTCCATGGACACCCCCTTGTCGCGGGGGAGAAGCTTGCGTGCCCTTATGAGGTTGCAAGCTGTGCTGGCAGTGGTACATGCCTCCAGTAGGGTCTCCCATGCTAGTCAGCTCTCAACTGAAGGGTCAGACAAAGTGTGTCCATGGGCAGGATGGGCCCACTAGCCCCATGGCAACCATCCTAGGAGAAG